>JACEEZ010025738.1:30000-55000 GCA_016584305.1 Chionoecetes opilio | reverse complement strand
GCCGATGTGAGGGGAGGGGTTTTGGAAGTCGCCGGCCCACTCCCCCCGCACCAGGCTTTGGGGTCAGGAAACGGGGCGGGGATGGTGCACCCTTGCAGCAGCTTCAGGTGGAGGGGGTCCCATTTTTGGAAACCGTTTAAACCCTTTGGGCTCCTCTGGACCTGAAAAGGGAAAGGAGAAAGACTAGTTGTAATTAAAATGCACTTGATATATTGGCCGTCCCACAAAAGGGGCCGAAAAGGGGAATCTTTAAATGAAAAATTTGTAGGTTTTAAAAAACCGATGTGGGGGGTTTTTATTGTTTTGGATATAAACCCGCGCAAGGGTCCCAGGAGCTATTATTTCCCAATAATTTCCCCCCTGGTTATATTAGAATTGCAAATTTAACATGTTTGATTTATCAATTTTAGAAAGGTGCCCACTTACAGGTGGCAGGCATAAAGCTGACCACAGGGTTGCTTGACATGCGGGCCTGGGCCCATGTGGTGGCGGCAGGCATTCCACAGGATGGCTTTGCTTTTGGGCCGGCCCCGGGTCGGGGGGCACCCTTTGGGGTTTCCCGGTAAAAAAGCGGGTGGATCAAAAGACGGGCAGCGATGAGGGGACTCTATGGGAATATGGGAAACACTGCAAGAATCTCCGGGGAATTTGGTTTACAATTTCTTGTCCAGTTCCTCGCTTCACAATGGGTTGGGTCCAAGAAACGTGGGGGGGAAGTCTCCAGGGGCCCCCCAAAAAACCCCAGCGTTGCAGTTTATCATGCAGCCCCGAGCATACTCTATTCTTGCTGTCCCAGGGAGTACAGGAAATTGGGGTTGGGCTTTTTGCCCCAAAACTCAGCTTCCTTTTTTTTTTTTCGCTCATGCGGTCCGGGTTTTTTAGTGGCTGGAAAGGCAAACTACCTTTGAATGGCCCCCCCACAGCTACCACAGTGGCCCCAGGAAACCCTCGCAAGGTGTTTGGGGGGCGACATGCCGGTACCTTGTAGCAACTTGAGTATCCCGTTTAGTTTGGTTTCGGTAATAAGAAAAACCCTATGAGACATTAGGGCAGATAATTGTAAAGGGGAAGAACAAAACGGGTTTTGGGGGAATTTTTAAAACAGGGGGAATGTTAATACTATGTGTTTTTTGAAAACATGAAATTTAAAGTATGAAATTTTTCCCGTGTTTTTGGTGTAAAATATTTTTTTTTTTGTTGTAAAAAATTTTTTCTGCCACTAACATGATTTATAGGACTGAAATTAAAACCAAAAACAAAAACCCTCTATGGGCAAAAGCTTTTCCCTTGTAAAAGTACTTAAACCTGAATTTCAATAAAAAATGGGTCACCTATTTTGCACCAGGGGCCAAAAAACGTGATTTTTTCTGATTATTTAAGAAAATCTTGAAATGGCACCTCTCAAAAAAGGTTCCCCCAAAATTTTGAAAGAAAATCAGGGGGGATATATACAAAAAATGCACAAAATAAAAACCCGGGGGGGGGGGACATTTTACGGAAAAAACGTTTTTTTTAGCCACCCTAAATATATAAAATATATATATTTTTTAAATATAAAATATTTTTTTAAAAATATATTTAATATTTATATTTTTTATATAATATTTTTAAAATATTAAAATTTTTTATATATATATTTTATAATATATTTTTATATATATATTTATATATATATATTTTTATATATATTTTTATAATATATTTATATATATATATTTATATTTAATATTTATATTTTATATATAATATATATATATAAAATATATAAAATAATATATATATAAAAATATATATATATAAATATATATATATAAATTTTTTTTTATAAAATATATATATAAAATATATATATAAAATTTTATTATATAATATATATATATAATTGGGATTTTTATATTTTATATAATTTTATATATATACAATATACCCTATTACACAACATATACACATATTATACACAATAAAAAATATTATAAATATAATAAATATATTACATATATTTTACATATATATACATATATATACATATTATACATATAATTTCATAAAATTTTACATATAAGAAAATCATATATATTTTTAATATATATATATATATATATATATTACTATATTTTATATACATAAATATATATATATATTAAAAATTATATATTTTATTATATAGATATATATATATAGATATATATATATAAATATATATATATAGATAATATATATGATTTTTATATATATAGATATATATATAGATATATATAGATAGTATTTTATTTGATAAAATAAATTTTAAAATAGATATATATAGATAGATATATATAGATAGATATATTTTAGAAAAGATATATTAGTATATAGATAAAATATATAGATAGATTATAATATTTAGATAGATAATTATATATATATAGAAAAATATTTTAATATTATCTATTATATATATAAAATATATAATTTTTTTTAAAATAAAATATATATATATATAAAATATATAAAATATTTTATATTATAATATAATAAAAATATTTTTATATAATATATATTTTATTTTATTTTAAAAAAATATTTTTATTAAAAATATATATAATATATATAAAATTTAAAAAAATATATATAAAATATATAAAATATATTATATATTAAAAAATAAATATATTATAATTTTTAAAAATATATATAAATATTATATATATAATATATAATATATATAATAATATTAAAAAAATAATAAATATATATATTATATATATAAAAATATATATATAAAATATATATATAAATATATATAATTTAAAAATATATATATAAATATAAAAAAAAAACAAATATAGAAAAAAATTTTAAAATATATAAATATATATATATAAATATAATATTTTAAATTAAAATATATAAATATTTTAAAATATAAATATTATATATAAATATATATATATAAAGATATATATTTTAAAATAATAATATAAAAAATATATTTATAATAACTATATATATAAAAAAATATATATTTTAAATTTTTATATATATAAAAAATTAATATAAATATTATAAAATAAATATATATTTTATAAATATAATAATAAATTTATATATATAAATATATATATATTTTAAATATATATATATAATATAAATATTATAAATATAAAATATATTAAATAAAATATATAAAAAATATATTTTAATAGAAAATGTAATATATAAGATAAAATATTAAAATTTATAAAAGATAATATATTATAAAATATATATAATATTAAAATTTTATAGAAATTTATATAGATAATATATATAGTAAAATATATATAGATAATATAATAGTTAAATAGATAAAATATATAGATATATATATATAAGATTATATTTAAAATTTTATATAGATTTTATATTATAGATATATTTTTTATATAGTATATTATAAAAGATATAATTTTATAGATATATAAATAGATAATATATTAGATTTTATATATTAATTTTATAATTTTAGTATATATAAAAAATTTTATAATTAAAAATAGATATAATTTTATAGATATAAAAAATATAGATATATAATTTTATTAAATATATATATAGATTTTATAATATAGATATAAAAAAATAGAATAAATATAATATATAATATTAAATTATATAGATAATATTTTATAAAAATATATAGATATAATATAAATTTTTAATTTTTTAAATAATAATAATATTATATAAAATTTAATATAAAATATATAACTATAAAAATATAATATAATCTAATATAATATATAAATTTAAATTTTTTTTATAAAATATAATAATTAAATATATATATAATTAATATAATATATATATATAAAATATTTTATATATATAATATATACAATTTTAAAACCATAATATTTTAAAATATATAACCTATTTTAAAAATATATAATATAATAAATAATCATATTTTATAAATATATAATAATATAATAATAAAATATAATAATATATATAATACATATATAAAAATATATATAATAAAATAATTATATATATTAATATATATAAAATATAAAAACATAATATATTATATATATATAATATATATATATGTATATATTAAAAGATATATATATATAAAATATATTTTAAAAATTTTATATATATAGAATATATATATAGATATATATAGATAGATAAAAAAAAATAGATATATATAATAGATATATATCATAGGGTATAATTATATTTTTATAATTTTAAAATATTATATTATACTATAATATATTATATAATATAATATATAATTAAAATATAATATAATATTTTAAAATATATATATAGAAAAATAAAATATTTATAGTTTTTAAAATAGATAGATTTTATAAAAATAGATATAAATAAAATATAGATATATAATATAGAAAATTAAAATATAAAAGATTATATAAGATATAGAATATAAAAAATATATATATAATATATTTGAAAATAAAAAATATATAATATAATATATAGATATATAATCTAAAATATAATATAAAATTTTAAAATATTTTAAAATAATATTATAGATATAAATTTTAAGGGTTTTAGAAAATTTTAAAATAGATATAATATAGATTTATAGATATATAGGAAAAATAGATATATAAAATAGATATAAAAGATATTTGTATATAGATATTAAAATAGTATATAATATAGAAAATAGATATATAGAAAAGATATATAGAAATAAAAGTATATAGATATATAAATTTGAATTAGAAAATAGATATTAGATATTTTAGATATAGAATTTTTTGATTAAAATTTTATAGATATAGATAATATAGATATAGTATATAGAAAATAATTTTATATAAAATAAATATAGATAAAATAATAAAATGGGTATAAAATATATATAATTATAAGATAAGAATTTTTATAGATATAGATTTATAGATATTTTAAATATAGGATATTTAATATAATTTTTATATTTTTATAATATAATTTGATATTTAATAATTTTTATATATATAATTAATATATATTTTTATAATATATTAATAAATTTATAATATAATATATTTTTTTTAAAAATAAATTTTTATTTTATATATAGTATATATTATATATTTTTATAATATATATATTTATATATATATATATTTTTTATAAAAGATTTAAAATATATAGATTTTTATAATATATAATTATAAATATATATAATAAAATTATAATTTTTAGATTAAAATAATATTTATTTAGATATTATTTTTATATATATATTTATTTTTTTTTTTATTTTTTATTTTTATTTATATATTTATTTTTAAAATTATATATTTATTTATTATATATATATATATTTATATATTTATATATTTATATAAAAATATTTTTTTTTATATATATATATATTTTATTATATAAAAATATATTTAAAAATATATATATATTTTATATATATATATATTATAAATATATATATTTATATATATATAAATTTATATATATATTAATTTTTTAAAATTATATTATATTTTTAAATATATATAAAATTTTTATAAATATATATTTATATTTTATATAAATTTATATTAAATATATATATATAAATATATATATAATAATATTACTATATATATATATATATATTATCTATATTCTATATATAATATATATTAATATATATTATATATATATAGTCTAATATATATATACCATATAAATATACATATAATCTATATATATATATATTATATTCTTATATCGATATATTATATTAGGGTGGCTCCAAAAAACGCTTTTCGTTATATATATTATTATTATATAATATTATTATTATATATATATATATATATATTTATATACTTTATATATATATATATTCTTACCATATTTTATCTAACCTTATTTTATCTTAACACACACACCACACCCACACACCACACCCCACCACCCACACACCACACACACACACACCCACACCCACACACACACACACACCACACCACACACACACACACACACACACACACACACACCACCACCACACACACACACACACACACACACACACAGGTCACTTTGTCTTCACGTCATCCCTTCCTATCGTTACGGTCAATTGTCTTCCATTCCTCGCCTCTTCTCGTTCGTGTAATTATTTATCTTGTTCCTCCTTCGCTTCTAACCACTAATGGGCCACACACTTCCGTCCTACGACCCTTACCCTGCTTTCCTACCTGCTGCGCCTCCCCTTCTCCTCCTCCTCCTTCCCTTCCTGCGGCTCTAATGGCTATACGGCTATAATGTTCCCGTGTTTCCAGGCCTCGGCATCATAAGTTCAGTATTACATGATTTCCTTAGTCTTTTTCTGACGCGCTTTGTTTCCCAGCATCTCTTTCATTCCTGGTCTTCTTGATTTATTGATTATTTTTGCGAGCTGTGCGTGTGTGTTTGTGTGTGTTAGTGTGTGTGTGTGTGTGTGTGTGTGTGTGTGTGTGTGTGTGTGTGTGTGTGTGTGTGTGTGTGTGTGTGTGTGTGTGTGTCGTGTGTCGTGTGTGTGTCGCCGCGTCCCTCACCTGAGCTGTCACCAGGTACAGTAATGAGGGGACAGGTGAGGGGAACGTGTGGGTGTGTATGTGTGTGTGTGTGTGTGTGTGTGTGTGTGTATGTGTGGGTGTGTGTATTCATCTAGTTGTTGTATTTTTCAGGGCCGACCCAAAGCTCGTGTTTGGCCCCCTCTCCCTATCAACATTTTTTTAATTCCTTAGTTTCTTTGTTTTGGGCCCAAGCCAAACCCCCGGAGAGCAGGCATTTAAAAAACCCGGGTAACCCTGGTTTTCATTCACGCTGGGGGACAGGGGCTCGGGTTTTAAAAGGGAAAAAACCCCCTAGGTTTCCCCTCCGCCCGGGGATCGAAAACCCCCTTTGGGGGTTGTGTGTGTGGGTTTTTGGGTGTGTGTGCGTTTTGGGGGGTGCGGTGCGGTGGTTGGGGGCGTTTTTGCGTGTGGGGGTGCGTGTGGCTTTGTGCGTGTGGGTGCGTGGCGTGTGCGGCGGGCGTGCGTGCGTGCGGCGTGCGTGGCGTGCGTTTCGTGCGTGCGTGGTGCGTTTCGGTTGGGAGTTGTGTTTCACTAGAATAATTGGATGAATGTCTGTTTCTTTCCTTTTTTTTATCCTCCCTTTTCTTCGTCATCCCGTTTCTCCCTTTCCACACTCAAATTTCCTCTTTCCCCCTCTTTCCCCAGACACCCCTCCTCCCCACTCCTTTCCCCTCAAAAAAAATAACCTAAATAAACCCCCTCACACCCACAAACCCCCCCCTTTTACACCACAGATAAAAAAATTCCCTTTTCCCCATACCCCTTTAACCTGTCTCTCCCCTCCTCCTCATTTAAAAACCCGCGTTTTAAATTAAAAAATCATCCAAAAAAGGCCCCCCCCCGCCGCTATGGAAACTCCGCGGGCCCACATGATCCAAGATGGATAACAGAATAATGAAACGGGAAAGGATGAGAAAAGGGGGGGTATTAACTGGGTAATACCCCGTGTTCACAAATTGCTTAAAACGGCTCCGGGGGGGCGTCCTGTTTGGGGGAAATTTTAAAGCCCTTTTGAAAAATAGGGGTCATTTGGGGGGGGGGGGAACGAATGCAACTGGGAGTGTTTGGGTGAGGTAGGGAGGGGGGGGGGGAGGGGAAGGGTTGTTGGGGGGGTGAGGAGGAGGGAGGGAGGGGTGGTAGGGAAGATTGTGGGGGTAGAAGGAGGGAGGGGTGGTAGGGTAGGATGTTGGGGAATGAGGAGAGAGGGAAAAGAGGGGATGGATGTATACCTTGCTGTAACTATCTCTCTCTCTCTCTCTCTCTCGCTCTCTCCCTCTCCCCCTCTCCTCTCCTCTCTCTCTCTTCTATCCTCACTCTCCTCTCTCTTCTCTCTCTCTCTCTCTCTCTCTCCTCTCATCTCATCTCTCTCTCTTGCTCTCTCTCTCTCTACTCTCTCCTATACTTTTCTAATTTATCCTCTTTCCTCTCATTCTAATTACCTCATATATTTTAGGAAGTGTGTGTGTGTGTTTGTGTGAAATGTGTGTGTGGGTTTTTGTGTGTGTGTGTGTGTGTGTGTGGTGTGTTGTGTGTTGGGGTGTGTGTGTGTGTGTGTGTGTGGTGTGTGTGTGTGTGTGTGTGTGTGTTGTGTGTGTGTGTGTGTGTGTGTGTGTGTGTGTGTGTGTGTTGTGTGTGTGTGGTGTGTGTGTGTTTGGTTGAAGCTACGATTTGGTATATATGTAAATTTGTAAACTTAGACCGAAACGTACAACTGAACTTAAAAAAAAGAGAGAGAGAGAGGAGAAAGAAAAAAAAGAGAGAGGGGGAGAAGAGAGAGAGAGAGAGGAGAGAGAGAGAGAGGGGAGGAGAGAAGAGAGAGAGAGAGGGGAGAGAAGGAGAGAGAGAGAAAAGAGAGGAGAGAGAGAGAGAGAGATAGGAAAAGGGGAAACCCAGAGTTTTTAAAGGTGAGACACCAAGGGCTTTTAAATTTTGGGCCTGAAAAAAACCCATTTTTAAAAATGAAGGGTTTGAAAAAAGGAACCTTTTTTTAAAATATTGCCTTTTTTCCCCCCCGGGTTTTTCAATCCTTTGTTAAAAAAAATTTTAAAATTGGGTCTTTTTTTTAAAAGGGGAAATTTTTAAAAAAAGGGAGGGAAAAAAAAAAAACAAAAGGGAAAAAAAGGGGGGAAAAGGGGAGAGAGGGGAAAAGAGAGAAGGGGAAAATGATTTTAAAAGGGGAAATTTATTTTTTTGCTGCACCCTTTAAAAAAATATTTTTCGGTTTTGTTGTGTATAAAAAAAAAAATATATAAAAAAAACCCAACAAAAAAAAAAAACAAACAGTGAAAAATGTATTTTAAAATTAGTGGTGTTATGTATTTGTGTGTGATGTTTTGGAAAATTTTATGTGTGTATGTATGTTATGTAAATGTATGTATATGTATGTAAGTGTTTTTTAAATGCGAAATGTCTGTTGGTTTTATTTTTAATGTGCATATGTTTTTTAAATTTGTATGGTACGTGCGGGGACGTGTATATTTTTTTGTTTTGTACCCTATTTTTTGGGATATGTTTTTGGTAGGGTTTTTGAGTTTGAAAAAAGGGGTTACGATACTTCTAACTCTTTATAAAAACCCAATATGATTTTACAGTAAAAATAAGAAAGTAGTATATATTAGTTCTGTGCCCTAGGAAATTATTGAAATTTACGTGTTTAAATTTTTGGGGAGCTCTTTAAAAATTTTTACTTAAAAAGAGCTCTGCCTTGATTTTTGGGTGATATTTTAAATTTTTTTTTTTTAAAAAAGGGGCCCAAATAAACAATTTTTGACTTTAAATTTGGGGGGAGAGAAGAGAGAGGGGGAGAGAGAGAGAGGGAGAGGGGGAGAGAGAGGAGAGAGAGAGAGGGGAAAAGAGAGAGAAAGAGAGAGAGAGAGAGAGAGAAAAAGAGAGAGAGAGAAAAAAATAGGGGAGAGAGGAGAGAGGGGAGAAAAGAGAGAGAGAGAGAGGGGAGAGAAAAGAGAAGGGGGAGGGAGGGAAAAAAGGGGGGGGGGTTTATGTGATTAGCGGGGTGGGTGCATAATTTTCCCTTTTGACAAAAATATTGACTGGGGTGTTTTGCAATGTAATTATAAAAATTAATTTTTGGGTTTTGTCCGTTTAGGAGATTTAGTTTTTAAAATCAAACTGTAATCAGCGCCCCAAAATTAAAACTTTATGAAAAAATGCTAATAAATAATGGCTGAAGTAATATTTTTAAAAAATCTATTAAGACCTTCAATTAAGGCAAAAAAAAGTTTGGGAATTTAAAGGTTTACATGACCTTGTTTTTAAACTAACCCGTTTACCCCGCGGACTTAAAAATACGTTTTTCAATGATTGGGGATAAAAAGAGGGAGAAAATTTCCCTCACCCTCGTGGGGATCACCCTCGTGTTGGTGGGCTTGGTGGTCGAGGGCGACAAGCTGCGCCAGGCGATGCGGGGGTGGCGGGACGCGGGGCCCCACACCACCCTGCTGGGGAAGGTCCGGGAGCACCCGGCCGCCGCCTCGTGACTGACCTCCCTCCGCACTCCCTTGGGGAGTGCGGCTTCCCCCAGGGGGATAGCTGGCTGGAAGTGCTGCCCCTGGTGGTGGGGAGCAAAGAACGCCTGGCCTGCCTGAGGAGGCAGGTCCAGCGGGCAGAACAAGAACACAAGATGTTTGTGTTCTGGTTCGTGGTGGCAGTGTGTGTTGCGGTGGTGGGTGTGTCTGTGGCCCTGGTAGCGGGGTTCCCCTGGGCCCGGCACGCCCTGACGCGGCACCACCGCTGGATAGAACAGGTAAGCAATGCCCTGTTGCTGCAGGAAGCAGACCGTCACTTTGTGTCTCAGTGAGGCACAACACTGCCTGGAAACACCTCTTTTCCCCCTGCAGCGACGCGTCCTCGTTGTGATGACCAGTGGCGGCCTGATGACCCGCCAAGGCAGGTACGTCTGCTTCCACGATGACGGCTGCCTTGCAGGGACACGCAAGGCACTGCCCTTGCCCGCACCAGGCGGCACAGTGTAGTCCGGGACCTCAAAGAGAGTTGACGCAGACCCCATGAGGGAGCCAAGTCCTGACGCAGAGGAGGACGAGGAGGCCAACTGCCTGGTGCGGCGAAGCCTTCTGGTGCCTCGACGGTTCGTGGAGCAGCTGGCGTGGCCTGGGGAGTGTTTCCTCCACTCCCTGCGAGGCCACTACTCCGTCCAGGTCCTTCAGGATCCAGCACGCCGCAGGCTGCACATCAAGAGCGGCAAGACCAGTGTGGTGGAGTGTCATACGTTAAAGTAATCGTCCAGACCATTTCATCATTCCTGATTTTATGTAGTTAGAGTATAGCCATTATCGAGTGTATCAACAATATGTTGTCACTTTTTGCATCCAGTCAGCCGTTTTTGAATAATCCGCAATAAAAATCTGTAAATTCCCCGAGCTTCGAAAACGCTGCTGGCAACTGGCAGACGACGGCACCATGGCTCGGTGACGTCATCCCAGGCGCTTCCTCTCTCCCGCGCTAATAGAAATACACGTAAACCTAGGCAATAAATATAGTACTTGAAGAATTTTGGGTGTTTCTGATAGATTTTTTTTGCGATATGGTATACACATGCATCCTTGATAGGTGCAGAAAGAAAGCTGTGCCTTTCCAGAGATGTTTGCACACGTATCAGACCAATAGGCGAGAAATGTGTAAAAAATGTTGGTGCGTCGGACGGACGTTGGTGCATTGGGGTGAAGGTAGGGAAACGGGGGTGGGTGTTGGTGGTTGGGGAAGTGGGTGGGTGTTAGTGGAGGAAGGGGATGGTTGTTAGTGGTGGGTATTGGTGGTGGGGTAAGTGGGTGGGTATTTGGGGGTGGGGAAGTGGGTTGGTGTTGGTGGTGGGGGAAGGGGGTGGGTGTTGGTGGTGGGGGAAGTGGGTGGGTGTTGGTGGTGGGGGAAGGGATGGGTGTTGGTAGTTGGGGAAGGGGGTGGATGTTGGTGGTTGGGGAAGTGGGTTGGGTGTTGGTGGTGGGGAAGGGGATGGGTTGGGTGGTGGTTGGGAAGGGGATGGGTGTTGGTGGTGGGGGAAGGGATGGGTGTTTGGTGGGGTTTGGGGGAAGGATGGGGGTTAGTGGTGGGGGAAGGAGGTGGGTGTTGGTGTTTGGGGGAAGGGGGGGGTGTTGGTGGTGGGGGAAGGGAGTGGATGTTGGTGGGGGGGAAGGGGATGGATGTTGGAGATGGGGGAAGGGGATGGGTATTGGAAAAGGGGGTGTGGGGGGAACAGGGGTGGGTGTTGTGGGATGTGGGTGGGTGTTGGGGATGGGAAGTAGAGTGAATAATAACAGATTCTTGAAGGACTCCAGCAGCCCCCTTAAATCGGTATATTGTAGAGATTATCTGGGATAGTTTTAAAATTTGGGACTTCAGCTTTGTACACATTTATTTAGAGTCCATAGGAGCGTAGAGTTACAACCAAGTAAATGATGCTGCACAGCCAGGGAGTGTCGGATGGGCGGGCAAGGGGGTCGTGCATTTTATTGNAAAGGATATCAATTATACCTGATAAGGTTTTACTTTTTTATGTGAATATTTTAAGCTTTTGAGTAACTTTTATTACTTGTAAGTGTTCTCATGGAAAGCTAGTGCCATATGTTGCCTGTAAAATGTATCAAGGCAACAGTTAAGCTGCAATACCAGTGAAATAAGAGATATGCATGAAGGGATTTACAGGATTTCGCGCTAATAGCATTTCCCGCATCACCGCCATTAATTAAGACTGCATGCCGCGTGGTGCACGCGCGAGGCCCTCGTGAAGTGACCGCCTCCAAAACTTGTTTTCATTATCATTGTGATCGTTACTTACATTACATCATTTGTTTTTCATTATTTTTTTATTATTATTATCATCCTCATTATCATTATCATTATCATTATCATAAATATTATCTATTATCATTATTATTACTAGCATAAGTCTATCATTATTACTGGAAGCTCTTCAATAAACTTTTCGTCAGTGGTACACCTGGGTACTAGTTAATATACTGGTACACTACCCAGGAATTTACTGTCAGGTGGGGTAATTTCTTCTCACTGCCATTTAAGACAGCCAATGGTATTCGGCAGGGAGGGATTTTATCTCAATAGATCTATCAATCATTGGGGACATACGCCGGGGGGCGCGTCGCCTCGCCCTACCACTACTACTACTACCACTACTACTACTACTACTACTACTACTACTACTACTTTACTACTACTTTTACTACTACTTTACTACTACTACTACTACTACTACTACTACTGTGTGTGTGTGTATGTGTGTGTGTGTGAATTTTTCATGTATATCTTTCCTCACATTATTGCACGCATATACATGTTGGAGAGGCGGTGGCCGAGTGGTTAGCGTCTTGGAGTGGTGAGCTCAATGTCTCGAGTTCGAATCCTGCCGGGGACACAACTCATTCGGCCATCTTTAACGTGGTCGACTAGAGCCTAGGAGGTGAGCACAAGGTCCCGAGTTCAAGTCCCACTAAGGAACAACTGTAAACTCATTGGCCGAAGCAACCCGCATGATGCATTCCTCTTCCGTCGACTGCGACTTCAAGTGTGGCGATGGGACAACAGATAGCAGCGCGTGCCTTAAAAACTGAGGGCGCAGACCATCATAGAAAACGGACCTTCAGCTATAGCATCACAGGTGTCACTATAAAAACACTCCAGCCTGCGCCAACCAACGGGCGGAGGGCCAACCATCACGTCCCTCCATATGATAAATAGCCTACTCGCGCTATAAGCTTCAATGTAAAAAAATATAAAATGTGTACACTTTCTCTTTCTCTCTCTGTCTCTGTCTCTCTCTCTTTATCTCTATCTCTCTCTTTTCATATCTCTCCTTACTCATATCCCTTTGCTATACATTTTCTAACTAACACGAGAGAGAGAGAGAGAAGAGAAAGGGAGAGAAGTAGGAGCGGAGAGAGAGAGAGAGCGAGAGAAAAGGAAGAGAGGAGATGAGAGAGAGGAGAGAGAGAGAGGACCGAGAGAATGAGAGGGGCCCTTCCCTTTGATCCAATTGGAGCGGGTTTTGAGAAAGCGTTTTAAACCCACTTCCCCAAATTTTTTTACAGAAAAAAACCACGGACACACCCCAAAACCCCACACAACACACAAAAAACCACAACCCCCCCAAAAAAAAAACCACCCACACACACACAACAACACAAAACACACACACAACAAAAGGTACTCCTAGTGTAAGGGATAGCACGCTCGGTTCACAACCGAGAAGTCCCGGGTTCGATCCCCGGGGGACGGAAACCCATATGGGCTGTTTCCTTAAAACCTGACCCCCTGTCCACCCAAGCAGTGAATGGGTACCGGGTGTTTAGCCGGGGTTTGTGACCTGCTCTCCGGGGTTCTGGCTTCGGCAAAACCAAGCACTAAGGATGAATGATGAAAATGTTGATTTATGGAGGACGGGGCCATACGAGCGTTGCTCAGGCCCCGTAAAATACAACTAGATGAATACAAACTAGATGAACACACACACACCACGCAACCCCCGCGCACGCACACCACGCGCACGCACCACGCACGCACCACCACGCACGCCGCACACACCACCACCACCCACCACCACCCAAAAACAACCCACACCACACACACACACACAAAACACACCACACACACACACACCCCACACACAAAAACACAACACACACACACACACACACACACACACACACACACACACACACACACACACACACACACAGCTTAGCATCAGAGAAAGTGAAGATTATGCTTGTTTATAAATAATTTTTTCATCCTGTATGTGAAATCCTGTATGTATTCAAAGTGAAGATGTTTTACAAAATTGCTTTTTTTTCGGCTCATTTATTTCTCTTATTTTTCCTGTGTTCTTCCTTTTATTTATTTCATTTATATATATATATTATTTTCGTCTTTTCCTTTCTTTTATTTGAATGTGCAAGAATATTTTATCTTTTCCATTGTCTTTAATTTAAAAAAATTTTTTTTATATATTAAATTATCATAATTTGAATATATTTCCCTTACAAGTCTTTCACGTTTGTTTTTCCAAATAACTAAATGATTTCATAATTTTCGTATCTTTCCACATTTTCCTTAGCTTTTTGTTACTTTGCTACTTATTTTCTTATTTGTTTCCATAAATTTTCACTCACATCCTGTCCTACTATTCTTCTTTATCACGTATTTTCTTTTTTGCTTCGCATCTTTTCACTCTCCTCGTGACTTACTCCATTTCAATTTTGCATTTCCTTTATCGTGTCGTAACTTTTCACTCACCACCTCTCTTACTTCCTTCTTAAGCGTTTTTTCCCTTTTTTTATAGTTTCCCTCTGGTTTCAACACGCAGGACGCCACGGAGTCTGGGATTAACGGTAAGGATCTATCGTCATACATTCTCTGTCATGTTCTCTCTCTTTCTCTCGTCGTTGTGTTCAGCCCTTCTAAATTCCGCATCTTACCTGACCCAATTATTACCTGTCTTATGGAGGACATTACAGGTTCAGGGAAAAGGAAATTTGGGGAAATTTGAGGAATGAGGAGAATTTAATTTTTCATGTTTGTTTTCTTTAGTGTTTTCTATAATTCCTTTAAAGTATTTTTTCCCGCCAATTATTATATGTTCTTGGGCCTATTCCTTAGTCTCATTCATTCATTTTTTTACGTCTTTTTCCCGCCGGAGAATTTATAATGTTCTTGTTTTGCATTTGTTTTGTCTTTACATTCTTTTTACCGCCGGACTCTTTCCCCACCCTTGAGATGTCACCTTTACTGCTCTTGTTTCGCATTCTTTAGTCTTTTCTATACATTCCTTCACGTGTTTTCCCGCCGCTCTCCTTCCTCACCCTGCAAGCCCAGTGTGTCGCTGTCCAAACTCAGGGGTCAGCTTGCGGTGACAACGCCCTGGAGGGGTGAAAGAGCTCAGTTGGGCGAAGCCTGGCTTACCGTGGCTATCGGGAAAGGCCTCAACCCCCCAAGCCTTCCTCTCTAACCCTCTCCTTCTCCCTCTCTCCCTCTCTCCCTCCCTCCCTCCTCCCTCCTCTCTCTCTCTCCCTCCATCGTCCTTCTCGCTACTCGCTCCTCATCTCCTCTCGCTCCTCCTCTCTCTCTCCTCATCTCCCTCGTCCTTCGCTCGTCTCTCTCTTGTCCTTTCACTTGCTCTCCTCTCCTCTCTGATTCCCTCTCTCTCTCCTTTCTCGCTCTTCCCTCCCTCTCGCCTCTCCTTTACTTCTCCGACTCATGGTCCCACTTCCTTCTACCATATCACTTCCTTTCCATCTCTCCTCCCTCCCAGAACTCTCTCCACATCTCTCCCTCTCCTTCTCTCTCTCTCCTCCCTCCTCTCTTTCTCTCTCTTCAATCTCCGTGTCTCCTTCTCAATCAAGGTCTCCTTTTCTCTCTCATTCCATTCCGCCTCTCAATCTCTCTTCTCTCTCTCTCTCATCTCTCTCTCGTCTCTCTCTATCGATCATCTCTCTTCTCTCTCTCTCTCTCTCTCTGCTCTCTCATCTCCTCTCTCTCTTCTTCTCTCTCTCTCTCTCTCTCTCTTCTCTCTCTCTCTCTTGTGTTAGTTTTGAAATTGAGTAGCAAAGGGATAATAAGAGAGATAGGAGAAAAAAGAGAAAAAAAAAAAGGATGTGCAACATTTATATGCGTGTATATTGTGAGGAAAGCTAGATACTAAAATTCATCCACACCACACCACACGACACGCACGCACGCACCCACGCACACACCACACACACACCACCACGCACGACACGCACACAACCACGCACGCACGAGCACGCACGCACGCACGCACCACGCACACGACCACACACACACACGCACCACCACCACACACACACACACACACACACACACACACACACACACACACACACACACACACACATACTAATGCGGGCGGTTACTGTCCCCCTTGAGCAAGAGGGAGGGTGTGTGTGGTGTGTGAGGTCCCAGCATTTCCCAAAGATCGATCAGTACAAGATCCAAGCTCTTTCCGGGAGGGTGAAACTGGCGATCGCGAGTTTATTTCGCGTGGGCAAGACCATGGGTGAACTACAAACCTTTTTCTTACACTCAGAAATGAGGTGAACATATAAGTTCCTAAATATAAAACCTTTCTCCTCCTCCTTCTTCTTCCCCTCCTCCTCCTCGTCCTCCTCCTCCTCCTCGTCCTCCACTTTGAACACAAAACTCCGAAAGTAATGACACAATTATACACGTCCTTGGTTAGGCCGCACTTGGAATATGCCGTTCAATTCTGGTCACCCTGTTTCGTAAAAGACCAAGCAAAATTGGAATCAGTGCAAAGAAGAGCAACCAAACAAATGCCATCTCTGCGAAATTCATCTTATGAAGAGAGACTGCGGAAACTTAATATGTTTTCCTTAAAGGATCGTAGAATCCGTGGGGACCTGATAGAAACCTTTAAGATCTTAAAAGGATTTGATGTCATTAATCAAGAGAACCTATTCGAGCTTTCAACTCAAGTGACAACAAGAAATAATGGTTTAAAACTAAACGGTCAACGTTGCATCACTGATCTCCGTAAAAATTATTTCAATGTGAGAGTCGTTGATCGATGGAACAAGTTACCAGCAAAAGTTGTCGAAGCCAGCACAATAACTACATTTAAAAACAGGCTTGACGCGCACTGTAAGGTAAATGGGTATTGATAGTGCCCTGCGAATTCATATCTAGTCCCCCGGACCGATTAGTTGTAGTGGTAGTGGTAGTTGTAGTTAGTATATTTCATACCCTATCTTTTTGCACTACGAAATATCCATGTTCGTATCCTCTTTAGGGACATGGTATCATTTTCCAACTGTTTTCTTACAAGTAGTTGATAGTTAGTATTATGTAGTTTCAGCAGATACCCTCGTCATGGACCAATAGGTCTCTTGGTGTCTGTTATTCCTATGTAATCCTATGTATATCCTCCTCTTCCTCGTCCTCCTCCTCCCCCTCCTCCCCTTCTTTTTCTTCTGCTCCTCCTCCTACTCCTCCTGCAGGTGTCTCCGTCAGTACATGTGAGGGATCTCGCCACATGTCATCATATTTTATTCTTTTATCGTCATCCGCGCCACGATGGGTAATAGAAGACGATAGAAGATTACTTGAGAGAGAGAGAGAGAGAGAGAGAGAGAGAGAGAGAGAGAGAGAGAGAGAGAGAGAGAGAGAGAGAGAGAGAGAGAGAGAGAGAGAGAGAGAGAGAGAGAGAGAGTGTATGGGGCGTTCTATTTTGTCTAAGGCTTCAAAGTCAACATTATGTAAGCGTGAGGTCTTTCTATCACATATCCTTCTTTATCCCTATATTTTATTCTCCCCTTTCCTCCATTTTAGTCATTTTTCCTCATAACTTCTCATCTTGTTCGTTCTTTGTGTATCATTAATCTATGTTTTTCTGCCTATCTATATTTTTCAACAACTTTTCAATCAATCAATTTTTTTTTGTCACTTTTCCTTTGCTGCAATTTCCACGTCCTTCATATTTTTGCACTTCCCGTAATTTTATCTCAATTCTTTTATTTTGCCTATTTTTATTCAGTTTTTCCTTTCATTCCGTATTTCCACTTATTTGTTTTCCACCGGCTCGTTTTCCTTTCCATCATTTGTCCCGTCCTCCCTCTCCTCTCTGTTAGCCTTTTCCTATTTTACTCTTTTGACACCTCGCAAGCCAATCTTTTTCCCACAACTTGATTCCTCACCTCAGATTGTTCCCTTCCCTCCCTTCCTCTTTTCTTCCCTTGCACAATACTCTTTTTCGTTCCCTTTCCCCTTCAGTAACGGATGAATTAGTGGTGGAGGGAAGGACAATACTGCTCCTAGTTCCCTGTTACTTGTTCCTTGTTACTTGTTCCTTGTTCCTTGTTCCTTGTTCTTGTTAGTTAGCGAGCTGTCCGTCACGTTAGCTTGTTTGTTGCTCTTATATAGGATTCCAGTCTCTCTCTTCAAGGAACGTAAGACAAAAAAATTCATTTTTTTCCATTTTTTTTAAGTGTTTTTGTTTTGTTTCTACAACTTTTTTTCTTTTTTTTTGGGGGGGGGCATTCTAGGTATATATTGTGTTTGCTTTTGTTATCATTGCTATTGTTATTATTAATTTTTATTTTATTTTAAGGTAGCATACAATGATTTAAATTTCATCATTAGTTTTACAGTAAGTTTCAGGTCCATTTAGTGACAAAGTTATAGTTTTTTCTTGATATGTATGTTATTTTCTTTGGCGTAAATAATTGATGTTAAGATTCAGAAAAAAGGTTTACCGTCACGATATCATTAGCAGAAAGTCTTTGCTAACTATTTCAATGGTTTTATAAAGTATATAGTTTATTTTTATTTTTGTACATACTATTCGTCTTCCATTTTATCTTAAGGAATACGTTGATGTCTTACAATTATAAACGACTACATATCATGTTTTCTGTTCTATTTATTCAACAGAAATTAACTAACACACTGATTGAATTCCAACATACTACACAACTGATGATTACCAACATTCTAACACAACTGTTGATTTACCAACATACTAACAACAACTGATTGATTTACCAACATACTAACACAACTGCAAGAATTACAACATACTAACACAACTGACTGAATTACCAACATACTAACACAACTGATTGAATTACCAACATACTAACACAACTGAATGACTTACCAACATTCTAACACAACTGAATGATTTACCAACATTCTAACACAACTGAATGACTTACCAACATAATAACACAACTGATTGACTTACCAACATACTAACACAACCTGATTACAATTACCTGATCCAATATACTAACACAACTGATTGATTTTACCAACATACTAACACAACTGAATGAATTACCAACATACTAACACAACTGAATGAATTACCAACATACTAACACAACTGATTGAATTACCAACATACTAACACAACTGATGAATTACCAACATACTAACACAACTGAATGAATTACCAACATACTAACACAACTGAATGAATTACCAACATACTAACACAACTGATTGAATTACCAACATACTAACACAACTGATTGATTTACCAACATACTAACACAACTGATTGATTTACCAACATACTAACACAACTGGATGAATTACCAACATACTAACACAACTGGATGAATTACCAACATACTAACACAACTGAATGAATTACCAACATACTAACACAACTGGATGAATTACCAACATACTAACACAACTGGATGAATTACCAACATACTAACACAACTGAATGAATTACCAACATACTAACACAACTGATTGAATTACCAACATACTAACACAACTGATTGATTACCAACATACTAACACACTGATTGAATTTCCCAAAACCATGAATAACAACACACAATGAATGAATTACCAACATACTAACACAACTGATTGAATTACCAACATACTAACACAACTGATTGAATTACCAACATACTAACACAACTGAATGAATTACCAACATACTAACACAACTGATTGAATTACCAACATACTAACACAACTGATTGAATTACCAACATACTAACACAACTGATTGAATTACCAACATACTAACACAACTGATGAATTACCAACATACTAACACAACTGAATGAATTACCAACATACTAACACAACTGATTGAATTACCAACATACTAACACAACTGATTGAATTACCAACATACTAACACAACTGATTGAATTACCAACATACTAACACAACTGATTGAATTACCAACATACTAACAAAAACTGAATGAATTCCCAAACATACTAACACAACTGATTGAATTACCAACATACTAACACAACTGATTGAATTACCAACATACTAACACAACTGATTGAATTACCAACATACTAACACAACTGAATGAATTACCAACATACTAACACAACTGATTGAATTACCAACATACTAACACAACTGATTGAATTACCAACATACTAACACAACTGATTGAATTACCAACATACTAACACAACTGAATGAATTACCAACATACTAACACAACTGATTGAATTACCAACATACTAACACAACTGATTGAATTACCAACATACTAACACAACTGAATGAATTACCAACATACTAACACAACTGATTGAATTACCAACATACTAACACAACTGATTGAATTACCAACATACTAACACAACTGATTGAATTACCTTCATACTAACACAACTGAATGAATTACCAACATACTAACATAACTGATTGAATTACCAACATACTAACACAACTGATTGAATTACCAACATACTAACACAACTGATTGAATTACCAACATACTAACACAACTGATTGAATTACCAACATACTAACACAACTGATTGATTTACCAACATACTAACACAACTGAATGAATTACCAACATACTAACACAACTGATTGATTACCAACATACTAACACAACTGATGAATTACCAACATACTAACACAACTGATGAATTACCAACATACTAACACAACTGAATGAATTACCAACATACTAACACAACTGATTGAATTACCAACATACTAAACACAACTATTGAATTACCAACATACTAACACAACTGATTGAATTACCAACATACTAACACAACTGATTGATTTACCAACATACTAACACAACTGAATGAATTACCAACATACTAACACAACTGATTGAATTACCAACATACTAACACAACTGACTGAATTACCAACATACTAACACAACTGAATGAATTACCAACATACTAACACAACTGAATGAATTACCAACATACTAACACAACTGATTGATTTACCTTCATACTAACACAACTGAATGAATTACCAACATACTAACACAACTGATTGAATTACCAACATACTAACACAACTGATTGAATTACCAACATACTAACACAACTGATTGAATTACCAACATACTAACACAACTGATTGAATTACCAACATACTAACACAACTGAATGAATTACCAACATACTAACACAACTGAATGAATTACCAACATACTAACACAACTGGATGAATTACCAACATACTAACACAACTGATTGAATTACCAACATACTAACACAACTGATTGAATTACCAACATACTACACAACGTGATACACATACAAACACAACTGGATGAATTACCAACATACTAACACAACTGGATGAATTACCAACATACTAACACAACTGGATGAATTACCAACATACTAACACAACTGAATGAATTACCAACATACTAACACAACTGATTGAATTACCAACATACTAACACAACTGAATGAATTACCAACATACTAACACAACTGATGAATTACCAACATACTAACACAACTGAATGAATTACCAACATACTAACACAACTGATTGAATTACCAACATACTAACACAACTGATTGAATTACCAACATACTAACACAACTGATTGAATTACCAACATACTAACACAACTGATTGAATGACCAACATACTAACACAACTGAATGAATTACCAACATACTAACACAACTGATTGAATGACCAACATACTAACACAACTGATTGAATGACCAACATACTAACACAACTGATTGAATTACCAACATTTTTATCATTGTTCATAAAGATTTCATTAACTCCTTTAAAAAAAAAAAAAAAAAAAAATTGGCGAATCAAGACAGTTTGGGTTCACCTTTTTGAGCTTGGTGGCGGCAAAAGTCTCGCCTCGGCACCATTTCCATACTTCATAACGCCAGAATACCTCCATGAATTAACGCATTATCGCCTTTACTAACTTTAGTCCATAAGGATGATCATAATTACGCCTTATTTACGTCCTCGCCAAGAAAAGTTTTAATGCCATGGCCCTTTTTGGATCCCTTCTAAGTGTTTCTGAATCTACGAAAGTCTCAAGTGATTCTCTCTCTCTCTCTCTCTCTCTCTCTCTCTCTCTCTCTCTCTCTCTCTCTCTCTCTCTCTCTCTCTCTCTCTCTCTCTCTCTCTCTCTCTCTCTCTCTCTCTCTCTCTCTCTCTCTCTCTCTCTCTCTCTCTCTCTCTCTCTCTCTCTCTCTCTCTCTCTCTCTCTCTCTCTCTCTCTCACACAAACTCACGTATCAGTTCGGATATGGGTAGCAAAAGTTATATGAGTAAAGAGAGAGAGAGAGAGAGAGAGAGAGAGAGAGAGAGAGAGAGAGAGAGAGAGAGAGAGAGAGAGAGAGAGAGAGAGAGAGAGAGAGAGAGAAGGGGGGGAGGGGGCAAAACCATATAATCATTGTATAAAGTTATGATGAGGAAAGTTAGTATTTCTACATTTCCTGTGTCTTTTCCCTTATGTCCCTTACCTTCCCTTCTCCTTCCCTTCATTCCCTTATGTCCCTTACCTTCCCTTCTCCTTCCTTCATTCCTTGTCCCTTACCTTCCCTTCTCCTTCCCTTCATTCCCTTCATTCCCGTCCTTGCCTTCCTTCCCTTCCTTCCCTCTCTCAGCCACGCACTCAACACACACACCTATACTGGGCAGTGTAAGGGAAGTCTCTCTCTCTCTCAACTTACCACCACTTGTTCCATTTCAATATTGAGATAAATTATTATGCCTAGAAGTCGGAGAGAGAGAGAGAGAGAGAGAGAGAGAGAGAGAGAGAGAGAGAGAGAGAGAGAGAGAGAGAGAGAGAGAGAGAGAGAGAGAGAGAGAGAGAGAGAGAGAAGGGAAGAGGAGAGAGAGAAGAGAGAGAGAGAGAGAGAGAGAGAGAGAGAGAGAGAGAGAGAGAGAGAGAGAGAGAGTGTGTGTGGGGGGCAGTAGTGGTGGTGGTGGTGGTGTAGTCATGGCATTGCATTAGCCTGAACTTTTTTGCCTCATTCAGGAACTTGCGCTTAAATAAGTTTTATGTGAAAGTTTTACTACCACTGTGTGTGTGTGCGTGTGCGTGTGCGTGTGCGTGTGTGCGTGCGCCCGTGTGCGCGTGTGCGCGTGCGCGCGTGTGCGCGTGCGTGCGTGCGCGTGCGTGCGTGCGTGCGTGCGTGCGCGCGCGCGTGTGGGTAGTTCTTTAATCTTTTTTTGTGATTTTTACCTTTATTAGCAACCCTGTGGCATTTAGTCGTGTATTTAATATGTAGTTTTACCTTTTGATGTGTTAATTAAAATTCCAGACATCAACCATGCTCGCTTGACCTTTTAGACACTGTTTTTTACATCCTACAAAATAAAGTTCATTTTAATTTTACTTCTACATTACAAAATTAACATAGATTTTTTTGATCGGGTAAAGAAAAGAGAGTTTTAAGGACTCATAAAGATCAAAGGAGGTTTTTTTTTTCCTCTTCACATCGAAGTCCTGGAAAACATCTATCGTGTGTTTGATGTGGATGGATGGGTGGATGGATGGTTTATTAGGTGGATGTGAGTACGGTTGTATAAGATATAAGGTCAGTATAAGGTACTACGCTTTAGGTTGTGTGTTCTTATCCTATTCTGGGAACTCATCATTTATAAACTGACTCTTAAAACATTAAGTACATCATTATGTAGGGAAAGAAGAGGCTAGAAAACAGTTCTTAATTTATCCATCCATGTTTATGTGTGTGTCTGTTTTTCAGTGTTCATTATATCCTTTTCATCGCCTCATCGTGACAGAAATTATCCATCAAACAAATATAAGCTGCCATGCATGCATTTCTTTCAATACAAAAAACATAAAGTAGATCATTATAGATGGAAAGATGAGACTAGAAAACAATTTTTTACTTATCCCTCCATGTGCCTGTGTCTGTCTCTGTCTTTCAGTGTTCATTATATCCTTCTTTTCATCGCCTTGTGTGGCCGTCTGTCGCCTTTCATTCGTCATTGGTTTACGTCTTTATGGCCTGGTGGGCCTTGCCTTCCGCTGATGACTTGATACTTGATACTTGATTGCTTATTCGGCTTGGTGTAATGTAATAATGTTCGTAATCAATCATACAGTCATACAAGCCACGGTCCAAAGACTACTGTATACAGCAGTCTTTGCACGGTCCATTAAGCCGAAGCTCTTTTATGGACCTCATGCCATGATAGTTTCGTTGTCTTTCGGGGGACTAAAGTGGACCATTGACATACAATGACATACTTAATAATTTCAAGTAATAAGTGAAGTGATGATAACAATAACCGGTAATGTTAGTAATTGGGAAAATTAGTAATAATAGAAATAACGTTACTAATGGTAATAATAAAAATAATAATAGTAATAATAATAATAAGAACGTTAATAATGGTAATAATGAAAATAATAATAGTAATAATAATAAGAAGAACGCTAATAATGGTAATAACTAAAATAATATTAGTAATAGCTGACGAAGGCGTGAACCACCACCTCTGTGAGTCGTCCTGTCAGCATGTTCCCGTTCTCTATGCAAGTATGTGGTTTCCGAGTGAAAGACGCTTGGCTGTAGCTCCAAAACTAACCATAAGATTTTTAAAAGATCGTTTAACTGGAAATCGTTCTTTAACCTACC
>JACEEZ010025738.1:5000-20000 GCA_016584305.1 Chionoecetes opilio | reverse complement strand
GAAAGCGAGTTCAGGAGTTTGTAAAGGTGGTTTATAAAACATGCCTGAGCCTTAGAGCCTCACAAGGCGGCGTGGCATTTGAAGAACGACACGTGAAGAAAAAGAGAAAAGAATGAAAATAAACTTGGTCGCTCGTCAGTATCATGTCAAGAAATCAGTCATCATGCTCTTTTTAAGCCTTTTAAGTCACTCTTTCGTGGCATTTCCAGTAAGAGAGAGATAGAACAACACAGCTGCTGTGAGAAATAGACAAAAATAGCTGCGTAGCATTTGCGTCTCTCGAATTTGCGTCACTTGACTTAGTAGTTGGTTTTTTAGTAGTTGACTTTGACTAAGTAGTGGTATGCAAGACTTTGATGGAACAGGAAAGGAGTCTTAGCTGACACTCTTCCCCTCACCTTCCCTGCCTGGCCTGTTACCTTGAAAGACATGAGAAGACAAGAAAGACAAGAAAGACATGAGAAACTGGACTGCTCAAGACAAGCGTTTATTGAGGTGTTTGACATGATATAAATATGTACACAGACGTTATGAAAGAAAACTGTGGCGGGAAATATCCACTAAATGTCTTTTTTTCGGTGAATATGTGAAACTACTTGTGAGATATTTGGATTAATGTGAATGATTGTTAATTTGTTTGTCTATTACATATACTCTATTTCACTGTATTTATTAGAATACTTATAGAAGAAGTTACTTTATTACTGTGTTATTCCTTTTCATTTTATTCCTTTACGATAACCTTACGTCAACATCAGAAGGTAATACCCTCTTCTCTCCCCCAAAAATAATGCACTACGCACTTGAACATACTCATAACATACCTGAACATACTTATGAACATACATACATAAAAATAAACTGTGAATTAACTCAAATTTATCTACAATGCTGAATAAAATAACTAGAAAAAAACTTTAAGCTTCAATCGTTCAAACTTGGATGGAAAGCTGCGACTTCCCGGGTACAGAGGGTCGCGAGGAAGCTCAAAGAAGGTCGATTTTAAGCTTTAAGTTTGTACAGGTGAACAGCTGGAGAGAGAGAGAGAGAGACGAGAGAGAGAGACAGATGAGAGAGAGAGAGAGCAGAGAAGACTGAAAGACGGAAGATGGAGAGAGGAGAGAGAGAGAGGAGAGGAGAGAGATGACGAAGAGAGAGAGAGAGAGAAGAGAGGAGAGAGAGAGGAGAGCGAGAGAGGAGGAGAGAGAGAATTCTGAGAGAGAGAGACGAAGAGAGAGAGAAACGAGAGAGAGAGAGAGAGAGAGAGAGAGAGAGAGAGCGTTCCAAAAAAGATGATAATACATATGATCCAAAAAAAACCAGAGAGAGAGGCTTTGGAGCATTCAACTCGCTCTGGATATTAGGGTTTCAAAAGACAGGTACCTGAGCCGGTGGTGATAATATTATGTGTTTAGCTACCTAGGTTCATGTGTCTCACCCAATCGGCCATGTCCACCTCACTCACCCTCAATTGTCGTTTCACCTCACTCACCTCAATCTGCAATGTCATCGCACTCACCTCAGTATATTCATCTCGCCCTTCACTTCACTGTTTCCTATCACCTCATCTTACTTTCTCACGCATGTCACCTCATTTTTGGTGCATCTTTGCTCATATCAGTGGTTGCCAATCCTATAACTATTTTGTGTCACTCTTCTCACTGCTGTCACATCATTCTCATAATCTCCACCTCAGTCGTGTCAGTCATGTCAGAGAAGGAAGCTTGTTCCTATTAATTATGTAATATAGCTATTATATTATGGATTATAATATATATTATTATTATATTATTAGTTTTTATTTTTGCAAGCTTTTCTTATGAAGTCTTTATCTTGTTTACCTTTCCTGTGGTCTCCTACTCACTCTCATCCTATCTACTCATCATCTACTTCCTCCTCCTGACGCACTACGCCTCATCCTCATCCTAATGCCTCTCATCCTCCTCCCCTCCTCCTCCTCCCTCCTCCCCTCTCCTCCCTCCTTCCTCTCCTCCTCCTCTCCTCCTCCTCCTCACTCCTCCCTCCCTCCCCGTCCTCCTACCGCTCCCCTCCTCCTCCTCCTCCTCATCCTCCTCTCATCCTCATCCTCCTCCCCTCCTCATCTTCTCTCCACCGTCTTCTCCTCCTCCTCCCTCCATCCTCCTCCTCCTCCTTCCTTCCTCCTCCTCCCTCCTCCTCCTCCTCCTCCTATTTCTCTTCCTCTTCCTCTCTCCTCTTCCTTTCCTCCATTCTCTTCTCTTTTCCTTCTTCCTCTTCTCCTCCTTACTCCCCTTCCTCCTCCTCCTCTCCTCCTCCCTCCCTCCTCCTCCTCTCTTACCTCATTCCTCCTCCTCCTCCTCCTCCTCCTGCCAGTAAAAAGGCAAATATGATGTTGGGCTTATTAAACGTAACTTGAACATAAAAACTCCTGAAGAATGACACCAATTATACCGTCCTTGGGTTAGACCGCACTTGGAATATGACCGTCTCAATTCTGGTCGGCCCTGTTTCGTAAAAGACAGCCAAATGGATTCAGTGCAAAGAAGAGCAACCAAACACATTCCACTCTTGTCGAAATTCATCTATGAAGAGAGACTGCGGAAATTAATATGTTTTCATTAAAAGGATCGTAGAATCCGTGGGGACTGATAGAAACCTTTAAGAACTAAAAGGTTTGATTGTAATAATCAAGAGACCTATTCGAGCTATTCAAACTCAAGTGACAACAATGAAAAAATGGTTAAAACTCAACGGTCAACGTTGCATCACCGATCTCTCGTAAAAAATATGTCAATGATAGAGTCGTTGACGATTGGAACCAGTACCAGCAAATGTTGTCACGGAGCCAACACAAAACTTACATCAAACTAGACTTGACGCGCACTGTAAAGTAAAGGGTATTGATGATAGGGCGAATTCGTATCTAGCCCCGTATCGATTAGTGTAGTGGTAGTGGTAGTTGTAGTTAGTATTTTCCAGATCCTACATTCTGCAAATGAAATTCCATGTTCCTTCCTCTTAGGGACATGGTATCATTTTCCAACTGTTTTCTTAAAGTAGTTGATAGTTAAGTAGTATGTAGTCAGCCAGATACCCGCTATGGGACAATAGGTCTTCCTGGTGTTGTTATCCTATGTAATCCTATGTAACTCTCCTCTTCCTCTTCCTCCTTCTTCCCTCCTCCCTCCTCCTCCTCCTCCTCTTTTCTCCTCTCCTTCTCAAGGGCCCTTGAACCCATTAATGAATGCGGATAATGAAAGAGAAATCGATTTGCAAAGCTGTGCACTCACTCGATCAGAGAGAGATCCAGATTGGCCGATCTCGGGAGATAGAAAAGTTGGGGTTGAAGCAGGAGAATCGAGAGAAGAGAGCAGAGGCAGGAGATCTGACGAGAGAGACGCGAGGGAGGCGATGACGAGACGGATTTGAGAGAGATGTGACCGATGAGAGAAGGACGAGAGATTGAGAGAGAGAGAGAGAGAGAGAGAGAGAGAGAGAGAGAGGAGAAGATGACGAGAGAGATGAGAGAGAGAAAGAAAAAAAGCAGAGGAAAAGAGAGAGAGAGAAAGAGAGGACGATACGAATGAATACGTGAGAATAAATCATCAAAGTATTTGTGGGGATGATTCGAGAAGAGATTCTTTGTAGCTTTCTCTCTCTCTCTCTCTCTCGCTCTCTCTACTCTCTCTCTCTCTCTCTCTCTCTCTCTCTCTCCTCTCATCTCTCTCTCTCTTCCTCATCTGCTCTCGTTCTCTCTCTCTCTCCTCCTCTCTCTCTCTCTCGTTTATTTATAAAAATATCTCTCTCATAGTCATCACAGATAGCTTCTGTAGTCAGTAAGTGTGCCATGAATCAGTCTTTTTTTTTACAAAAGCCGTTACAATTATACGGAGGATTGCGTTTTAATTCTCTCATAATAGCGACCTGTATGAAGTATTCACCACACACACACAGAACACACACACACACAAACACACACACCACACACACACACACACACAACCACACAACACACACACACATACACACAAGCACACACACAAGCACACCTTTGGGTTCCCTTTTCCCCCCCCCCCCCCCCCCCCCCCCCCCCCCCCAACCCTTGTTTTCTTTAAAGGGTAGGGTTGATAATTAAAAAAAAAAAAAAAAAAGGGGGGGGGGGGGGGGGGGGGGGGGGGGGGGGGGGGGGGGAAAAAAAAAAAAAAAAAAAAAAAAAAAAAAAAAAAAAAAAAAAGGGAAGTCAAGAAAAGGGAAAAAAACCCGTTTTTTGGGGAAAAAAAATTTTTTTTTTTTTTTTTCTTCCTTTTTTTTTTTTTTTTTTTTTTTTTTTTTTGTTTCCTTTTTTTTCCCTATTCTTTTCCTCTTCCTTCCCCTCTTCCCCTTTTTCCCCCCCCCCCCCCCCCCCCCCCCCAACCCCCCCCAAAAAAAACCCCAAAAAAAAAACCGACCAAAAAAGAACAACCAACCAAAGAAAAAGGGGGAAGCCCCAAAAAAAAACCCAAATTACAAACCAACAACAACAAGAAAACCAAAAAACAAAAAAAAAAAAAAAAAAAAAAAAAAACAAAAAAAAAAAAAAAAAACAAGAAAAAAAAAAAAGAAACAACAAAAACAAAAAAAACCACCAAAGAAACAAAAACCAGCCCCCCCCCCCCCCCCACCCCCCCCCCCCCCCCCCCCACCCCCCCCCACCCCCCCCCCCCCCCCCCCCCAAAAAAACCCCAAAGCCAAAAACCAGCGAGGGCCCCCAAAAAAACAAAAAAAAAAAAACAAAAAAACCAAAAAAAAAAAAACACCCCCCCCAAAAACCACAAAACAAAAACCCAAAACCCCTCCCGCCAAACCCCCCCCCCCCCCCCCCCCCCCCGGGGGGGGAAAAACCCAAAGACAAAAACACAAAAAACAAAGAAAACAACCCCCAAAAACCCAAAAAAAAAAAACCCAAAAAAAACCCCCAAACAAAAAAACCCCCCCCCCCAAAAAAAAAAGGAAAACCCCCCCCCCCCCCCCCCCCCCCCCCCAAACCCCAAACCCCCACAAAAACAAACCCCCACGCAAAGTTTCAAACCCAAAAACCAACACCACCAAAAATTTTAAAAAGGGGTTAAAAAAGGCAAAAAATTTTTCCCAAAAAAAAGGGGGTTTAAAAAAAAAAATTTAAAAAAAGGGTTTTTCCCCCCCAAAAAAAGGTTTAACCAAAAATTTTTTTTTAAAAAAAAAGGTTTTTTTTTGGGTTTTAAACCCCAAAATTTTCCCCCCGGTTCCAAACCCAAATTTTCCCCCCCCTTTTTTTTTTCCCCCAAAAAAATTTCCCCCCGGTTTCCCCCCCCCTTTTTCCACCAAAAAAGGTTTAAACCCCAAAAATTAAACCAAGGAAACACCAATTTTTCAACCCCAAAATTTCCACCCCAAAATTTTAAAAAAAAGGAAAAACCAAGGGTTTAAAAACCACCAAAAGGTTTAAACAAAAGGTTTTCAAAAAAAATTTAACCCCAAAAATTTTTAAACAAAAAAATTTAACCACCAAAAGGTTCCCACCAAAAACAAACCACCAAAAGGTTTCAACACCCCCAAAAGGTTTCAACACCACCAAAAGGGTTTTCAAACCAAACCAAAAGGTTTCAACCCCCCAAAAAGGTTAAAAAAACCCACCAAATTTCAACACCACCAAAAGGTTTCAACACCCCCAAAAAAGTTCAACACCCCCAAAAGGTTTCAACACCCCCAAAAAGGTTAACCCACCAAAGGTTTTTCAAACCACCAAAAGTTCAAACCAAAAAAAGGTTCAACACCCCCAAAAGGGTTTAAACACCCCCAAAGGTTTACCCCCCGGTTTTCAACACCACCAAAAGGTTTAAACACCAAAAAAGGGTTTCAACCCCACCAAAAGGTTTCAACACCACCAAAAGTACAAACCCCCAAAAAGTTTCAAACACCAAAAGGGTTCCCCAAAAAGGAAAACCACCAAAAAGGTTTCAACACAAAAAAGGTTTCAACACCCCAAAAGGGGTTTAAACACCCCAAAAAAGGTTAAACACCACCAAAAGGTTTCAAACCACCAAAGGTTCAACACCCCAAAAGGTTTCAACACCCCAAAAAAGGGTTTTCAAACCCACCAAAAGGTTAAAACCCCAAAAGTTTAAACACACCAAAGTTTTCAAACCCCCAAAGGTTTAAAACACACCAAAAGTTTAAACACCCCAAAAGTTTCAACACCCCCAAAAGGGTTTCAACACCCCAAAAAATTTTCAACACCACCAAAGGTTTAAAACACCCCAAAGTTTAAACATACCAAAAGTTTCAACACACCCAAAAGATCAACCCCAAAAAGTTTCAACACCCCCCAAAAGTTTCAACACCAAAAAAGGGTTTTTCAACACCCCCAAAAGTTTTAAAACACCCCAAAAGGTTACAAAACACCCCCAAAATTTAAAACACCCCCAAAAAAGGTTTCAACCCACCAAAAGGGTTCAACACCCCAAAAGGTTTCAACACCCCCAAAAGTTTAACCCCACAAAATTTTTTTCAACACCAAAAAAGGGTTTTAAAACCCCCCCAAAAGGTTTCAACCCACCAAAAGGTTTCAACACCCAAAAGGTTAAACACCCAAAAGGTTTCAACACCCCCAAAAAAGGTACAAAAACCCCCCAAAATTTTTAAAAACCCCCCAAAAAGGGTTTAACACCACAAAAGGTTTCAACACCCCCAAAAGGGGTTTCAAAAACCCCCAAAAACCAACAAAATTTCAACACCACCAAAAGGTTTAAACACCAAAAGGTTCAACACCACCAAAGGTTTAAACCCCCCAAAAGGTTAAACACCACCAAAAGGTTTCAACACCCCCAAAAAAGTTTAAACCCCACCAAAGTTTTCAACACCCCAAAAAGGTTTAAAACACCACCAAAGATTTCAAAACCCCAAAAAGGGTTTTTCAACCCCACCAAAAGATTCAAACCCCAAAAAGTTTCAACCCCACCAAAAGGGTTTCAACCCCCAAAAAGGTTTCAACACCACCAAAAGGTTTCACCCCCCAAAAAGTTTCAACACACCAAAAGGTTTCAACACCACCAAAAGTTTCAAACACCCCCAAAAAGGTTTCAACACCCCAAAAGTTTAAACACCCCCAAAAAGTTTCAACACCCCCAAAAAGGGTTTTCAAAAAAAAAAAAAAAAAAGGCAAAAAAAAAAAAAAAAAAAAAACCCCCAAAAAAACAAAAAAAAAAACCCCCAAATTTACACCCCAAAACCCCAAACCAAAACCAAACCCACCAAAAAGTTTAAAAAACACCCCAAAGGGTTTCAACACCCCCAAAAGGCTTCAACACCACCAAAAGGTTTAAACACCCCCAAAAGGGTTTTTCAACCCCCCAAAAAAGGTTACAAACCCCAAAAGGTTTCAAACCCCAAAAAGTTTTAAACACCCCCAAAAGGGTTTCAACCCCCCCAAAAGGTTTAAAACACCCCCAAAAGGTTACAACACTACCAAAGGTTTTTCAACACCCCCAAAAGCTTTAAAACACCCCCAAAAAGGTCAAACCCCCAAAAAGGTTCCCAACACCCCCAAAAAAGGTTCAACCACCGGGTAAAAGTAGATTGTTTGGGGAATCTCAGTTGTTATTGAAGGATCAGGGAAGAAATAACATCAGCGAAAAATTTTCCCAAAGGGAACACAACACAGTGGAACCCCCCGATATTGCCTTGTTTTTGGAGGGAATTTGAGGGAAAAAAGTCACGAACGAGGAAAATGTAAAAAATCCATAAGAAAAAATGTGAAACGGGGCGTGTGTGAAGAACAAAAACTTATCTGTCTCCCGGGGGCCGGGTTGCTTTAGGGGCCCGATTCGCAGCGTTTCTTGTCCTTCCGCTGTCCGAATTTATTTTTGGGCGAAATTTTTATTCGGGGGCACGCGTGGACAGCGGCGCGGCTAACAGGAGGCTGCGGAAATTTTTGGCCCGGAAGTGAGCGAGTCCGGGCAGAGGAGGGGCGGGGCTCCCACCCTCGGAGGACGGCAAAAGTGAATTCGTGGGGAAAAAAAACGGAGAAAACCCTTTTTTGCATTATTTTTTTTCTAATGAATTTTTTTTTTATTTCCATTTATTTTTTTAAAATTTTTATTTTTTTTTTACTTTTTTTATTTTTTTTTTTTCGCAAAAATTGTGTGAATGTTTTAAAAAAAAACAAAGCATGAAAAAAACGTGAAAATGGATTGCATAAAATCATCTTTAAAACTACGTGCATTGTGCTTTTGAAATCGTGGGTTTAGGTACCTAATAAAAAGAAACTAAAAGGAAAATCAAATGTCGTGAAAATGAACGCCTTTTTGTTTCCAGCTTTAGGGATTCTTGTAAAGATAAAATATGATGATGTACTGAAAAACCCTTTAAAGTGTTGTTCTTTTGAAAACGTGTTTTTTTGCGGTTTTAAAGATGCTTGGGAAAAAAAGATTGAATTGGATAAAAATGAAATGCAAAAAGAGGATTGGGTACATTTTCTTTTCCCAAAAGACGTGGGCGTAAACAAACACTAGATAGTATTTTTTTTTCAAATATTTTTTCCCAGAAGCGAAACGATAGGCGAACATATTTGTTTTTTTTTTTGTTTTAAAGTTTAGGTTTTTGGGAATTTTACTTTTCCCAAATTTTAAAGGGTTGCTTTTAAACTTCGTGGTGTCCATAGATCAATTTCGCTTTACGCAATTTTGAACGGGGCAAAATATTTCAATGTAATTTTGTGTTCTTTTTCTTCCGTTATAACGTCACATTTACGTAACGCTTTCTGTAACCTTTAGCGTATTATTAATTGCCCAGTATTTAATTTTTTTTACAAAACTAATGTCGCGTAAAGTATATTTCTATATTACTAGTGCCCATAGCCTCACGGGCGGGTATTGTACAATATAGAACGGAATAATTACAGTTTTAAAATATTTTTTCTTAGCTACTTTTTGTGATTTTTTTTACTGACTTTTTTTTTATTGGTCATTTCTTTTTAAACTAATTTTTCATTATAATTTCATTTATATTTTTACCGTTTTTTTTCTTTATATACGCAACGTGTTTTTTCTTGTTTCGCTCGCAACCACCACCACCACCACCCCCACCACCAGCCACCACCGCCACCACCCCCCCACCACCACCCCCCCACCGCCACCGCCACCCCCCCACCACCAACCACCCCCAAACCCCCAGGCCATTTACCCCGCGCCTCCCTCCGCCCGGGCCCTTAGCATCGGGAGCCCAGCGCCTTTTAGGGAATGGGCCCAATTTTCCCCGGCCTTCGCGACACAATTCAATCCCCCTTTTTGTTCCTCTTATAAGTTTCCCTTTTTTCACGCGTTCTGAAACCGAGTCAAAATTTGCCCTTCCTCTCTCTCTCCAATTTTTTATCCCCCTCTCTTTTCGGTTCCCTTCCCCCCCTTTTGTTATTCCTTCTCTCTCTTTTTTTATCTTTTCCTCCCTCTTCCCTCTTCTCTCCTTCTTCTTCCCCTCTCGCTTTCTCTTTCTCCTTCCCTTTCTCCCTCTCTCTCCTTCTCTCCCCCCCTTTCCCCCTCTCTCTCCCCTCTCCTTCTCTCTCTTCCCTCTCTCTCTCTCCCCTCTCCTCCTCGCTCGCGTCTCCTTCCCCCCCCCTCTCTTCTCTCCCTTCCTCCTCTCTCTCTCTCCTCTCTCTCTCTTCTCTCTCTCTCTCTCTCTCTCTTCTCTCCTCCTCTCTCCCCTGCCCCTCCTCTCTCCCCCCCGCCCCCCCCCCCCCCCCCCCCCCCCCCCCCCCCCCCCCCCCCCCCCCCCCCCCCCCCCCCCCCCCCCCCCCCCCCCCCCCCCCCCACCCCCCCCCCCCCCCCCCCCTTTTTAAAACAAACCCCCACAACACACACACAAAAACACACAAACAAAACAAACAACAAAACAAAAACAAAGGCCCCCAAAAAACCCCCCCCCCAAAAACCCCCCAAAAAAAAAAAACAAAAAAAAAGATACACACACACACACACACAGATACACACACACACACACACACACATACAGGAAACAATACTAACCTAAACTAAATTAACAATAGGCAAATGCACCTTCCTAATTAACGTCCCCTAAATAGTATTAATTAAAACAACAAATTATGGATTGGACTAAATGAATGTAATAACTCTCTTCCCTCCCTTCTATTCCTTCCCTTCCCTTTTTCTCCTTTCCTCTCTATTCCCTCCCTCTTTATCCCTTCCCTTCCTTTCTCTACCCTTTCCTTCCTTTCCCTTCCCTTCCCTTCCCTTCCCTTCCCTTCCCTTCCCTTCCCTTCCCTTCCCTTCCCTTCCCTCCCTTTCCCTTCCCTTCCCTTCCCTTCCCTTCCTTCCCTTCCTTCCCTTCCTTCCTTTCCCTTCCCTTCCCTTTCCCTTCCCTTCCCTTCCCTACCCTTCCCTTCCCTTCCCTTCCCTTCCCTTCCCTTCCCTTCCCTTCCTTTCCGCCAGTGAGCCGCCTCGTGCAGGGAGCTGCATTCAGGCCGTAAATCCCTTCCTCTGTTTACAAAAATTCGTACTCGTCGCTTTGTTAAGAGAGAGAGTGTGTGTAGTAGTAGTAGTAGTAGTAGTAGTAGTAGTAGTAGCAGTATTTGTAGTAGTAGTAGTTAGATGGCCTGAACTACCAGGCCACTGTAGTGGAGAGCGGCATATTAGTGTAGATGACGGAGAGAGGGGAGTAAGTAGTGGAAAAGTAGTAGTAGCCTATGGTTGGATGCCACAGTCAGTAGCGATCAGAGTTGGGGCTACTGGCCTCCAGTTAATGGAGTCCGCAAATAAACAAGCGGTGGAAGTATCTGTAAAAAAAAAAAAAAAAAAAAAAAAAAAAAAAAAGTAGTAGTAGTAGTAGTAGTAGTAGTAGTAGTAGTAGTAGTAATAGTAGTAGTAGTAATAGTAGTAGTAGTATACAGCTGAAAAATTGGAATTCCTTTCAGTTGCACATAATAGGCTAAGGAGACCAATGTTTTTTTAACCTTCCTTCCTTCTTTCCTCACTCTTTACCTATATCGTTTTCTCCTTCCTTCAAGCAGAGTTTCCTGTAAAGAATCTCTTCACTTCAGACTCAAAGACATCGTAGTCTCGGGCAAGACCTGGACAACACACCGGGTAGCGTATTACTCGATTCTCCTGACCTTTACAGCCGCGCGTCCACCGTCTGTCTGTCCCGCCCACGGTTCAGTAAACATAACAGGCGCGCCATGCATACTCAAGTAGCCTCACTTCCGCGCGCAAATGTAATCCCGTAAAACTGGCGGAGAAACGAAACGACGACAGACACACACACTTGGAGCAACACCTTCGTTATTTCCTGCTGTCGGTCTCTGCTGGTAGAATAAGCAGATATGTTACTGCTTAAAAACAGTCTCCATTTCTCTCCCGATAAGCTACGGCGACGCCTTGGCGAGAAACATTAGCGCTCCGGCCCATGTAAACACTGCAAGATTCTCATTTTCGATAGCACCAAACAAGGAAATTAATGTTTCTTTATATTTCTGCATATAATACTGTGCATTGCAAGACGGCGACTAGCAGCAGGACAGGTAGGCTGCGGGTGAGGGCGACGTGCTGTAAGGAGGGACAGGTGTGTGACGTGTACTATACAAGACTTGCCATTAATTCACGTTTGAGACATGAATAGCGAAGATGACAGAAGAAAAAGATTGATTTAGATAGCAATACGAAACGCTGTTAAGGCATAATCTCAAAAACAAGTAGATAATTTCCAGCCATAAACTGAATAGAACAAAAAGTTTATTCGGAAATGAAAAGATCGACGATTGAGATGATTTAGGATAACCTTGCATGCATTATCGATTTAGCTTAGACTGAAGTGACAGGAGGGAGAGAGAGAGAGAGAGAGAGAGAGAGAGAGAGAGAGAGAGAGAGAGAGAGAGAGAGAGAGAGAGAGAGAGAGAGAGAGAGAGAGAGAGAGAGAGAGAGAGAGAGAGAGAGAGAGAGAGAGAGAGAGAGAGAGAGAGAGAGAGAGAGAGAGAGAGAGAGAGAGAGAGAGAGAGAGAGAGAGAGAGAGAGAGGAAAACAAATGGAAGGAGGAAGAACATTAATAGCAAGCCTGTGTGTGACCTCGATAAAGGGTAACGTTTTAACACAGATATTAGGACGGTATGCTGTAATACCATTGTACTATGAGGTGAGATCAACTTTTTTTTACATACACGAATGATTGCGTAGAGCTCCATCTTTGTTGAGCACATGGAAGGCGTTAAGAGGGAATTAAGCAACAGTAGTGATAACAATAGGTAAAGTTTTCATAACAGAGAATGATAACGATAATGGTGATGGTATATAACTTTTATATATATTTGTGATGTGTGTAGCTTATCGATAATGTGATAAAGATGATGATGATGATGTGGTGTATTGTATCTTTATCTTTATTGGTTATTTGTGTGATGATACGATTCAATATGGTGAGTGACTTAGTGATAATGGTGATGATGATGGTGATGACGACTCTGTTGTCTCAATCAGTGATGGAAATCAATTAGAAAAGCAATTTGTGTTATATTGATACATTTGCCGATATACAGCTAATACCACCCCCACCCACACACCCAACCACCCAAACCCCCCACCACACCACCCCAAACCACCACCACACACCACCACCACCTCCACCACCACCACCACACCACCACCACTACCACCCCCACCACGTACCAACCCCACCACCACACACCACCACCTAACCACCACCACCACCACCACCACACCACCAACCACACCACCACACCACCACCAACACCACCGTCACCGACCACCACCACACCACACCACCACCACCACGCACACCCTTCACCACTACCACCACACCACCACTCACACCACCACCACTCACCACCCACCACCACCACACCACCTACGCACCACCACCACCACCACCACCACCACCACACCAAAACACCACACCACCAAGTTGAAGTCAAAGGAAAAAAAATATATGACAGCAATATGCGTTAGTGATCTCATTCGAAAAGTTTACTATCCTTACGACCATTCTTTCTCTCTTTTTCTCCTTCTCCTCCGTCTTCAAAATTTGGGAACTATGCCGTCTTTCCCCCCTTTTCCCCTTCTTTCCCCTTTGACTCTTATTATCTTCCTCTTGGCTTTTCCTCTTGTGGATTGCTAAAAGAAGGGAATTTTCCATTCTTCCTTCCTTCCTTCCTCCTTCCTTTTCCTTCCTTCTTTTTCCTTCCTTTCTTCCTTTCTTCCTTTTCCTTCCTTCCTTCCTTCCTTCCTTCCTTCTTTATTTCCTCCTTCCTACTTCCTTTATTCCTTCATAATTCCATTCCTTCCTTTCTTCCTTCTTTTCTTTCCCTTCCGTCCTCTTTAATTCCTTCCTTTTTCCTCATTCATCCTTCCTTCCTGCCTTCCTTCTATCATGTTTCCTTATTATTACATCCATTTCTCTCTTACTTCGTACTTTCGTTTTAATCAATTATCTGACTTTCCTGTCACTCCTAACATAATATAATAACTTCCATAACTATTACTAGGAATTAAACTAATTCACACAAGTGTCACACTATTATAGCTCCATATAGGGATAGGGCATGTACTTAACATCAAAAGAAAACAGTATATTTTTAGAAACATTCCTAAACATATAATGATATATCTATGTAAATTATATATAATTATTTACATTTATCTTCCTCCTCTGTTTCACCGTGGGAGGACCCATGAAAAACCTGCATTCACAAAGTATGGCACAGGGCAAATGCATATTGTCAGCATAAAGTATAGATCAACAAGAAGTGATAAGAAGCCAGATCACGAGGAGAAGGGGGAGAAGACCTCGGACATCGACGCTACAAACCGCTCTGCTCACTCGCCCCATCCGACCACTCCCCTGGCTGTGCTCAAGACATTACTTTGTACTTGGTTGTAATCTCTAACGCTCTTACTGGACTTTATTAAATATATGTGTACAAGTTGGGACGTAAATATTTAAATATATTTCGTAATATGTAACTATATTCCTCTCATGTTCCTTTTCCATGTTTACTCAATTAATTTCCCTCTTCCTTCGTTTGCTTCCTCCTCGTGTCTCCTTCATTCCATGCTGCAATATATTCCTTGCTCTTTCACTGTGATTGCTACGAGGGAAGAGGAAGAAAACAATCCTCTTCTTACACTGCCTCTCCTCTCTTCCTCCTCCTCCTCTCGTCCTCCTCCACCTCCTCACTCCTATACCTCGACTACCTCTCTCTTCCTCTTCGTTTCATTTCCATATATCTGAGTCGAGTGTGCTGCATGCTTTTATGTGAACACGTTAATAAATGTGAAAATTTATGAAGGTAAAATTATGTTTTAAGATTAGATTGATGAATAGGAAAATAATAAACAGATGAATATCTATAATAATATAAGCGAAGTGGTCTGTCGTCTGTCTGTGTGTGTGTGTGTGTGTGGTGTGTGTGTGGTATAGGTTTCCGCCCCCGTGGCGCAATCACTCTATGGCACGCATTTTTGGAACCAGGTTGACCAGGGGAAGGCATAAGCACACTTATGGAGATGATTCGATCAATTTTTTTTTCTTTTTTTTAGCGCCTATTAGGGATTAATGTGAAAAAAAAGTGAGGTTTGCGAGAATTGAGGAAACCTTGATGTAGGGTGATGGGAATGGGTGAGTGAATGGGTGGGGGATGGGTAATGGGTGTGGGGTGATTGGGCGTGAGTGAATGGGTTGGGGGGGGATGGGTGGGGGTGATGGGGATGGGTGAGGGAATAGGTGGGGGTGATGGGTAATGGGAAATATAAGCGAAAGTGTGTCTGTCTGCTGTCTGTCTGTGTGTGGTGTGTGTGTGTGTGTGTGTGTTGGTATAGGTTCGCCCCCCGAGGCGCAATCACCTCATATGTCACATTTTTGGAACCGGGTTGACCAGGGGAATTTTTTAAGCCCAATTATGAGATGATCCGATAACTTTTTTTTTTTTTTTAGCAGGCCTATTAGCGATAATTGTGAAAAAAAAGTGGGTTGCGAGAATTGAGGAAA
>JACEEZ010025737.1:277500-287483 GCA_016584305.1 Chionoecetes opilio | reverse complement strand
GGGGGAACGCATGGTACCCTACCTACCGGGGGCAACACAGACTGGGGTAACGTAAGGGGCCAGGCCAACCCTGGTCTTGCAACCGAGGTCCCTCAGGAACCTGGGGTACGCCACCGAGGGCCGGCACCCTGTGGCTCGCCTACCACCGGGGCACACGGCCACCCTGGGGTACGCCTACCACCGGGGGCACACGGCCACCCTAGGGTACGCCTACCACCGGGGCCACGCCAGAGGACACGAGGAGGAGGGGCGGTACGGGTGGGTGTTGGTGGGCGGCGCCGCGGTGTGGTCAGTGGTTCCCCTGCTGGCGCTGGGCTGCCTGGCCCCCGAGGCGGCGCGTTTCCTGGGCAAGGTGTGGCTGACGGTGCACGTCACCTGGAGCGATGATGCGGCAAGACACGCCATGCACGCGTTCTTCAACATTCAGGCGCGGCTCCACACCCTGCCCTTCTGGTGGTGGTGCCTGGAAGGACTGTTCCTTGTCCTCCTGGTCATCTTGCCTCGCCAGTCATGACTCTCCCTGCGAGGACGAGGACGAGTGTGACGCCCAGATGACTGAGCCGCAGTGCCGGATTTAGATTTCGCGGGGCCCTGGGCACTGGGGCCCCTAACGTTACTTACTTACTTACTTTACTTATTTGTGGCGGGGATACTTACGTACTTGACTGGACTGGAATGGACTCAGTAGACAGGTAGTTAGTGCGGAGTCATTAGGGAACTTTAAAAGGAGAATATTTCAGGTAAAGCTAGATCATTTCATAGATGAGGATGAAAAGTGGATGTAGGTAGTGTTTTTTAAATAACAAACTACCTCGTGTAGGTCTCGCGGCCTCTTGTAGCTTGCTTATTTTCTTATGTTCCTATGTTTTTACTTACTTAAACGACTTAGTGGCCCGATTCAGTGGCGCGTTGTGGCGTCCCATATCTTTCCCTTGTTTTGATCAGTGCCTTTTCACGCTTTTGTGGCGGGGAGACGATAATCCCCGCCACTATAGCCGACAACCGAGTGGCGCGCAGCCTTTCCCCATAAGCCACGGGGCACTTTCGGTGGCAAGGTTTTGTGTTCTGTAATACGTATGTACGAGGTATGTGTATCATAAAATATATAATATAGTTATTATAATTATATAATATGTATGTTTTTCTTATTTATGAGAGACACCCGTTTCCTCCTCTCTCTCCTCCCCTCTCCCGCCCGCATCTTTTCCTATTTTTCTCACACTCCTCATTCTTTTTCCTCTCGTCTTTATATTCTCACTCCACTCTTCTTGCACTTATTAAATCTATAAAAACAATACTCATTTTCCCTCTTTTATTTACCCGCCGAAACTATATAAAACCAACTAAGGAGGGAAGAGACAATGGAACTTACTTCAATTTGGCTCCAGCTTATGTCCAATCCTCCCAAACATAGCTTAAAGTACCTCAAACTTGCTCGAATTAAGACCGAACCCCTCGAAGCACTTATAGCAGTCTTGAATAGTGTGTTCAAGTCAATACGGGCAACCATATCATGCCTGGTGCTTATTTATAGCGCTATTTGGTCAGTATGTCGACGATAATGCAGTACCGAAACATATTTTTCCGTAGTATTACAATTTATAAGCAAGGTTGCTAATAGTACCCGAGAAAGCTTCGAAAATGATCCGAGCAGTGGTGGATCTTGGTGTGGCGAAGCCCGGAACCAATCAGCTGTCAGGGATAAGTCACGTGATGCAGCCAGCCACCCGGACATTGCGCGCGCCTCTCCCAGCCTGCCCTGCCTACTAGTACCTATTACCGCGCGTCCCTGGCTGGCGAGGGAAGGGAGGGAGGCGGGACAAACGGGGACATTGGGACGTATTTTAGTTGATTTATACAAAGTGCTGCTCCGTAAACAAGTCCTTCGCGCGTCTAAGTGTGTGTGTTCGTGTGGCAGAGCTGTCTTCCTACAAAACGGTGAGTGTTGTGATTTGATTATGTGTTGTTAAAGTTTTTTGTGTATTTCACCGGCCAACGTACGGTTACTCACTCACGGGGCGACAGTGGCACGACTCAGTTGCCCGTTGTGGCTTCCGATATTTACCTCCGCCAACGAAGTTGGAGGGAAATTATGTTTTCACCCCGATCTGTTTGTTTGTTTGTTTGTTTGTTTGTTTGTTTGTGTACAGGATTTCTCGAAAAGTTACGAATATATTTGGACCAAACCTGGTATACCAAGTCTATTTGGTATAAGGAAGAACTGATTTAATTTTGGATGAAATCGAATCACAACTGTTGCCATGGCAACCAATTGATGAAATATTTAGTGTACAGGATTTCTCAAAAAGTTATGAATAGATTTGGACGAAACTTGGTATACCAAGTCTATTTGGTATAAGGAACAACTGATTTAATTATTTAATTTTGGGTGAAATCGAATCACAACTGTTGCCATGGCAACCAATTGATGAAATATTCGGGCGGAGGTATGCGCTCTACGGAGTGCCCCCCCCTCTCCCCCCTCTAGTTTTCTCTTGTTTTGATCGGTGTTAACATAAGAACATAAGGATATAAGAAAGCTACAAGAGGCCGCGAGACCTACACGTGGTAGTTTCCTGTGTTTGCGTTTTTTGGCGGGGAGACGATGATCTCCGCCACTATAGTCGAGCAGCCGAGTGGCGCGGTGCCTTGCCACATAAGGCACGACACAGTTGCTCATTGTGGCGTCCCATACATTCATTTCCCTTGTTTTAATCAGTGTGTTTTTCATTCTCTGTTCTCATTCTCTTTTCAAATGCTCTGTTGTTTACGCTGTTTCGTGTATACCACCGGACGTTACTAGAGTACCTTTATGCTATGTCATTTATGAGTCTGGCTCAATATGAACAGGCATGAGACACTTTAGTTAAGGTCAGTTATACAGCAAGTGAGTGGGCCAGCAGACTGGTTAACTCCTGCCGCACGGCGGCGCGTCGATCGCACGCACCACAGGGCACCCCAGAGTGAGGTATCTTGTTGTAGAGTGTCTTTGATTACACTAAAGTCGCCACGGTGCACTAATGTCGCCATGCGCCATATATTACATACGAATTATAACATCACTACTGATTTGTATGTGCCACTGAAGATGATACACAGTAGTTTATATAATGATTGTATAATCTACCCTGTTTCAGTGTGACTTTATGCTTTGTATCTGCAAGTATTAACTGTATCAAATTTCACTACTCATTTTTTTTTTTTCGCGCGACGACAGACAGCAGCTCATCACCTCTCGGGCGGGAGGACATAAACACTAGCTGGCGACCTTAGTGTAGCCGCTACCAAGGTAGCCACTCGGGTGATATTTTGGTAATTTGCTCATTTATAGGCATAATATGACACAGATGAAGACACAAAATGACACAGACTCTCCAGATAGCCCCTTTTAACTTTCCTGAAATCATGGATGTAGAAATGTAAGTATGAACGCCACCACACGTCTGTAAATTGAAAACAAACATTACCCTGGCGACTTTAGTGTTATCTACGGTAGGGCCTTGGGCCCCCTATGTTCTTACTATAATCACGTGAGCTACTTGCCCACTAATTACGTGTTTCATGATGTCATACAGTAGGATTATAATAATTAAAATTAGTACAAGAATCCAAGCCAGACGTGAACATATTTGCACTAGTTCCAAATTAGCTATTCCTACTCTCTATGACAAAAAACGAATGCGTCAAGATAAACATAACTATACAATAGTATACATGTAGTGATGTAAACATGCTATAGCCTATAATTATATAATCCAAGCTCCCCTATTTTATCGGTAGTGTTTTTTCCCTTAGCCCAGTTATTTATGTGACAGTATACGATAGTCATAATATGAAGCGAAATATCAAATGCATCCCATTGCTTAAGGTAGCATTCAAAACTAATTGAGAAATGAGAATTTACCTTCAGAAAGAAGGTGGTCAGTGCACGCTAAACCCAGCCGTCCAATGACGCTCACGCCCGCTGCCTCCGCTGAGACGCTGGGCCTGACACAGGGGTTTGCTGCATTAAAACATTATTCAATATTTGGAGTTGGAAAAAATGTATTATAGAACTATTTATTTTTCTTAATCTTAGCCCAAATTATAGTGACGTTATGTTTATATTCAGACAGTCCTAGTGGCACGATGGGGGACGCAAAGAATTACAATTGATTTCTGGTAATTACCAGATGCGCGAGGCCCCTCAAAGCACGAGGCCCCTCAAAGCGCGAGGCCCCTCAAAGCGCGAGGCCCCTCAAGCGCGAGGCCCCTCAAAGCGCGAGGCCCCTCAAAGCGCGAGGCCCCTCAAAGCGCGAGGCCCCTCAAAGCGCGAGGCCCTGGGCACAAGCCCGTTGTGCCCGGCCCTAAATCCGGGCCTGGACCGAGGTTATGGTGGGATGCCCCAGGCGCGCCCAGGAGACCACCGTCACCCTGCCGGACCTGCTGCACCGCTGCCGCGACACCCGCCGCCCCACAGCTTTCCCGCCGATGTAAGAAAATTAAAAAAGCACAAACAAATTGCAAACTATACAAAATAAAGAGCTGATAACAATATACTACTTGGAACTGATAGCTTTTGTTTACTTGTGATGGATTACATGTAATCGACTATGTATATCAGTATTACCGTATCGTTCAAGTAACACGTAAAACATTACTTTTCATGTGTTTTCATGTTTTCGTAGTTATTTTGCACTGATATTTTATTAATACACTTATATACCAATGTTTTCATAACACACACACCACACACACACACACACACACACACACACACACAACACACACACACACACACACCACACCACACACACACACACACACACAACACACACACACACACACACACACACACACACACACACACACACACACACACACACACACACACACACACACACACACACACACACACACACACACACACACACACACACACACACACACACACACACACACACACACACACACACACACACACACACACACACACACACACACACATACATATATATATACAAATTCAATACATTTCTTGTCATCGTGCAATAAGCGGTAAATGCAAGGAAATATCGCCACATCAACAAACCTTTGAGTACTTGCACTATTTGTATGGAAAATGAGGGGGATACTGAGGGGAAACCATATTTTTTTATTATGACCAATACATAGGAATAAATAAGAATACATACGTAGGAAGAACAGACACCGAGAGATTCTAACAGATACCTTTTGATCAATAACGAGGGTATCTGCTGAACTTTATACTACTAACTATTAAATTATATGTACGAGAACAGTTGGAAAAGGATACCATACCATGCCTATAAAAAGGATAGGAATATGGAAACTCAATGTTGAAGAACGAGAGGAATGTGATATGCTCGCTGAAACTACCACTAACACTATTCAATCCGGGGGATGTTAATGATATAACTCCCAGAGCAACATCAAGACCCATATACTTTACAGTACGCGTCTAGTCTGTTTTTAAACGTAATTATTGTGCTGGCTTCGACAACATTTGCTGATAATTTGTTCCACCGATCAACAACTCTGCAGAGTTGTTGATCGGTGGAACAAATTACCAGCAAATGTTGTCGAAGCCAGCACAATAATTACGTTTAAAAACAGACTAGATGCGTACTGTAAAGTCATATTAATAGTTTTTTGGAAGGTCTGTGATGAAACGCTGACCATTCAGTTTTAAACCGTTGTTTTTTGTTGTCACTTGAGAGAAAGATCGAATAGGTTATTTTGATTAATGACATCATATTGTTTAAGGATCTTAAAAGTTTCAACCAAGTTTCCACGGATTCTACGATTTTTTAAGGACAACATATTAAGTTTTTTCAACCTCTCTTCATAAGTTGAATTTCGCAGAAATGGAATCAGTTTGGTTACTCTTCTTTGCATTGATCACAATTTGGCTTGATCTCTTACGAAACAAGGCGACCAGAATTAAACGGCATATTATAAGTGCGGCCTATCCAAACACGTGTATAATCGTGTCATTTATTTAGAGGTTTTAATATTATGTTCAGAGTTGCGTTAAATGAAGCCTATCATCATATTTTCTTTTTTATCAGCAGCTAAGCAAAGCGTACTGGCTTTAAGATCATTACTAATGATGACATCTTCATCCTTTTCCTTCTGTACTTTGCTTAACAATTTATTCTGCATCTGATCATTATATTTGAGGTTATCGTTACCTATATATATGCATTACTTTACATTTACCGGAATCAAATTTTAATAGCCATTTATCGCTCCAATCCGTTAGTTTGTCTAGATCACGTTGTGTGAGTTTACAGTCTTCTCTAGTATATGCTTTACCGCCTAGTTTGGTGTCATCAGCAAAATTGGATATTTTAGTTACAAGCCCGCAGTCTAGAGCATTGATATATATCAGGAAAGAAGTTAGAGCCAAGACTGAGCCATGACACACCTCACTTGTAACATCTAACCAATCTGATGCCTCGCCATTAATCACTACACGTTGCTTACGGTTTGAAAGCCAGTCGCCAATCCATGAACACAATGTCTCCTGCTAAGGTGCCAAACTATGTCTTGCGCGTGGTGATTGTCACTCGCAAACCTATGCGGTGTACGGAAATACTCGATGCTAAGTGTCAAGACTGCACAGTAGTACAGAAGCCTTGTAAACACGCGACTGCTTTTGTAGGGTGGCTTGAGAGACACAAGTGCTGAAGAACCAGTCACCTCAATAACATCGTATTGGGAGAAGGCTAGACTGTCTAATGTTAATGTTGAAGTTAAAATGAATAGCCTTGCAGGGAAATCACTCCGCAGTAGACTTCTACCACTGGTTTTTTTTCTTTGGGTACAGTTACTTTATCTGGTGTTTTAAAAGTGGTGTTTTTGCACATTGGAGTATGTATCACAAACATAGTAGGTTCTCTTTGTCTGGGACATGTTGAAATTATACAGACGGTCTGCTGTCTATGATGCCATCAAGAGCCGATCAGCAGGGTGAGGACTGTGAAACTGCTGGCTTCCTACGTCACAACAAATCACAGCGCGTTCCGCTGTCACATGATGTTTTGGCCTCAAGAAACTTTTTTTTTTTTTTTACATTGGAGCCTATAGCACCTGTAGGCTATTATCTTCCTTCCTTAGTTTTTATCTTCTTTCCTTGAGGGCTCAGGTGGTTGGCCCTGCACATTCTGGAGGGCTGTGATGGTTAGCCATGGAGGGCTGTGATGGTTAGCCATGGAGGGCTGTGATGGTTAGCCATGGAGGGCTGTGATGGTTAGCCATGGAGGGCTGTGATGGTTAGCCATGGAGGGCTGTGATGGTTAGCCATGGAGGGCTGTGATGGTTAGCCATGGAGGGCTGTGATGGTTAGCCATGGAGGGCTGTGATGGTTAGCCATGGAGGGCTGTGATGGTTAGCCATGGAGGGCTGTGATGGTTAGCCATGGAGGGCTGTGATGGTTAGCCATGGAGGGCTGTGATGGTTAGCCATGGAGGGCTGTGATGGATGGTAGCCATGGAGGCTGTGATGGTTAGCCATGGAGGCTGTGATGTTAGCCATGGAGGCTGTGATGGTTGCCATGAGACTGTGATGGTTAGCCATGAGGGCTTGTGATGGTTACCATGGAGGGCTGTGATGGTTTAGCCATGGAGTGCTGTGTGGTTAGCCATGGAGGGGCTTGATGTTAGCCATGGAAGGGCTGTGATGGTTAGCCATGGAGGGCTTGTGATGGTTAGCCATGGAGGGCTGTGATGGTTAGCCATGGAGGGCTGTGATGGTTAGCCATGGAGGGCTGTGATGGTTAGCCATGGAGGGCTGTGATGGTTAGCCATGGAGGGCTGTGATGGATGGTCAGCCGTGTAACCGATGGTTATGTAATCTCATAATATATAAAAATATGTTTTTTTCTTGAATATTTTGTTGGAATAGCATGAAAAGTGTTCACGAACACATGCTTTTGAATATAAAGTTTGTACAAATTTTCTATGCAGATTTTTTGAGGTGGCCCAGAGAGGTGGAAAATCTAGATTTATTCGAAAAAAATTGTTTTTTTTAATACATTGAATACTTTTGTTTGTTTCGAATTTAATTATTCCAACACACATACCACCGTCTCCTAAGGCTGTCAGAGACACACTAACAAGTGACTGGCTCAACCCACACACTGCCAGCAGAACCACGTCACACTGCATTTCTGCCTTCACACCGCTATAATTCATTGTGTTTGGGGCACCTCTAAATATTAATAGATGGGTCTCGTACTTTTTTGTGTACATGTTATGGTCATTCTGCAGCATATTTTTGGTATTCCGATCTAATAAAAGTAACTTAAAAATCTGAACAATTTTTTAAGAAAATATATTTTTTTACATTTTTTCGATTTCATCAGCACTTGGGGCACCTGAAGAAATTGGATTAGACACGTTCATTTTTTCAACTTTAATTTGGTTTACATTGGAACAGTTTCCCAATTATTCCGAGTCATTTATAAAAAAAAAGTGGTTTTCGCTCTATCCTAATGCGGGTGTCTTCGGCCACTCGACGATGGAAGATACAATTGCTCCTGGCAGGACTTGAGCTCGAGACCTTTTGCTCATCACTACCAGGTTCTAATCCTCTAATCTAAACTCAAAGATCGTCGAAAGAGTTCCCCTCGGTAGAATTCGAACTCGAGACATCGAGGTCACCACTTCAAGATGCTAACCACTCGACCACCACCTCCCACAAACTGCATAAATTTCAGTCATGATGCATTTTCAAACAAAAAGAGTATGATTACATGGATATGTAGCCAAGATTGCGTCCAAAGCTTCATAATACTCCGCGTCTTAGGTTTGAGAAAACTGGTCCATTCTTGATGATACATATTTTTCTTTTTATCCTCCGCTGGTGTTTGTTTATCCAAAACGTGACTTTTTTTTATTGCTAACCCAATTTTATGGCGGTTTACGTAAATGACTAGAACACCTCCATTACGTGTCTGTGACGGAAACAATTTTGTAAATTTTGGCCGCAAAAATATTATCCAAACTGTCGGTGAACATGTTTTTCTGTAATTTAACTGCTTAACTTTGAAGAAATCTGTAGAGAAGCTTATACAGAAGCTTATATATCTGTCTTAGAGGATATCTATATAAGGCAATGTTGCTAACCTTGACAATTTTCATCCAATACTGTAATCAATATTCAACTAACTGTTATAATACTTTTTAAGCAAATTGAAGTTATGTGAAAAAAATCGTTTGCCCATTTATTTACGCTTTAAAATAATTAAGTAGAATTCAGGAAAAAGATCTTTGCCTGATTAAATTTTACTAGTTATATAATATATATATATATATATATATATATATATATTATATATATATATATATATATATATATATATATATATATATATATATTATATATATATATATATATATATATTATATATATATATATATATATATATATATATATATATATATATATATTGCATGCACCTCATAGTTTCTAAATTATCTAATACAAAACTGCAGATTTTAAAGAAAATTTGTCACTTCAAAATACCATGAAAATTGGTCCATAGATGCTTGCAATCATGCCAAACACGAATCTGGAGTCCGTTTTCTGATCATTTCAATGCTAAACCCTATTGCACCCTATGTATTCTTGTATCTTCCACCTCCACCTCATCCTCCTTCTTCCTCCTCCTCCTGCCGGTGTAGTGTCAGCGGCTGGGGCAGCGTCGCCACGGCCCGGGGTAACTAACCAGGAGGTGACGTCATTACCGCTGACGACTTAGAGTGAGAGCGTCGGTCGTGCGCGAGTCTCGTCAGCGGGAAGGCTTGAGCAACGACACACACACACACACACCACACACACACATCCACCCACCCACCCACCCACCCACCCACACACACACACACACACACACACACACACACACACACACACACACACACACACACACACACACACACACACACACACACACACACACACACACACACACACACACA
>JACEEZ010025737.1:267500-272500 GCA_016584305.1 Chionoecetes opilio | reverse complement strand
TCTTCGCAATCTCTGTAAAGAAGAGGAGTCGAATATATAAACTTATTGGACCATTTTTAATAGCTAACCGATTCCGTCTCCGAAACGAGGTCTCCACTTAATTCCGTTGGTTCTGCACGACTCCGGTAGGCTCTAAATGAGCGGTAACTACTACAAATCAAAAACTCCCACAGTAGAGGTTCCCGACAACAACCTAAGCTCTCGTTTCCCGTAATGTAAGTTCTCGTTATTGCAACAAAGCACCAAAATCGAGTTCCCGCAAAGCCCCACCTACCCATACCCGAATTAAATCTTGTTACTTTAATGCCCGTGGTATACGTAACAAATTTAATGATCTAGAGTAGCTAGTTTTTCAGACAATACGACCTCATCGGATTTCAGAGTCATGGATAGATAACACCAATAAGATGTTTTTTTGCTGAATTTTGCGATACCAGGGTATAACTTATTAAGTTCAGAAAAGACTTCGAAGAGCAGGAGGAGGTGTATATTGGTTGTATATAAGTCCTGCCTTCATCCCCTGTGTAGTAATCTAAGCACGAACTGATAACATGTATGTATTTTCGTTCAACTATCGCCATTCTCCAAAAAGTAGTAATTGCCTTGTTTATCGACCTCCAGCTCAAAAAATACAATTGACGAAGAACTTCTATGAACAAATAGCTGAATTTAGTTCGCAAAACGAAAGCGTAATATTCGTTGATTTAATATTCCCGTTACAAAGTTGGGGCGCCTGCCTCACTTACAAACACATTCGGGGCAACACTCTCTATTCCCAATCTCGCAAGAAAGTGCTTTTATACCACCACGTTGATCACCAACTCGGCGAAATTATTCTAGATCTTATTTGTCAGCAACTAAACGAAAATCTGTCAGTACGTTAACGTCGGAGTCCTGAATTTGTGCAGTGCCCACGCGGCGATTACTTTCAGTATTAACATCAGTAAGACAAGCGAGTCGAAAGTAAGAAAGTTCTGATTATCGAAAGGCGACTTCAGAAAACTAACAAAGAATCTTATGCGAACCCGATTGGAATGTTTTATCTCAGAAAGTACGACATAAATGTAGCATGGCATGAATTCACCGGTAGCTTAACTTAGCAATACTCTCCTATACGATGCGATAATAGCGATCTTTTCAAACATTAAACCGAATGGTGACCCGCCGAAATCAATGACAGCCTTGGCAGCCAAAAAGCGTGCATATGAAAAACCAAAGAACACAAAATGAGACGACAAACGCGATCACGACAGAATTAGAACGAATACAAAAAACTCATTAAGCAGAGCAAGAAAATTTTGAAGTACGTATTGCCGAAATGAGCAAATCAACCCCTACAAGAATTCTACAGCTATGTTAAAAAGAAAAAAATAATGACTTCAACCATGAGGGCCGTTGGAAATGGAAAAGGCGAACAACGAAATTAATTATCTATGCTATACTCTAATAGTTTTTTGCATCAGTCTTCACAGTGGAAAACCTCAAAATCTACCCACCCCGAAAACCAGAACAAAGGTACTTGCCTCAGCTCATTAACCTTTCAGGAATGTGACTATTGCTCGCGATAAATAACATGAAAATTAACAAGGCTCCCGGTCTGACAAAATTTTCGCCACGCATATTAAAAGAAGCAAGAACGAAATAGTAAAACCACTTTCCATCTTAATTTAATAAGTCTTTACTCACCGGACTGTACTGTGCGAATGGAAGCTAGGCAAATGTCACACCTATATTTAAAAGGGAAAGCAAGTCGAAGCCCGGAACTATCGCCCCAATCAGTTAACATCAGTTGCTGGAACAAATTAGGGAATCCATCTAAGAGACAAACTCGTTAAGTTCTAGAAGAAATCACCTAATCAAGATTCGCAGCATGGATTTCGAAATAAACGCTCATGCCTCTCAACTTACTTGATTTTTTTACAATAGTGTATTCAAAATGTACGACAACACGAGGGCAGTAGACGGTAGTTTACCTCGATTTGTCAAAAGCGTTCGACGAAGTTCCTCATAAGCGTCTCATTAGCAAAGTAAACTCATGTATAACCGGCATCTTGCAGATTGGTAGAAAACCTGGCTGTCAGATCGTAAACAAAGGGGTGGTAATTAATGGAATTCCTTCTGACTGGACAGTGTAAATAATGTGTTCCTCAAGGATCCGTTCTCTCGGACCTATCCTGTTGTCTTAATATACATAAATGACATTGAACGAGGGAATCACTGCGGATATCGAAAATTTGCTGATGACCGAAAATCACAACATAGCCTCTACGAAGCTCAGCGCCAACTCATACAAAACGACTTAAACACGCTAACTGAATGGTCCAAAACCATGGAAATGAATTTCAACCTTGACGAAAATGCCATGTACTACATTCGGTAATAACCCCTCATGAAAGTTACGTGAATGAACGATTTCCAACTAACAAGTTTGATAATAAAAAGATTTGAGGCGTTATAATCTCGAAAGATCTCAAACCGAATAACACCAAATTATAGAGGTAGTAAAAACTGCCAATAATTGTTGGCTTTATGGACGAACTTTCAGTTTCAATCTGAAAAAGTTATACTCACTGCTTTTTACATCGCTTGTTCGCCCCCATCTAGAATACTGTCTGCAGTTCTGGTCACCTTATTATAAAGGACATAGATAAACTAGAAAAATACAGCGCAGAGTAACAAAATGATACCTAATTGCGTAATCAATCGTACGAAAATCGGCTCAAAGACTTAATATTCCCACTAACACAACGAAGGATAAGAGTTGACCTCATCGAAGTCTTTTAAATCTTCAATGGATTTACGAACGTAGTCGCAGAAAATCTTTTCACGCTAACCGGTCAAGCTCACGAGAAACAAACGGATTTAAAATAGCAGGAAACGGTTTTGTAAGACAAGCAAAGTACGTCTTTCACAACCGTGTTGTAAACGTATGGAATGTGCTGCCCTCAGACGTAGTAACTCAAATACATAGCAATCATTTCAAAATCGCCTCGAATAAATATTTCATATCAAATTCCCCGGTTGTTCACTGTTTATCTGGAATATAAATTTATATCGCGTCCTCTGAAACTTACTCTCATTGCCGTACAATGATTGCGATCGCGCTACACTAACCCCTCCCACACGTTCTCGACATCCCCGAGTAAACGTCACTACTACAACTTTTGTGACCTGTGACGGGCTGTGGTTCAGTAGGGCCCTGTCGTTAGTGACACCATCGGGATTTATATCCAGAGGTCACTGCTGCAGGCATTGAAGTGCACGGCGTCCTACTTGGAATTGCACTCCCCGCAGTGGATTGTACGGAGCTGGGCCTGATTGAACTGCTGCCTCCCAAGAAAGCGCCAGGCAAGGCTGCCGCACACACTTGACCTTCTACACTGAGCCTCCACCAACACACATTAGACCTCATAACACGACACAGATAGCCCCGAGTTAACGGGTACCACACTACTAACTCTCGACCTGTGACGGTTTGTGGACCAGTAAGGGCTGTTCAGTTAGTGACCACCATCGGGATTTAGGTACCAGGGTCACTGATGCAGGAGGCAATTGAAGTGTTAGCGCCTACATGGAAGTCCACAATCCGCCGTGGATTGAACGAGCTGGGGCTGATTTGACTGCCTGCCTCCAAGAAGCGCCAGCAAGCTGCCGCAACCACCCTTGAACCGCCACACTGTGTTCACACCCAGTACAAACACGCATAACATGACCATCTATCAAGCACTAAACTCACCCCGACAAACTAGTAGTAGTTAGCCATAGTTACGCTTTTCAACTTTCCTCACAAATTCCATGCATTTTTTCTATACTCATGGTATAACTGTCATTTTCCGGCCAGCTTCGCTGGAGGCTGGGTGGGTGGGGAGGAGCTTCTACTTTCCTATCCTTTCTCTCGTATTATCTAGTTTAGTGTAGTTGTAGAAAGGGTTTAAGCAAACAGCCTTGTAAGGACCTAATGGTCTGTTGCTGTTTGTGTTTCCTTTGTAATCTTTTGTAAAAAAAAAATCTGTCTCCTCCTCCTCCTCCTCCTCCTCTTCTTCTTCCTCCTCCTCATCCCAAAAGTTGCAGTCAGCGTGTCAGTCTTAAATATTAATATAATAAAAGAAGCAAAAATGCGCATAAAAAAAAGATACATGATTTTTTTTTTAAAGAATTTCACAAGGCCTTAAAGTAGAGTTTGATGGAAGTCTTATAAGTGTAATTAATTATCGTTATATGGTTGGCGCCGCTAATTGGAATCGTGAATATGAGTCGTAAAGAGAGAGATGAGCTGGGCCGTGTGTGTGTGTGTGTGTGGGTGTGGGTGTGGGTGTGGGTGTGGGTGTGGGTGTGTGGGTGGGTGGGTGGGTGGGAGGGTTTGTTTGTTTGTTTGTTTGTTTGTTTGTTTGTTTGTGTATTCATATTGATCTTTCTTCGCATCTATTTCTATCCAGTTAATGAACACTTTTCCTCCTTGCCAAGTGTCGTCCAGTCTTCTTCTTCAATTCAATTACGCTCGACTGAAAAAACATTAGAGACAAAAAAAAACAATATACCAGACTTACAAAAATAACTCAAATACATCGATACGACATGATGCTTTATTTCTTGCCAATGTTCTGTTTCTTTAGTATGTCAAGTGTTTAGATATCCTTTTATTATTACTATTGCTTTATTAACGCATTCTAAACAAAATGTACTTTTTCCGTCTTTCTGTATTTAATGTTGCCCAAGTCACTGTTACTTATTTAATGTTTCTTTACCTATTATCACTGTATTTTTTTTTTCTCTCTCTCTCTCTCTCTCTCTCTCTCTCTCTCTCTCTCCTCCATCCTCTCTCCGTCTTGCTCTCTCTCTCTCCCTCTCTCTCTCTCATCTCTCTCTCTCTCATCTTCTTACTCGCTCCTCTCGCGGTCTCGTTCTCATCTCTCCTCTCTCTTTCTCTTCTCTCTCTTCTCTCCTCTCTCTTCTCCTCTCCTCTTCTCTCATCGTCTCTCTCTCTAACACACACACACACA
>JACEEZ010025737.1:252500-257500 GCA_016584305.1 Chionoecetes opilio | reverse complement strand
CTTACAGTCCATGGCAGCCCCTTCTTACAGTCCATGGCAGTCCCTTCTTCGAGTCCATGGCAGTTCCTTCTTCGAGTCCATGGCAGCCCCTTCTTACAGTCCATGGCAGTCCCTTCTTCCAGTCCATGGCAGCCCCTTCTTACAGTCCATGGCAGCTCCTTCTTACAGTCCATGGCAGCCCCTTCTTACAGTCCATGGCAGCCCCTTCTTATAGTCCATGGCAGTCCCTTCTTCGAGTCCATGGCAGTTCCTTCTTCGAGTCCATGGCAGACCTTTCTTACAGTCCATGGCAGACCTTGCTTACAGTCCATGGCAGACCTTTCTTCCAGTCCATGGCAGCCCCTTCTTCCAGTCCATGGCAGCCCCTTCTTCCAGTCTATGGCAGTCCCTTCTTCCAGTCCATGGCAGTCCCTTCTTCCAGTCCATGGCAGCCCCTTCTTCCAGTCCATGGCAGCCCCTTCTTCCAGTCCATGGCAGCCCCTTCTTACAGTCCATGGCATCCCCTTCGTCCAGTCCATGGCAGCCCCTTCTTCCAGTCCATGGCAGTCCTTTCTTACAGTCCATGGCAGTCCCTTCTTACAGTTCACGGCAGTCCTTTCTTCCAGTCCATGGCAGTCCCTTCTTCCAGTCCATGGCAGTCCCTTCTTCCAGTCCATGGCAGTCCCTTCTTACAGTCCATGGCAGTCCCTTCTTCCAGTCCATGGCAGCCCCTTCTTACAGTCCATGGCAGCCCCTTCTTCCAGTCCATGGCAGCCCCTTCTTCCAGTCCATGGCAGTCCCTTCTTCTAGTTCATGGCAGCCCCTTCTTACAGTCCATGGCAGCCCCTTCTTACAGTCCATGGCAGCCCCTTCTTCCAGTCCATGGCAGTCCCTTCTTCCAGTCCATGGCAGTCCCTTCTTACAGTCCATGGCAGTCCCTTCTTCCAGTCCATGGTAGTCCCTTCTTACAGTCCATGGCAGTCCCTTCTTCCAGTCCATGGCAGCCCCTTCTTTCAGTCCATGGCAGTCCCTTCTTCCAGTCCATGGCAGTCCCTTCTTCCAGTCCATGGCAGTCCCTTCTTCCAGTCCATGGCAGCCCCTTCTTCCAGTCCATGGCAGTCCCTTCTTACAGTCCATGGCAGTCCCTTCTTACAGTCCGTGGCAGTCCCTTCTTACAGTCCATGGCAGTCCCTTCTTACAGTCCATGGCAGTCCCTTCTTACAGTCCATGGCAGTCCCTTCTTACAGTCCATGGCAGCCCCTTCTTCCAGTCCATGGCAGTCCCTTCTTCCAGTCCATGGCAGCCCCTTCTTCCAGTCCATGGCAGTCCCTTCTTACAGTCCGTGGCAGACCTTTCTTACAGTTCACGGCAGTCCATTCTTACAGTCCATGGCAGCCCCTTCTTACACTCAATGGCAGCCCCTTCTTACAGTCCATGGCAGTCCCTTCTTCCAGTCCACGGCAGTCCCTTCTTACAGTCCGTGGCAGACCTTTCTTACAGTTCACGGCAGTCTTTTCTTACAGTCTATGGCAGCCCCTTCTTACAGTCCATGGCAGCCCCTTCTTACAGTCCGTGGCAGCCCATTCTTACAGTCCGTGGCAGCCCCTTCTTACAGTCCATGGCAGCCCCTTCTTCCAGTCCATGGCAGCCCCTTCTTCCAGTCCATAGCAGCCCCTTCTTCCAGTCCATGGCAGCCCCTTCTTCCAGTCCATGGCAGTCCCTTCTTCCAGTCGATATAATTGCTTAGAATATGTGTGTTGTGTATATATGTTTTAAGTAATGATATGTTAAGAGATAAGTAATGATATGTACACTCAATTATAACGTTCACATCAGTTAAGAAGAGGATTATGATTTTTTGTGTGAACTAGTTATGGTAGATTAAGGATCTGTTTCTTTCTATCTGTCTCTCTCTCTTTCTTTCTTTGTTCTTTCTTTGTTCTTCCTTGTTCTTCTTTCTTTCTTTCTTTCTTGCTTGCTTGTTTGCTTGTTTGCTTGTTTGCTTGTTTGCTTGTTTGCTTGCTTGCTTGCTTTCTTGCTTTCTCTTTCTTTCTTTCTTTCTTTCTTTCTTTCTTTCTTTCTTTCTTTCTTTCTTTCTTTCTTTCTTTCTTTCTCTCTCTCTCTCTTCTCTCCTCTCTTTCTCCTCTCTCTCTCTCTCTCGGTCTCTCTTCTCTCTCGTCTCTCTCTCTCTCTCTCTCTCTCTCCTCTCTCTCTCTCTCTCTCTCTCTCTCGTCTCTCTCTCCTCTCTCTCTCCTCTCTCTCTCTCTCCTCTCTCTCTCTCTCTCTCTCTCTCTCTCTCTCTCTCTCTCTCTCTCTCTCTCTCTCTCTCTCTCTCTCTCTCTCTCTCTCTCTCTCTCTCTCTCTCTCTCTCTCTCTCTCTCTCTCTCTCTCTCTCTCTCTCTCTCTCTCTCTCTCTCTCTCTCTCTCTCTCTCTCTCTCTCTCTCTCTCCTCTCTCTCTCTCTCTCTCTCTCTCTCTCATCTCTCTCTCTCTCCTCTCTCTCTCTCTCTCTCTCTCTCTCTCTCTCTCTCCTCTCTTCTCTCTCTCTCTCTCTCTCTCTCTCTCTCTCTCTCTCTCCTCTCTCTCCTCTCTCTCTCTCTCTCTCTCTCTCCTCTCTCTCTCTCTCTCTCTCTCTCTCTCTCTCTCCTCTTCTCTCTCTCTCTCTCTCTCTCTCTATGTGTGTGTGTGAGATTGTCTGTCTGCCTATCCATTTATCTGTCTGTCTATTTTTGTCGCTTTATCCGTCTTTCTTTCTGTCCTTTTGTCTGTCTCTCCACGCAAATAATCTGATCTTCTTTTTAATGAAGTCTTGATTATTTTCCTCCTCCTTTTCCTCCTCCTCCTCGTCGTCGTCGTCATAGTTACCAGCCTCAGTATTCGTCATAGCTCGCACGACTTAATACCTCATAGAACAAGGGCAGTTCATAAGGTACTTCAAGGCTTACTCAATGAGCTTTCGTAACTACATTGTTGTAGGAGTATTGTCATTATCTTTCAATCAGCGGGGAAGTTAAGAGAAGAAAGAGGGAAAGATGATGGAATGGAGGCTTGGAGGGAGGGAATGAAGAGAAGGAAGGAGGGAAGGAAATACAGGGAGAAAAGGCGGGAGGGAGGCAGGCAAGTAAGAGAAGGAATGAGGGAATGAGGAAGAGAGGGAAGTGAAGGAGGGAAGGAAAAGAAGGAATGAGGGCATGAGGGAGGGATGAAGGGAATGAGGGATGGAGGGAAAAAAGAGGGTAGAAAGTAGGAAGGAAGGCAGGAAAAGAATGAGGGAGGAAAGGAAGGAAGAGAGAGAAGGAAGCAGGGAATAAGAGTAGGAAGAAGGGAGAGAAAGAGGGAAGAACAGAGCGAGAGAGAGAGAGAGAGAGAGAGAGAGAGAGAGAGAGAGAGAGAGAGAGAGAGAGAGAGAGAGATAGTGTGTGTTGGTCACTTTCTTTACCAAGGCAGCAGTGTTGGCGACGTTTAGTGGTTTGTTTACCTTATGTCAGGCGGTAAACAGCTCACGCCGGGCGATACATGGCTCTTTTTACCTCCCGCGACCACCACTCTTTATTGTTATGTTTTTCCATTCTGTTCCTGTCATCATATTGTCCTTCTCTACCTGTTCTGTTTTGTTGCGATTTTCTACCATAATTTTGTTCTCGCATTTTAGCTCCCTCTTTCATCATCTTTATTTTCCTCTTTTTTTTCTCTTTTTTTGTTTTACCTTTATTCATATAGGTTTTACAGTCAGGAGCTTCAGCTGGACTACTGAGAACTATCTTTGACTTTTAGGAATGTGTAGATTATTCCTAGCTTAACATACATACATGGGTTACTATTCTAATTTTACATTGCTCTATTTCACTATTCCACCACTAATAGTCCGGCAGTGAAATGGCGATTTCGCCCCTAACCCCAAATTACCGGATATAGTTTTTTTCTAGGTTGATTATTGTTGTATAGGACCCCTGTAATGATATTCAGGGTGATGTGAAGTTCTCACCCTTGGGCAAATTGAAATATTGACATTTGAAGTTGGGTACCCTCCACTAAAATTGGCGGACTTCACTGAATACATATTTATTCATATCTATGCTTATATGTGTAATAGAAACAAGATTTTTGTGTCTAAACATATATTTTTGAGGTAAACAAATGCAATGGAATTATTTGACAAACTGGAGGTATGCATCGACCCGCTTCACTCTGAGAACAACAAAGATAGTTTTGTGAATATCGTGACTGGACAGGTGCTGTCACATCCCTCACTGAACGTTGACAATGCTATCGCACTCGGTACCGCGCAGATGGAGGAATTTGAGCTAACCTGGCCAGCTAGCTTCCATGAAACACTTCACAAGTGTGTGACGACAATGGCACTCACAAAGAAGAATGTCAAAGTCAGCGACATGAAGATCCTTGACACAGAAATTATATACGCCAGAGCTATGGCCCTACAATGCAGCCAAAGATCGTATGACACCACCAATCTCATGGCACACGAACTAGCCCCACGACCAGCCTCGATGTTTGAGAGTAGTGGAGCAATGAAAATAGCCAAGACCAAATCTGTTCTAAAGGATAATCTGAAGATCGAGGTGGCACGGAGGCATGCAGTGGTTGATGCCTCGTTCCTGGATGGGTGCGCTGTGCTGTGGGTCGTGCCATGGTCAACAGGTGGAACTGTGCAGGACTTCCTCAACAACTTCCGTCGCCATATCCGAGGTTATCTGGAGTCCAGTGATGTCTACCTGGTGTTCGACAGGTATAAGGAAGGTAGTATCAAAGAGTCAACCAGAAATGACAGAGATCAAGGAGCCAGCCGAGTGTACATACTCTACGTCCTGCAGCCAGACTTCCTCCTCAGAAAGTGGTACTTACTGTGAGCAACAACAAGAAGCAGTTGATTGATTTGATCCTCGCAGACCTGGAGTCTCACAAGGATATGCTGAATGGCAAACTCGTCACCACTGGCAATGATCCTGTCCCAGTTCAGATCAAACCAAAGGGGATGTGTTTGAGAAGAGATGATATGACAAT
>JACEEZ010025737.1:232500-240000 GCA_016584305.1 Chionoecetes opilio | reverse complement strand
TCTTGCAATGGAGGGATCGAAGATCAAGAAGCATGACATTAGAGTCCTTTTTATTATGTCTTAAAACGCTAGCAACAACAGCAGCATGAGTAGGTAGGTAATTTTATTGTTTATATCATAAGAGACAGGCCATATTGTTTACATCATACAGGATTGGTCAAGGGCAAAAAAAATACATTAAATAACAAAAAGAACGCTGGCTGCCAGACCTTAAAAGCAGACAGGGAGATATATTTCAAAGTGAGTTTGATCCGATTTAGTTTAGATGTCTTGATACTCCTCTTTTGAAGTAATTTAATTCGTAGGAAAGAGAAAAATATTAACAGGAAGAGAGTACCAGAGTTGGATATATGGATGGATGGGTTGTGTCCCCTCGAAAGATAATATATCACAATAGAATATATGACCACACATTTACCTTAAATATAAACTACTTATTAGACCCTCTTAAAGACCACCAAGCAAAGTTAAGTCTTCAAACAGTATACTCTCGCCGAGCTAAGGAAGGAAGATGAGAAAGCCTACTGACGCTCTAGGCTTCAACGTAAAAAAATAAAAATAAAATTAATAATAAAAAAACTAATCACCAAAGTTCCTTAAGTATATTTTACAATATTGCAACATTAACGAGGCAAATAGGAACACACCCTCCTGAGTAAGTATTTATAATGTATTTTTGTGTCTGTTTCTTTTGTTCTTTTTAGCCCAGGGAGACACGCGTGGCAGCCTGATCTGATCTGACCAAGGAATACAAGGGATTCTAGAACAAGAAGTAACGGATTCAAGTTAGAAAAGCGTAGATTTAAAAAAGAAATAGGGAAAAACTGGTTCACAAATTGGGTGGTAAATGATTGGAATGGACTCAGTAGACAGGTAGTTAGTGCAGAGTCATTAGATAGCTTTAAAGGGAGGCTAGATAAATTCATGGATGGGGATGAAAGGTGGATGTAGGTAGTGTTAAGTAACAGGAACTACCACGTGTAGGTCTCGCGGCCTCTTGTAGCTTCCTTATTTTCTTATGTTGATACCTGAGTGAGTGCGCGGGGCTGGTGTGGCGGGGCGGCGCGGCACTCACAGGCAGAGGAGGACATGTAGGGGGGGGGGGGGAGAGGTATTTCTGTGAAGTGTCGTAATTAAAATGTTGGGTTTTAAAGGAATAGTAACCCGTCATGCACGTATACGCAAAGTGAAAAAAGCTGAGAAGTGTAACGAGACGAGATTTGAACTAAGACATCGTTCACCTCACTCTACCAGATATTATATTAAAAAAAACGATATGTCAGACTCAACACCATATAAAAAGGATTATTATTAGTGGCGTCAGTATAGAAAACTTAAGGCCCCATCGAAAGGCCGAGGTGAAACCCTTGAAGTGGTGTCCTAAGAGGAGGAGGCGCAGGAATCAAGGGTGTGTAAGGGCGTGCTAGGATAGAAGGAATGTAGGACGTTTCAACCACGGACGTTTCGGCCACGGGGACTACCTTAATAATTGGACGTTTAGGCCACGAAACATGATGTTGGTTTTTAATGTCCTTTTGCTTATGGATCGTAGTTTGTTGTTTGTTTTATATCTCTTTGCATATATTTTGTATACCTACTGCTGACCTGACCTTACCTGACCTAACCTTATCTAACGTAACCTAATCTTACCTAACGTAACCTAACCTAATCTTACCTAACGTAACCTAACCTAACCTTACCATACCTAACATAACCACCTAACCTAATCTTACCTAATGTAACCTAACCTAACCTTACCTTACCTAACGTAACCTAACCTAATCTTACCTAACGTAACCTAACCTAATCTTACCTAACGTGACTTAACCAGATAAAGGGCCAACGGGCACTAGCGAGGCGCGGCAGGGCAGGAGGAGGTGCTCGCGCCCTGCCAGGAGGAGCTCAGGGACAACACTCACCTGCATAAAACACCCTAATTACAGAGGTGTTCATTACAGGCCCCAACCCGCCGCTGACACCCTGCTAACCCTCGCGGGGACCGTATTCATCAACATAATATAGTTTCGTTATTTTCAGCCGCCACGGAGAATATTGAGTTTTGTTTCATGCGTGTGTGTGAGAGATTTATTTTTATTTATTCGCATAATTACAAGGCTGTAAACGCAGGTATAGGTAGGTAGGGCGTGGCATTACAAACTCAAATAATTATCTTAACTCATATGCATACTACCGTGAAGCAATTTTTTGGCAATTTTCTTAACAAAGCCTCTTCTATACGTAAGCCCCTTTTATTTTATTTTATCTCCATCTCTTCATTTTCAAGTCTTTCTTCTTTAGTCATGTTATTCCAGCCATATGTCCACAAGTTTATTCGCATTAATCTTGGTGTTTGAAGCGGACTCTTGCCTGGCGGAGTTTGCTGATACATGGCGCTGTTTATACATAGTTTGGCCGGTCAGGCCCCGCGGCGGAAAGTTTGCCAGATACGTCTTTGTAGATACTGTTTGCCTGGACTAGAGCCACGCGCGGCTTTGTCAAGGGGGATTCAAGGAAAATATACTTAGGGGGACTTTCCGTATATAAGAAAGAATATAAGAACATGAGAAAATAAGGAAGCTACAAGAGGCCGTGAGACCTACACGTGGTAGTTCCTGTTACTTAACACTACACTACATCCACCTTTAATGCCCATCCATGAAATTGTATTGCCTCATTTTAAAACTCCCTTTTGACTCTGCACTATACTACCTGATGAATTTTTTTTTTTTTTACATCTATGCCTATAGCGCGTGTAGGACCAGATATATGTATAGAGCCAGGGGCTCGGATGGTAGGCCCTGGAATTTCACTTGAGGGCTGTGATGGGTGGCTCTCGCCCGTGGTGGCGCAGGCAGTATTTTTATAGTGACGCCTGTGATTAGAGGCTCATGCCGTTCCCCTGTGTCCTCCGATGCACTCGCAATCGAAGGTAGAGTTAACGGGCAGCATGTGGGTGTTCTAAGGCCACTCGATGGTGCAGAAAGATCTTAAGTTGATTTATGGTTCTCCCTCAGGATCGAAGTCGGTCACCGAGAACGCCACTCGGAGACGCTAACCACTCTGCTACCGCCTCCCCTGCTGAGTCCATTCCAATCATTTACCACCCTATTTGTGAACAAGTTTCTCCTTATTTCCTTTTTAATTCTACGCTTTTCCAACTTGAATCCGTTACTTCTTGTTCTATCCTGCTTACTAGTCGTAAGAACATTTCCTTTCCATCGCCTTTATTGTATCCCTTTAACCACTTAAAAACTTCTATCAGATCACCCCTTACTCTACGCCTCTCGAGTGAGTGTAAATTTAATCAGAACTCAAGTGCAAATGGGATTTCTCGTATATATAAACTAAAGCAGATTTACGGGATGTTTCGTATATAAGAACATAAGAACATAAGAAAATAAAGAAGCTACAAGAGGCCGTGAGACCTACACGAGGTAGTTCCTGTTACTTAACACTACCTACATCCACCTTTCATCCCCATCCATAAATTTATCAAGCCTCCCTTTAAAGCTTTCTAATGACTCCGCACTAACTACCTGTCTACTGAGTCCATTCCAGTCATTCACCACCCTATTTGTGAACCAGTTTTTCCCAATTTTTTGTTTAAATTACGCTTTTCCAGCTTGAATCCGTTACTTCTTGTTCTACCCTGGTTAATAGCCGTAAGAACTTTTCTTACCTCTCTTTTATTAAATCCCTTTATCCACTTAAAAACTTATATCAGATCGCCCCTTACTCTGCGTCTCTCGAGTGAGTGTAAATTTAATAGTTTCAATTTCTTCTCATAACTAAAGTTACGCACCCCTTGAATCATTTTGGTCATCCTTCTCTGCACTGATTCTAACAAGGCAATATCCATCCTGTAATATGGAGACCAAAACTGAACCGTATAGTCTAGGTGAGGTCTAGAGCCATATAAAGCTTTAGAATAACTTCCGCACTTCTACTTTTAACACTTCTGGTAATGAATCCTAACACTATATTAGCTCTATTTCTGGCCTCAATACATTGTTTCCTAGGTCGGAGTTCTGAGCTCACCCTCACTCCAAGATCTTTCTCACCTTCTGATTTTTTCAGCGATACATTGGTTATGGTGTATCTATTACCAGGGTTTTTTCTACCAACATTCATAACGCTGCACATATCAATATTAAATTTCATCTGCCATCTGACTACCCACTCATTAAGTTTATCTAAGTCTCCTTGCAATATGTTTACATCAGACTGTGATCCAATAATCCTACCTACCTTAGTATCATCAGCAAGCTTGCTGATATCACTGTTAATCCCACTATCCAAGTCGTTGATTAAATCAAAAATAGTAATGGACCCAAATCATATCCTTGTGGAACTCCACCTGTCCCCATTCAGATTTAGAACCATTAATTGTAACCCTTTGTTGCCTATCACTTAGCCAAGCTCTGATCCAACGAAGAACCTTTCCAGCTATTCCATAAGCCTTAACCTTATTTAAGATTCGCTCGTGTGGTACCTTGTTGAATGCCTTACTAAAGTCCAGTTATATTATATCATAATCCTTATCATTATCTGCCGTCTCATAAGCTTTCCTATAAGAACTCTGGGTCAGATATATCAGAACCAAGTAGTAGAAACCGTAGATCAAAAGTAGAACCATATATCAGAACTAAAGTAGACTTATAGTTAAATTACAATCGTAATGTATTTCGTGAATCGCTAATGTTATAACCTCCGTACAATTACCACGTTTATGTTAGAATTTCAGTGTGGAAATGATCCACCAACCTCAATTGGTGGAATGATGGTTTTGTTCCCCCACCTTTGTGATGGGCGAGGTGTTGTTTCCTCACCGTAAGGAAGAGTAGGAATATATATATATATATATATATATATATATATATATATATTATATATATATATATATATATATATATATATAATATATATATATATATATATATATATATATATATATATATATATATATATATATATATATATATACTTATAATGGTAATGAGATGGGTATAAAGTAAGGTCATTTAAGTAAATGACATGTATTGGGATATGATAAATGAACATTCCCAGTGGTATTAACCATTTGCACCATATATTATCACCTTAATCAGAACGGCTGGTCATTGACCGTCGTCATTAGATTTCCACCACCGAGGGTTTGACACGTAGATATTTCCGTGGCTCGCCGGCCCGCGGTGAAAGGGAAAGAGAGTATACTTCCAGACCCTCCCGTGTTAACATCTCTTACTAAATAATTGTATATACCTTTTGTATATAATAAGTGTGAAGAAACCAGAGGACGTGTTTAAATTCAGCACAACGTATTACCGACACGTCAAGCTGTTGGTTTGATAAACTCGCCTGACTCCCAAATCAAAAGGCTCAGATTCGCCCTTCACCACTGGCCCTGACCACGCACGACAAGCTGAATACCAAGGGCTGGCAGTATTAATAAACATTCAAACCAATTCAACCCTCCTATCCACCGATAAGTATCTAAGTTAGTTCTAGCTGGAGTATTTTGTCGGGATCAGATAGATACATGGGTTTTCTGAAAGTAAGAACTCAAATTAATGTTTGTGACTAAAATTTCCACACTAAGCTTATAATCCTGTATGTTAGAACCACAATGTTTCTCGAGCTGTCAATGTAAGAACCATTATAAGACTTCCAGTTTATTGTATATTAGAACCATAGCTTGCCTCATAAAACCTGCATGTTAGAGCCAGTGTCTCTACAGTTATAGTTGTAAGAATCATACTACACCTGACTAACTACCTCCGTGTATATTACAACCACAACCTTCTTCATAAGACACGAACATTGGAACCAAACCAGACTTAATACTTGAATAACAGAACCACAGCCTGTGACTAGCCTTACAAATTAGCACCCATACAAGCCCTGAAAGAAGCGCCTGTATTGCAGAACGAAAGAAGGGTTGAAACAGTAGTGATAGACAGGTATATTTGTTTTTAGTTTTGTCCATTCTTTCATGTTTCTTTCATAGTTATACCGCATTAATCATAGTATCATAAAATGTTTCATATTCTATAATTCAACTCATTTTTTTGTTATGTTTATATTTCTATGGTTTTCTTTTGTGATTCAATATTACGTATATATTCCTGGTACCATAAAGTGTGTCCTTTCATTCATGTTTCTTTCATATTCATACAGCATTAATCATGGTCTCTGTTGAAAGTCTTCCTATGCTATAATTCAACTCGTTTTTTTGGTCTGTATTTCTCTTGTTTCTTCTGTTATTCAATAGTACGTATGAATTCCTGATACCATTTGAGGTGCAAGGAACATGTCAGGGCGCATATTCCCGTTCTCTGGAATAGTATGTGGTGTGGGGATGTCGAGCCAATCACCGCTGTCCAAGCTCGTGACGTCACATAGGAGTGGAGCCTACGTGGTCGCTGGGCTATAATCTGTATGTTTTATTTAAGATTCGACTTCTTAATTAAATTGTTTAATTTATTCTAACTTAACCTAAACTAACCTAATCCAACTTATCCTAACCAAGAGTAAATAGATGATGGTAAATAAAACACAGATTATAACCCAGCGATCACTAACCTTCTCCCCTATGTGAGGTCACGAGCTTGGACACCGGTGATTGGCAAGAGACATCCCTATACCACATACTATTCCGGAAAACGGCAATATGCGTCAGGGCGGGACTCAACGAGGTGCCGTGATAACGCAGAAGGTGTGGAGGCGAAGAGAAAGGTGTTGGCAGGAAAGAAAGTGAAGCTGAGAAGTGAAACTGAAGACTTGTGTTTATAATTTTCTGCTACAAGGATCCTTTTGTTTACGGAATAACAACGACCTTAGGTACTTGTTTTTGTGTGTGGAGTTCGGCCTTTGTGGTGTGGTAGTGTAAAGGCGAGTTTGGCTTGGCTTATGATGGAAGGGATGCTTAGGAAGAATGGATTTGAAGATTGGTCTTTATGTTTACGTAGTATAGAGGTGTTTGTGTGGTTTGAGGGATTTTTGAATACTTTGGTTTAACAAAGGAGTAAATATTTCATTCTGTGTTCTTATTTATTTGTTCTTTTATCTTATTTTTTTCATTAAACACCTTTTTGTTCTTAACTGTTTCTGTCTAAGCTGTGTATGTCGCTGTGTGTGTGTGTGTGTGTTTTGTGTGTGTGTGTGTGTGTGTGTGTGTGTGTGTGTGTGTGTGTGTGTGTGTGGTGTGTGTGTGTGTGTGTGTGTGTGTGTGTGTGTGTGGTGTGGTGTGTTTGGTGTGTGTGTGTGTGTGTGTGTGTGTGTGTGTGTGTGTGTGGTGTGTGTGTGTGTGTGTGTGTGATTGTTGTGTTTGTCAAGTAGTGGTTTGTGTGTATAGTCATAATGTTGGTGTGGTGTTGTGTGGCGTGTGTTGTGTGTGTGTGTGTGTGTGTGTGTGTGTGTTGTGTGTTGTGTGTGTTGTGTGTGTGTGTGTGTGGTGTGTGTGTGTGTGTGTGTGTGTGTGTGTGTGTGTGGTGTGTTGTG
>JACEEZ010025737.1:220000-227500 GCA_016584305.1 Chionoecetes opilio | reverse complement strand
GGTGGGTGGTGGGTGGGGAGAGAGAGAGAGAGATGGAGGAGGAAGGGAGGGAAGATGAAGGAGGCGATTAATCTCACCAAAATTGGAAAGAGTAAAGGAACAGGAACTATCACGTGTAGGTCTCACGGCCTCTTGTAGCTCCCTTATTTTCTTATGTTCTTATATTATCTGCATGAAGGTTTGTTAAGAGTCATAAATGTAGATAAGTTGAGCAGAAAACCAGGGAGAGAGGGAGGGTGAGAAGGAGGGTAGGATAGAAGGAGGGAGAGGGAGTGAGCAGCAGGAGGCAGGAAGGAATTGAGGAGTAATTTAAAGTATATTGAGTTAGAATGAAGATGGAGGAGGAGGAGGACCACCACCACCACCATCACCACCACCACCACCTCCACCACCACCACCACCACCTCCATCACCTGTAACTGTCGAGCTCCAGGAGGCTGGGGCGCTCCCGTCAAAGGCGGGAGCTGAAGAGGTGGACGAGGCAGAGCAGGACTGAGACACTTGAAAACTTGGGCACAGGAGGTCGACAAGGCCTACCCGGTGCCCGACGAGTGTCTGCAGTACTTTGGGCCCCACAACGCCGTTCACCTGGAAGTCTTGGCTGAGGAGCCCGAGGAAGAACCCTCTCTTGCGGACAAGACCCAGGAAACAGAAAACGGGGGATACTAGGAATCACAGCCCATGACACGGTCTTGGGCAGGCGTGGAGAAGTCCCCCGATGTAAGGGAGGCACTGAGGCAGCCTGTGCCTCTGAAGAAACACTAAAGAAAAACTGGATCATCGCCAAACCCACCGCGCCTGAGGACCACAGCACAAGCAGAGCCGCAGCACTAAGCGGGAGGGTTTTCAGGTCAGCGTGGTGAAGAACAGCCAGTCCGTCGACATAAGGAAGGCAAACCGTGCCCCCGAAGAGAAAACACAGAAAACAGAGGCCAAAAAACTGCCAAACCCGCCGTGCCTGAGGGACCACAGTAGAAACAGAGCCGCGGGACTCAGCAGGAGGCACGTGAGCTCAGAGTACAGGGCGGTGGATTTGAAGCTCTACCCCATGAACACCATGGGAACAAACGTGGCCTATGCGTATCGAACGATTCAGGGAGTGAATTACAGTGCGAAGGATCCCGTCAAACGTATCCTCAACGTGGCCGAGACCAAGAATATCAACGGTACCAACACTTGGCACATTGTCAATGGAACCAAGTGCGAATATGATCAAGGCAGACACTATGAATGCAAAACAGACACACCGCCGCGGTTCTCAATCTCACCACGAATATTGAGTTTGTGATGCTTGAAAATTACTACACTGACATGACAATAAAAGACTTAAAGTAATCGTCCAGACCCATTTTTTTTTTGCCTAATTATGTTGAATGTACATTCAAAACACCTAATCCACCATAAATAATTTATTTCCAGGCCTTATTTCCGTAAAAATACGACTTTTGTAAAAAGCGCGCGAAAACAAAATCTTCCCTCCAACAGGACTACGAATGTTATTGATGACGTCAGAAGAGGAACGCTCTAATGTAAACATCTGTCTGACACCTGTCGGCAAATGTTATGATGAGCGATTGTACTTCGGTGTCAGACAGTGAATCTGTCGCTGTGACAGATCTAGAGTACGATGCTCAATCTGAGACCGAAATAAATGACGCTGCTCGCGTATACTATGAGAAAAACGAACCTCAGATTGTGATGGGCTACGCTATGGTGTGTGGCTACGGAATGTGTGGGTGGGTGGGGGGTGATGTAGACAGTGTAATGACGCAGGGATCTGTTGATTACTAATCTGTAGTCTCTAGTACATACTCTCGCTCAGGCGCGGAGAGGGCCGGCTCGATCGTGTGATCACCCAGCCGTGGGCATCATCTGCTGTTGCCAGCAGCTTTTTCGAAGCCGGAATTTACAGATTTGATGCGGATTATAAAAAATGGTGAACTGGATTCGAAAGTGACACACATTTTGTGATACACCGATAAAGGCTATACTCTAACTACATCAAATCGGAATTGATAATGTTTCTGGACCAATTACTTAAGATGAAGGTAATCTAATATGTTTATCATGCTTCACAGGCGAAAACCATAAATTTGTTCTACTAGTCGTCACTGATTGCCATTACTTTTAACATCATTGGTTTATTGCTGTATACAAACAGTGATGTTATAAAAAAATAAAATATTGATAATCATAACTATACTCTATAATAATAGATGATGAAATTACATTATTTAAGATGAAAGATATATAATATATTATGCACTTTCAAGAAACAATGAATTTTTTATTATCGTCACTGATTCCATTACTTTATACAATCATGGTTATGTGCTGTATACAATCATGTGATGTATATAAAAAAAATATATATATATATATATACATATATATATTGTCATAGACCACTATATCTCTGGACTGTTCACGGGACAATGTTTTGAAATTGCCAGGCTGCATAGCGGCCTGCGGCCCACCCGACAAAGAGATATAGTGGTCTATGGACTATCATATAGATTGGATTATCAGTATATATGATATACTGTAATCTTCGTAAATGTTTGTTCTATAATATTATCAAATAAAAAACAGCAAAACACGCTAAAGAAATGCCATTACGAGACTCTGATTCACTTCAACTCTTCGCCACTTAAAACTTTGCGAGTCAACTTTTATCATGATGGGTATCAATAGAAGCGCAATTTTATTAGCTTTCCATTGATGTATTTCGTTTTCTGATAATGCCCGTCAGGGTGACAAGGTTGGTAGAGACGTGAGCTCGCAATGTGCAGCGTCCCTGTGCATTCGGTCAGCGGTTCGAGTCCGCCTAGTTTCCGTTGACTGGACGTGCTGGCGATTGTATAGTCAATAACTTGAGTTGGTACTGCAAAGTGTCTAGATAGGATGAAAAATCTTATCTTATCTCGTTTTCAGATAAATTGAATTAGAACATGCATAACAGTTACATTACAATAAATAAATATAAATCATCAATCGGGAAAAATTTTCCTGATTGAGAGGTATTTATTTAGTTAAACGCTAATTTATACATAGGTGCTAATTCATTTATCAGAAAAGTAAATATATAAGTAATATAAATAACATTATCAATCAATACAGTATATAATATAAGACTGATAAACCAGTCTATGTCCGTATATTATATATATATAAATTATATATCATAATATATAATATATATATTAATATATGAATCCGAGCGCCCCCCGACTTCAGGCCCTTGGCAACAGGCCGATATTCCGTGCGCGGTCCAGGTTTACAGATGGTTGGGTGGTAGTTCAAACGATCCCTAAACAGATAATTATTTCACACACACGCACGCACGCACGCACGCACGCACGCACGCACGCACGCACGCACGCACGCACGCACGCACGCACGCACGCACGCACGCACGCACGCACGCACGCACGCACGCACGCACGCACGCACGCACGCACTTTCGAACAACCCTCTACAACAAGAGTGTGGTATGTGACGGTCCTCAGCTGTGGAATTCCCTTCCTACTGATGTAAAAAAAAAAAATATTTACATGTAATTTATTTCAATTTAAAAAGAAAATAAAGAGTTATTTGTTTACTTGTCAGAATACAGGATGTTAGGCGAACGATGTAAGTGTGTGTCAATACGCCAGTCAGTGTTGATGTTCTATATTGTAAACGCTTGTAAGAATGCATGTGTTGGAGATTTGGTGCTTGTTTTTACATAATTGGAATCTTATTTACTGTAGTTGTAAAGTTTGATTGCATAATCTATTCAAAATAATTTCTTAGAAAATAATGTTGCCTGTGTATTGCAAATTTAGATTAGAAATTTCCGTCTGTCAAAGAGTCTTGGCTCGACAGACCATGCCGTTAATAGACATGGTATATATAAGTTTATTTATATAATTTATAGATGTAACAATTATGGCAGTAAATTTACTATTACTATTACTATTACTATTACACACACACACACAGCCAATGGTTTACAGCTCGTTTTCTCGCTCTTAAATTTATCGCGGGAAACTGCATTAGATTATTGCAAATGTTTACGAGCTTACGAGAAGAAGAGAAAGAGGAAGAAGAAGAAGAAGAGGAAGACAGAGGGAGGAGGAAGGTTACATTTGGTGTATTTTCCCTTTTAATTTTTATGTGACTTTTGAAACACACAAACACTCTCATACACACAGTAAGTCGCCCCAAAACTTCACTTTCACCTCCTTCTCCAACATCCTCCTCCTCCTCCTCCTCCTTCTCCTCCTCCTCCTCCTCCTCCTCCTCCTCCTCCTCCTCCTCCCTAAGGCGTAGTATCAGTAAGTCTTCCTGGAGTATAAGCGATCAAGGCCGATCAGCAGATCCCCGGAGACGCGGATTAGATTAATTAACCTCTGGAACCGATGCATTAGAGAGAGAGAGAGAGAGAGAGAGAGAGAGAGAGAGAGAGAGAGAGAGAGAGAGAGAGAGAGAGAGAGGCTGGAAACTCACTTCTCGTCCTGCCGTTGATTAATTGAGTCAGATATGCATTAGGCGTTTCAGAAGGTGCGACGCGGAGGTCTAATTGGGAATTATTCTATTTGTGTGCAGGTGTGACAGGTGTGTGTATGTGTGTGTGTATGTGTGCGTATGTGTGTGTGTGTGTGTGTGCGTGTGTGTGTATGTGTGTGTGTGTGTATGTGTGCGTGTGTGTGTGTGTGTGTGTATGTGTGTGTGTGTGTGTGTGTGCGTGTGTGTGCGTGTGTGTGCGTGTGCGTATGTGTGTGTGTGTGTTTGTGTGCGTATGTGTGTGTGCGTGTTTGTGTGCGTGTGTGTGTGCGTATGTATGTGTGTGCATATGTGTGTGTGCGTATGTGTGTGTGTGCGTGTGTGTGCTTTTGTATGTGTGTGTTTGTATAGTCCATTTAATTCAAATTTTTTTCTTATACAAAAAGAAAAATAATAATGATTTTTATCATTTCATCAACACCACAATAAGTTATCATAATAATAGTAGTAATATTAATGATAATAATAATGATAGTGATAATGCTTTGATGTCGAGACAGTTTACGTGAAATTTCCATCAACATTATAAGGTATTTATATATATTATCAATACACATAATTTATATACATCACAGAAAATGGGATCTTCACCTGAGACCACAGGTGTCACTATAAAAATCCAGCATGCGCCACCATCGGACGAGATCGACCAACATCAAGGCTCTCCATATGCCTACAGGCGTTATAGGCTTAAAAAAAAAAAAAAAAAAAAAAAAAAAATAACTATTGATAAACCTTTAATTATTAGCCAACAATCAATCAATCATTGGCGGCATACGCCGGGGGGCGCGTCGTCTCGCCTACCCTACGACGACACTCCCGGGTGTCACCACGCGCGAGTCCCCATGAAGGCTCACTTCTCCTACTAAGCAGCTCTCGACAAGAAACATCAACTTGCCCCACCCACGAGCCTTGTGGTCGCCCACTTGGCCTCCTTCACGTCGGATTGTCTCTTACAGATACAACACGATGGCAAGGATCGGATTCAGGGCAGCGTACCACATGCCCATATAGCCGAAGTTGGCGCTGACGGACTATGCAGGTAATAGGCCTTGATTCAGTCCCACGGTGCAATCGCTGATTTGACACGTAATCATCCCAGCAATACCCCATGATGATGCGAAGACACTTATTACCAAAGGCATCGATTCGTCTCTTCAAGTCGCTATTTAGTGTCCCATGTCTCACAGCCATATAGTAAGACATGGATCACAAGCAACTTGAAGAACCAAATCTTTTGTCCTCCTGCGCAAGTACCGACAACGCCAAATAGTACTCGTGCAGAGAGAATCCATAACACCGTGGGCTAGCCAATCCGCCGTAAGACATCTTGACGCGACCCGCCATCATTATGGACTGCGCTACCAAGGTATGTAAAACTTTTCAAGATCTCAATGTCCTCGCCGTACGCATGAACAGACTGTACTGCTTCATCTAGTAAGCCTCCAAACACCTGGACCTTGGTCTTGAGCCAGGAGACCTCAAGTCCCAAAGGCTTTGTCTCCTCGTGTAGCGCCTCGGGAGCCATCACCAGAACCTCCAGCAACTCACCAAACTCTGGTCGCCATTGCTCATGCCGGACCAGTAGTAGGTGTAACCCCCACTACTAGTATCGCCACTGCCAGGCCTTCTCGTCTCGGAGAGTCCCACTATATATATCCACCCTCAGCCTACTGAGCTCGCCCGGTAGGAGAGGTTGTCGACGATCGTCTGAGAGGCTCAGAACGTTCCACGAGCCTACACGAAGAACCCTCCGGAGGTTTATCCCAGGAGTGATTCGACGGGAAGGCGCCGCCTCTGCACCGTCCCGCCCCGGCCACCCCCATGAGAAAAAGATGGGCTAGGGGGACCTACCATTCGATTTAGAGAGCGGGATTCCCGAGGGCTTTGCCCCGCACTCGTCAGAGGCAGATCCCCCCCCCCCCTTGCGTCGGCATTGGAGGGGTCTGCGTGGTCGGGCCCCCCGGCAAAACCAGGTCGGGTGCGCGGTTACCACGCCCCCGGCCTCTACCTCTTAATATGTTCGTAGCTAGTTAGGTTTTTACAGGGAGGGGGTGCAAGCCCCTCCCCAACCAATCTATGTCAGGGATTGGCCTTACTGCTCACCGTGGCCAGGGACGCAGAACCCCCTGTAGGGATAAACCCCAGGCTGTCCACTATTTCACCCATAGCTGGGGCTGGATGGATATTGACTCAAGAGTGAGTTCATCTGCCCTTAAAGATGGTCTTATTTTTATTTTAGTCCATCTAGGTGTCCAGCACACCCTCCTCACTGATAGAACCAGTGGGGTAGCCGGTTTAGTCGGATGTATCGGTAATGTGATTTCGTGAATCGGTAATGTTATAACCTCCCTACAATTACCACGTTTATGTTAGAGCCTAAGCTTATAATCCTGTACGTATGTTATAACCACAATGTTGCCCGAGCTGTCAATGTAAGAACCCTTAAAAGACTTCCCGTTTGTTGTATATTAGAACCATAGCTTGCCTCATAAAACCTGTATGTTAGAGCCACAGTGTCCCTACAATTATGGTTGTAAGAATCACACTACACCTGACTAACTACCTACGTGTATATTACAACCACAACCTTCTTCATAAGAAACGAACATTAGAACCAAACCAGATTTAACCCCTTGAGACCCAGAACGTAATTTCCATTGTAATTTGGGTCCCGTTAGCCGATTTTTATTAAATATAATTAATGTTTCATAGATATGACCTGTTAAGTATCCCTGTCCACTAACTAATTTGGTTTATTAATTTACTTTTCGTAATTTTATGGGTAACAACAGACGATTTTTTATATAGCAAAGGAAAGATCTGGGCATGAAGGGGTTAATTCTTGAATAGCAGAACCACAGCCTGTGACTAGCCTTACACATTAGCACCCATACAAGCCCTGAAAGAACCACCTGTATGCCAGAACGTAAGAAAGGTTGCAACAGTAGT
>JACEEZ010025737.1:210000-215000 GCA_016584305.1 Chionoecetes opilio | reverse complement strand
AAACACTGGTACATGTGCTGACGCTGACGATGGCGCAACAGGTAGTGGGCTTACGGTTGGACTGTCTCGTCTCCGGCGATATGACACGTCGCAATTTGACATTCGATCAGGCTGTTTCATATGTGGGAAATCACATAGCTGGAAGGAGAAACTGTCGAACGTCTCAACTGGGACGGGGTCCACCACACGGCAAAGAGTGCTTGATGCAGCCATTCAGAGAAACCACTATGAGATTCAAATGCGAATGCTGTCAAAGACTGACTTGTTTGCAATGGATGCAAAATATTATCGCTCTTGCTATTCGCATTACATCTCGCTTACCAATATTAAAGCTGCTAGTGCTAGGGCTAAGGTTGATAAATCTGACAATGCGTGTGCCTTCAAAAGTTTGTGTAAGGAGATTGAAGAGACTGTCCTGTCCAAAACCATCTCTATCACAACCTTGTCTGTCCTGAATGAACGATTGGTCGCTATATCAGCAGAGGTCAACTCTAAAACCAACGAGTCTTGTACTACATGGAGATTGAAGGAGAAATTACAGAAGCATTTCGGAGACAGGATTTCATTCATCGTCCAGCCTGGGAAGTCTGATCTTGTATGCTCAGGGGATATCACAGTTGCCGAGGCCGTGAAACACGTTGTGAGGCTACAAGTGCATGTAAATGAAATTGGTGAATGTGAACTCGAATCCTCTGATGATGTCAATTCAGAAGAGGACACTGTTGTCTTGCATAAGGCAGCTGGTATCATCAGGAAATGTATCGGTGACATTACATTTCAATCTGATCGTTATGATTCTAGTGGGAATATGGAGACAAAAAAGTGCAAGGACTTTGTTCCGAATCCTTTGTATGATTTCGTTGCATGGTGTACTTCAAAAAAAGACTTTGACAGCGCTACAAGCTATGAATCTGAGACTCACATGGGAAACATTGAAATGAGAGTTCTTGCAATATGTCACAACATGATTTCTCTAGTTTGTAAAATCCATACCCCAATAACATTTGGTTTAGGTGTCAAGCTGCACCACGACCATGGTAGTCGACAACTGATAGATGACCTGTCCTCTCTTGGACACAGCATACCTTATGATGAGGTGCGTAGATTCCTCACTGCCATTGCTTTGGACCAGCTGTCAACCAAGTCTGACGTTCATATACCACGTGACATTTCTGTCTATGATCCTGAGAATGTTATTAAGACCATTGTTGATGCCGCAATTGACAATTTCGATCAAAATGAACAGACAGTAGACGGAAAGAACACTACACATTCAATGGCTGTGGTGTTGTATCAAAGGTCTCCTAGGCCAGAAGAAACACCTTGCATTCCAAGATCAAACCTAAAAACCCTAGATGCACAGAGCTGTGATGAGGAGGAAATTAAACGCTACAACAAACCCCATACTAAACCAGAACCATGTGTGAAATGGGAAGTCAAAGAACTGGATAAGTCTGCTAGTGATGTGGTACTAAAAGACTTTATTTGGGAAATGGCCCGTGCAAGTCCCCCTGAAACCTCACGTATTCCGGCTTGGGGTGGATTCAATTCTCTAGTTAGCGAGAGAGAAATTCCACTGACTCGAATATGGTATCTCCCATTCATTAATGCGCCACCCTCTGACTTCTCTACGATCTACACGACTTTGCTGAAATTGGTTGAAATTGCAAATGCAGTGGGACAAGAACATGTTCTGGTCACTGCTGACCTGGCAATATATAGCAAGGCTAAACAGATTCTCTGGACTGAGCCAGATCCCTTGGCTGGTCGAGTGACGATGAGGCTTGGTGGGATGCATCTCACTATGGCTTTCATAGCCAGTATAGGGAAGCTGTTTAGTGATGGTGGTCTCCACAACATGCTGACAGTACCTGAAGTGTATGCTCATGCATCCGTGAGTTTGATGTTGCAAGGGAAGTAGTATGCTAGAGGTCTAAGAGGAATCAGACTGGTACACGAAGCACTGTTTCACTTGTTTCTATCAGCTGCCGAAACCTTTGCAATGAAAAACAAGTTGACCTGGTTGGATGATGAGACCACGCACTTAATTGCAGATCCAGAGAATACTTTCAAAATGCAATCCCCGGAAGCCTGCACTGCTGTGTGTCAGGAGATTGAAATGCGCTTGTCATCCTCTCTTCTCAGTACAATGAAGAAGTTCAAAGACACAGGAAGAGAACAATCAGCAACATTCCGTTACTGGATTAGCTTTCTGGATGCTGGTGACACCCTCTTGAAGTTACTTCGGGCAGACCGTGAGGCTGATTTTGAAATGCACCTTACCGCCGTCCTTGAAGTCATACCGTACTTCTTCCTGGCAGGCCGCAGCAACTATGCACGATACACCCCAGTCTATGTTGCGGAAATGCGTCACTTGGAGGTGTCAGCTCCACGAATGTTTCAGCACATGTCGGAAGGTGGTTTCGTTGTGAAACACTCAGAAAGGACTTTCAACTGCGTTCCTACGGATCAGGCTCTCGAACAGAGTATCAATCGCGAGGCTAAAAGCCAAGGTGGTGTCATCGGTTACACACTGAGGAAAGGAGCCTTAGTTCGCTGGCTGCTGACCCGCCACATAACCGGGGAATACGCAGAACGATTCAAAGAAATGTGTACACCTACCAAGTCCAAGAATACACATGAAGAACTTGGACATGCTCGATTGACCAAGGACCAGAATGATGTTAAAGTCATCAAAGAATACATCAAGGAACAATGCCAAGATCAATTTGACCTGGAAAGTGTGGCAACCTCCCTAGTTAATAAACTAGTGGTCAGGTGGCATCAGAAGAAGTCGAAGAGTCGATGAAGAGAGTGCCACAAAAGGGTCGGGAAATGTTCAATCAGTTCACGAAAGAAAGGCTTGGGGACGAAAAGAAGAGGAATTTCTGGGATCCAATCCCCAAGACAGTAGTCAAAACGTTTTCTGCTATGAGGAAGTGTCTTTCCAGTGATAAGGAAGGGAAGATAATGATCGATACGGAGTTAATCTTCAGAAGACTGCTTGCAGTGTCAAAGAACCGTGATGTGGATATGCGCAAGGTCCTCTCCTACGAATTGGCAGCTGTTCCGCCTTCAATGTTCCACGACGATGGTTCGATGAGGAAGACCAAGAAAGCAGATCTTGCCAAAAAGCTGGAAACAAATACGGATGAAATTCTTGTCCTTCCTAGTCAGAATTCCCCGACGTCATCGCAGTCTGTGCATACCTCATTGATGGCATGGCAATGTGTCAGGCCCTGAACGAGAATCATTTCAAGACTTTCAATGATCTTGGAAAGGTGGTTCTGGACCGAATTGTGCGTCTTCTGAAGAACAGTGCCATGGATCCTTCCATTGACGTTGTGACGTTGGTCTTTGACCGGTACGACAGAGAACAGTCAATTAAGTCGACTGAACGACACAGACGAGGAATGATGGATTCTGGATTCAACTACCAGATACAAGGGAACAGGGACGTCCCGAACTACAGGAACTTCCTCAAAACCAGTACCAACAAGGCTAGTTTAGCTTCATTCATCTGTCAGTACATCTGCGACTATGGACAAGATCTCCTGCCTGCAGATAAATCGGTAGTACTGGCAGGTGGATTTGAAGATGGAGAAGTGATCAAAGTTCTGAATGAAGTGGGTGTGTCCAGTCTTGAGGGGTTGTACAACACACAAGAAGAGGCGGACACTCGTCTGGTATTGCATGCAATCATGTTATCGAGAGACCATCCATGGATAATCAGTCGGTGTGACGACACAGATGTCCTCGTCTTGTTGGTGTATTACTGGAGCAGGGGAGCACTGGCCGATGAAGTATATATGCATGCTGGGCACTCAGGGAAATTCGTCTCAAAGGAACGATTCATACCTGTTCACCATATCAGTACCAAACTCGGCAAAGCAGCATGCAAGTCATTACCAGCCGTGCATGGTCTGTCAGGATGTGACACGACAAGTGCTCTATACAGACTTGGAAAGCGAACGGCATATTCAGCTCTCACCAAAAAATTCAGATGCCTTACAGGGCCTGGAAGCATTCCAGGATGTGCCTACTTTCCTAGATACCGCAAGGCGATTTGTTCTTCTCATGCATGGTAAAAAAAACTAAAAATCTCAGTTCACTGAATGAGCTTCGTTTCGTACTCACCACCACAACTGATAAGCCCGCATCCTTACTGCCACCAACAGATGATGCCTTCGAACAACATGTATTGCGGGCCCAATACCAAGTAGCAGTGTGGTGTCAGTCACATCGCAAAACCTGAGAACATGAACCCAGTTGGCCATGGTTGGCATGTGAATGCAAAGGATGAACTGCGTCCAACAATGTACAAGAATGAATCGGCACCAGCAGAGGTTAGAGACCTAACTCATTTGTACTGCACTGACAAAGGTTGTCGCGGACAAAAATGCCAGTGTGTCATTGCTGGACTTGAGTGCATTGACATTTGTTCCTGTGGTGGAGAATGTGCGAATCGGCCGGAGATAAGTGAGGTGGCAAATGGAGATGAAGTCGGAGATGATACGGACATGATAGTGTAAATACTGTAAGTAAATGTTGTAAGTGCCAAAATAACAATTTTTAAGATATTCCAACATTCTCAATTTTTTATGGGTTAAATGGGTTAAATGGCCATGTTTTAATTAGAATCTGACTGTAAAACATCATTTTTCATAAAGTAGACATCCTAATAGTGTAAGTAATCTTTGTAAGTGCCAAAATAACAATTTTTATGATATTCAAAAATTCTCAATTTTGTATGGGTTGAATGGGTTAAATGGCCATGTTTTAATTAGAATCTGACTGTAAAACATCATTATTCATAAAGTAAACATCCTAACGAATCCAACAATACCTCATTTGCCTTGTTCTAAAGTGCGGAGGGGTAACTCCTTAAATAAGGCCCTTTTTTGGCCTCGACCGCTCCACTATATAGCTGCATAGCTTTGGGGAGGCGGCAGCAGATAGGTTACCGTCTCCGAGTGGCGTTCTCGGTGACCCGAGTTCGA
>JACEEZ010025737.1:197500-202500 GCA_016584305.1 Chionoecetes opilio | reverse complement strand
GTACTGTATTTTGTTTTTTATCTTCCTCTTCCTTCTCCACCGACCAGTTGTTGGTGGGGGTTCCTTTTCCCTCCACTCTTTGACAGACCTCTCATTCCTTCTCTTCATGACAGCTGGTTTCCTCTTTTCTCTAAACAGATTGTCTGTCCTTGGAGGCTTTTGGGGCTACACCAAATGCCATTTTGAGACAGTCTGAGTCTTTTCCTTATCTTAAAGGGAATATTTCAGCTTCTTGGATTCTCTGGAAGTGCGGTTGATGGTCTCTAGAGTCAGTGGAGAACACGTGGTATAACAGGTGCCGCTGGCCAGGCCTCGCAAGGGTCGCAGAGATGTGTTAGACGTGTCGGAAAGTGAGGACGAGTTGTTGGTTCATTTCTTCCTTTGCCAGCCTTGCCTTGAGTGACTACGCCGGCCCCGTCTATGGGACAAAACTGGAAGGACAAAGGCTGTTAGCGCCGGTTTGTGAAAGTCTCACTCGTAGCCGAGACTCAGGGTAAGCTATTGGTCTTTTGGGCATTTTCAAGACCCTGCGGGAACTAATTCCCAGTGTTGGAGGCATCTAACGCAGCAGAATCTTCTTTCCATGTACTTTTATTTCAATTACAATTCATGGTCATAACTTTACTGAATCTCGATAGCGAGCTCTGAATTTTTTGATAAATCTTTGGAAATCGAATCGATCTTTGCACCATGCCTTCCACGTTTAGAGAATGTGAGGATTGTGGAATCCAGTACACCTCCAAGTTTCTTAGAAATTCGTCGGTAGATTTTGCATCATGACAAGTTTTGTAGAGGAAGGGAACCGTAAACTAGTGGAGGAAACGAACCGTAATCTTGATGAAACTAACCGTAAACATGATGAAATGAACCTTAAATATGATGACCTCGCTGCAAAGTATAATACCCTTCAGGAATTTGTTGCTTCGAGCATAGGAAATAGGTTGTGCTCCTGGAGATGTTATGGCCCATATCACTGGTGTCACTGCAGATCAAACTCCTCCAGATGAGGCACCTTCTGCCGCCTCTGATCGAATTGCTCCTGAAGAGGCACCTTCCGCTGCCTCCGATCAAACTGCTCTAGTGGAGGCACCTTTCATTCCAGTCAGGAATGGTGCCCAACAAGCCAAAATTAAAGATTTTTTACTGATCAGTACGTACAACAGCTGTAAGGTCCTGGTGGAATACGACAAGGACATTCATGAGACCAGAGTAATAGGCGATTCCATTGTTAACCCCTTGAGGCCCAGAACGTTATTTCCATTGTAATTTGGGTACCATTAGACAATTATTAGTGAATGTAAGCAATGTTTTATAGATATGACGTGTTTAGTATCCTTATCTACTAACTAATTTGGTATATTCAGTCACTTTTCGTAATTTTTTGGCTAACAACAGATGATTTTATATAGCAAAGGAAAGATCTGGGTGTGAAGGGGTTAAAGGCCAGCTACAGGAATTTTGTGGAAGAGCTCGATCAAAGAGGAAATTGTTATGTATGCCTGGTGATCACCTTGATGACATCACGGCAGCCTGCGATAAGGCAACTGACGGTATCACCAAAAAAACACTTTTTGTCATACACGCTGGCACAAATGACATTGTAAACACGAGGTCCGAGGAACTACTAGAAAAGTAGAGGCGGATGATCCGTCAGTACACAAGTAAATCCAGTAATATCATTGTTTCAGGCATCGTCCCTAGGATCTGTAGGACGGTTAGGAGAGGACACAATAATAAAAGCAATTGATAAACTTAAAGTTAACAAATCCCCCTGGCCAGACTGTATTGCACCGCGAGTTTTAAAAGAAGCGAAGCAACGGATTTGCAAACCGTTTTCAATACTTTTTAACAAATCCCTTAATTCAAGTAAAGTTCCTTGCGATTGAAAACTTGCAAATGTTACTCCAAAACAGAAAAAAAGTTGAGTTGACACAACCGAGCAACTACAGACCGATCAGCCTCACATCCGTAGTCTGTAAATTAATGAAAACTATAATACGAGACAATGTGATAAATTTCTTAGTAGACAATAATCTGATTAAAAACTCCCAGCACGGCTTTCGTAATAAACATTCTTGCTTCACAAATATGCTAGACATTTTTAATGATGTATACAGCACGTTCGAAGAGACGAAAACAGTAGATGTGATTTATCTTGACTTGCAAAAAGCGTTTGACAAAGTGCCCCATAAACGTTTACTTAAGAAATTATAGTTGCACGGCATAACTGGAAATATCTTAAATTGGCTTGAAGACTGGATTTTTGAGAGAAAGCAGCGCGTTGTAATTAATGGAAAAGCATCTAGCTGGCAAGATGTTTTAAGTGGTGTACCGCAGGGATCTGTATATAGGTCCTGTAATTTTCTTAATCTATGTAAACTGTAAACGATATTGACGAAGGCCTCACCTGTAAGATATCAAAGTTTGCGGACGATACTAAAATAACGAATAAAGTAATCACAACTGCCGATAAGATGCAATTGCAATCTGACCTTGATCGCCTAGTTAGTTGGGCAAATAAGTGACATATGAAATCTAATCCCGATAAGTGTAAGGTTTTGCATATAGGAAGCATTAACGATCAAATTAACTAGTCAATGAACGGACATGAACTTTCCAATGTTACCGAAGAAAAAGACTTGGAGATTTATTATTATAAGCAACGACCTCAAGCCCAGTAAACATTGTTCAGAAGTTGTTAAGAGAGCTAACAAATTTACTGATTTCATAGGAAGAACTTTCGAATACAAGTCTGAAAAAGTCATTCTTACACTTTTCATTGCGATCATGCGTCCTCATCTTGAATATTGCGTTCAGTTCTGGTCACCCTACTATAGAAAAGATATATTCAAACTGGAGAGGGTATGTATAAATAAAGATACTCAAATGATTCCGCGCATGCGAAACAAGCCATACGAAGAGCGATTGAAGAACTTGAGTTGTTCAGTTTGTCAAAACGTAGGTTACGAGGAGCCTTAAAAAAATTGTTTAAAATGTTCCATGGCTTCTATAATGTTAATATAAACGACTATTTCAATATTGATTGGACAAGCACTACTCGTAGTAATGGATCATTGGTAAGCGATTTCGGTCACATGAAGCGAAGCACTTTTTCTTTTATTGTTAATATTTGAAACTCTCTTCCAGCACAAGTAGTTTAAGTTTAAGTAGTTTCAAGTTTAAGAACAAACTAGATAAATACTTAGCATCAACTGCCACACTCGATTACTTCATGCCTTACGTAAACTTCTTTTTTTTTTTTCTTTTTTTTTAGCGTTAGCTTTATTTTAGAGTATGTCTCTCCTTCAATCTTTCCTATAAAATTCCATGGCAATTTTTCTATACTATATGGCTTTTTTCCTCACTTTTTTTTCCTGCCGGCCTCGGCTGGAGGGAGAGGTGGGTGGGGAGGAGCCTTCAACTTTGCTATTCTTTTACCTCTAACCGTAGAAACTATAGTGGTAGAAAGTAGTCACACAGGCAGTCTCGTTTGACCTAGTAGGGCTGTTGCTGTCTGTTCTTCCTTTGTATATTCCTTTGTATATTCCTCCTCCTCTCCTCCTCCTCCTCCTCCTCCTCCTCCTTCCGTATTCATTCATTCAAATATTCATCCCTGGAACCTCTTATTTGGCTGTCAAGTTTAAAGGGCACAATTTATCACTCTTTCCTTGCTACTTTTTATTATTATTATTACTATGAGCTTTTACTAACTATAGACCTTATAACAATGTGCATAGATAGAAAAGGAATGAAGGAGAAAAAGTATTATTAACAGTGGGAAAAGGAGGCCTAAAGGGGGAAGGGGAGGTGGTGGGGGAAGTGGCGTTGGGGGAAATGGAGTCACTAGTGATGTGGAGAGCAGGAGGAGAGGCTATAATTAAGAAAATGTAGGAGAGAGAGAGAGAGAGAGAGAGAGAGAGAGAGAGAGAGAGAGATGTATGTATTCCAGCAGTCTAGTCTCTCAGCTTTTCTTCCTTCTTTCTCTCCTTCTGTCCCTCTCGCTCCTTATTTATTTATTTTGTATTTAAACATACATATGCAATAATTCCAAAGGTGCACTGTCGTGTGCTACCTATCTTATGGGCAAGTAATAGTTTAACTATACACACCTAAATACAAAGACTTTAAAAACTAACATTATATACATATACGCATCACTAAAGTGTGTGTTGAGGCACTGTTGCTGTCACAAAGTGTCACAGAATCACTAGCGTCAGCGGGGTGGGCTTTGACAGTAACCGATTGGCCGCCAACTTTACACTTTGTGTGTTCATCTCCTGGATGTGAGGGACGGCGGCCGTGAAAATTTTCCACATCCTGGAGACGCGGCCCACAAAATCGCGTTGGTGCTGGCTGGATTTCATTCCCTATAAATAACAATAAACCTAAAAATCTTGTTACGATGTCATGCTATCAGGAAACGAAAAAATATATGAGTAAAAAAAGAACAGTCTGAATATGTTGGAGACAAGCAGTGTAGGGGATCACCGTGAAACCGGATTTATGGCTGTCGTTCGTGAGGAGGCGGATTTCCTGTGAGGCACAAATCTGGCTAGCTTGGGAGACACACACTTCACGATGTATCAAGGTCTGTGTGTGTGTGTGTATTCATCTAGTTGTATTCATCTAGTTGTATTTTACAGGGCCTGAGCTACACGTATGGCCCCGTCTCCATAGCTACATTTTATCATTCATCCTTAGTGCTTAGTGTTGGCCGAAACCATCACCCCAGGAGGCGGGTCACAAACCCCTGGCTAACACCCAGTACCCACGCACTGCTGGGTGGACAGGGGCTCAGGTTTAAAGGAAATAGCCCATATATTTCCGCTTCGCCCGGGGATCGTGCTTATGGAACTGTCGCCGATAGGAACTCTCGCCGAAACACCAACCCAGAACTCTCGCCAACATTGGAACACTCGCCGACGTGTAAATTTTCGGCGACAGTTCAACTTGTAATATATGAAAAGGAATCTAACCTAACCTAACCACATAACCTAGCC
>JACEEZ010025737.1:180000-192500 GCA_016584305.1 Chionoecetes opilio | reverse complement strand
ACGTTCATGCCACTAACTTAGACAATAGTGCATTGAGACTTAAATTATATATATATATATATATATATATATATATATATATATATATAATATATATATATATATATATATATATATTATTATATGGAAGAGAGAGAGAGAGAGAGAGAGAGAGAGAGAGAGAGAGAGAGGGAAGAGAGAGGAGAGAGAGAGAGAGAGAGAGAGAGAGAAGGAGAAGGGCAGTTTTGGGGTAGGAGTGAGGTCTCAGGAACCGTTCTCAGCCTATTTATCCCCGTAAACATATCTTTTACGCCTTTTGCGCCCGTTTGCTACTATTATCTTAACAATATATGTAAATACACAACACATAAACATATTAAGAACCCAGGCTATACTTACGTAGGACAGAGTAAAAGCAAATTACTTCCACACCATACGGTGTGTTGCTGCGCGCTCGTTTTCTTTGGGTCTGCCTTAAAACTCCAGAATTTATTTATTACACATGAATCGGAGTGCCCCTGCAGATTACAGTTGGTGAATATGCCACCGGGAGGGTGAAACTGGCGATCGTGAGTCCGACTCGCGTGGACAAGACCATGGGTGAATAACACATGTCATGCAAACTCTTCATATTTTATTCAAAAACTAACATAAGACATAAGTTCCACGTGAGGTTTCCGATACAAGTGAGAGGGAGAAAGAAGAACGAATGGAGGAGGGAGGAACACATGCGGCACCGGAAGCATAAGAACATTGCAAAGGGAAACATTGATCAGCAACAAGAAAACAACACACAGAAGGAACGGTGCTGCAATACCGACATGGCTTTATAATAGAGAAGAAAACATACGTAAAATCTTGTTCACATGGAATGGCTAATGGACGTAATATTTGCCCCGTCATCGTCCAAACCTTACATGTGTTTATGATGAAGCTACAAATCATTATTGCCTTATTATAATCATTATAAGCTACAAAGGCATTATTGCCTCGTGCCATAACTCATAGTTTTGTCCCCGTGCCCCGCCAGCAGCACCAGCAGGCCGGTGTAGTGATTTGACTAGCTACCCCGCCCGATTAGCTTCCCTGCCGCTTATTTAATCTACAATCTTTATATAACTCTAATTAAATCTACAAAACTTAACCCAAACCTATCCTAAACCGTAGATAACACTTTAGTCGCCAGCTGCAATAATGTCGCCAGCCGCCAAATATTACGAATTATAGCATCGCTACTGATGTGTATGTGCCACTGAAGATGATACACAGTAGTTAATATCATGACTGTATAATCTACCCCGTTGCAATGTTGTTATATGCTTTGTATCTGCAAGTATATACGGTTTCAAATTTCGCTACTCGTTTTTTTTCGCGCGACGACGACGGCGGAAGGACACTCAGAACATAAACACTAATTGGCGATCTTAGTGTAGGTCGCCACTCTGGTGATATTTTTGTAATTTGTTCCTTTATAGCCAAAATATGATACAGATGAAGACACAATATTACACAGACTCTCCAGATAGCCCCTTCTAACTTTCCTGAAATCATGGATGTAGAAATGTATATATTAACGCCACCAAACGTCTGTACATCGAAAAAAACGTTGTCCTGGCGACTTTAGTGTTGTCTACGATAACCTAACCTAAAAAAATCTAAACCAAGCCTTAACTTAACCTAAATTTAACCTAAAAGTAACCTAATCTAGAAACCACCATATACAAATAAGTGGTTAAATTTAGGTTAAGTTAAGGTTTGGTTTAGGTTTGATTTAGGTTAAGTAAGGTTTAGGATAGGTTTGGGTTAAGTTTTGTAGAGATACTTCGGTTAAATTAGCGAGTCTGATGATAATACAAATCTCCCGCGAGTGCATAGTCGTGGTTGGGAAGCTAATCGGGCGGGGAAGCTAGTCACATCGCTACACCGGCCACACAGAGAACGCGGGAAACAGTCGAACGCCGCGAGCAAGTCACTGTATACAAATAACGCAGGACTTCAACGGTATGACTGCTGAAGCTTAATGATTTTAGTGTTTTTATATAAATAGTCCCTGGATCAAATAAGGGGCTGCTGATTATAGCCAACAGTAAAATTATGCGGGAATAAATAAGGGCATAATATACATCACATAATCATATAATGTAATAATCATACCAGAGAAAATCAAGAAAAATAACATTTATATGCCAGTGACCCCATCACACCGCGACCCTCAGTTTTCTGCGTTGTCTCAGTGCGTTAGGACTGTAAAGTGGTGCTGTGGTGGTAACAGGTGCTAAATGGTGCTCGATTGACATGTCTCCAAGCACTAACACCACCAGCAGCCCGTGGAGGAGCCGCTAAGCTGTGGGGGTGCTGTGAGTAAGCTGGCGGGAGGAATTAGTGAGAGAGGCTAGAAACTGCTGCGACCAGTACAGGGTTTGTTTACATTGAGGCGGGCGAGCGAAGCAGCCAACTGGACCTTACGATTCTTTTTATTTTTATTTTTTTTCGTCCCTGCACTTTAATGTAGCTGCTTATGCACGATGCGCTATCACTTTTGAAATAGCTGAATTATATATACTCAAGACAAAGTGTTATAGTAAGTCACCTTGAATATTATATAACTTTGTAGCGTGTTAATTAGTTACCTCGCCTTGAAAATAAGTGTTTGAACTAGACGCGTTATCAATTACATTAGAAATGTCGCTTTAATGTGTTAAGATATCAGTTCCCTTTGTTCAGTTGTCAGTTACCTTGAAAATAGTGTTCCAATGTTTAATTAACAAGTTGTCAGACACCTTGAAACTAGCGGTTCACCTCGCAGTTATAAGTTAACTTGAAAATAGTGTTCCAGCGTTTTGATAAGCTACCTACCATTCACTTTGAAAGGTTACCTGTTACCTGAAAAAATCTTCAATGTGTTGATAATTTACCCGCTACCTTGAACACAGAAAGAAGTGTTCCAACATGATGATATTCTACCATTCACCTTGAAAACCACGCTTCAATGTGTTCATAAGTTACCAGCTACCTTGTAAATAGTGTTCCAATGCATTATTGTGTCACCTGTTACCATGAAAACCCCTCCCCACCTTGTTATGTCATCAGTCATCTTGAAAATAGTGTTGTGTTTTGTGCTGATAGTACTGTTGAGGAATTTGCGGGCAGAAGGGAAATAAAAACCTGCATACCTTAGCTTTGCGGGTTCCCTTCTGTACAGAGAAAACACAACTTGATGATCTGGTAAGTGTGTAAAAGTGACAAGTGCTGTTTCTCTTACAAACTATTTTTCTCTAGATTATGAACATGTTAATGAGGGAATATACGTACTATGAAGATTTGAACGTGATAAACATGAGTTTAATTTCTGATACGTTCTGTTTACTCTTGTTTTAGTCTCCTTTCATGTCATTCATATTCTTGTTGCTTACTTTCATTTCATTCTTTTAATTTTGTTCTTTCTTTATTTTTATATTTATTTATTTATATATTAATTTATTTCTATATCGCACTTATATTTTTTCTTTTCTGTGTTACATGTCATGCGGTCTTTACATCCTCTTTTATGCTTTATCCATTTCGTATTGTTAGTCTTTCTCTCATGTTAGTGTCATACATCATGTGGTCGTGGACGGCAGTGTGATAGAAGCCAGGCCATAGATCTACAGAATAGCACGCCTGAGATCTGGCTCCTTTGTAGTCCCTTTTGACCATCTACTGTTGACACACACTGGAAAAAGACCTTCGCTAATGAATGAACAAACAGGGACTTTTAAGCCTCTAAAATGTTGCAAAGAAAAAAAAAGCAATCGGTGATATCAAACTAAAGGTTTCTCGGACGACCTAAAAAACAATTATACATCTTATTTGAGTAAATTTTATTAGGGTTAGCATAGCGTCCAAATTTCGTCCCTTTTATTTGGGTTCAAGAATAGTGATTGAGGGACTAAAGGAAGTAAGGCGTGGCGTAAAGGTGTCGGGCGTGAAGGTGTCGGGCGTAAAGGTGTCTGGCGTAAAGGTGTCGGGCGTAAAGGTGTCGGGCGTGAAGGTGTCGGGCGTACAGGTGTCGGGCGTAAAGGTGTCGGGCGTAAAGGTGTCGGACGTAAAGGTGTCGGGCGTAAAGGTGTCGGGCGTAAAGGTGTCGGGCGTAAAGGTGTCGGGCGTAAAGGTGTCGGGCGTAAAGATGTCGGGCGTAAAGGTGTCGGGCGTAAAGGTGTCGGGCGTTAAGGTGTCGGGCGTAAAGGTGTCGGGCGTAAAGGTGTCGGGCGTAGAGGTGTCGGGCGTAAAGGTGTCGGGTGTAGAGGTGTCGGGCGTAAAAGTGTCGGGCGTAAAGGTGTCTGGCGTAAAGGTGTCTGGCGTAAAGGTGTCTGGCGTAAAGGTGTCGGGCTTAAAGGTGTCGGGCGTAGAGGTGTCGGACGTAAAGGTGTCGGGTGTAGAGATGTCGGGCGTAAAGGTGTCTGGCGTAAAGGTGTCTGGCGTAGAGGTGTCGGGCGTAAAGGTGTCGGGCGTAGAGGTGTCTGGCGTAAAGGTGTCGGGCGTAGAGGTGTCGGGCGTAGAGGTGTCGGGCATAAAGGTGTCGGGCGTAAAGGTGTCGGGCGTAAAGGTGTCGGGTGTAGAGATGTCGGGCGTAAAGGTGTCGGGCGTAAAGGTGTCTGGCGTAAAGATGTCGGGCGTAGAGGTGTCGGGCGTAAAGGTGTCGGGCGTAAAGGTGTCGGGCGTAAAGGTGTCGGGCGTAAAGGTGTCGGGCGTAAAGGTGTCGGGCATAAAGGTGTCGGGCGTAAAGGTGTCGGGTGTAGAGGTGTCGGGCGTAAAGGTGTCGGGTGTAGAGATGTCGGACGTGAAGGTGTCGGGCGTACTGGATCGCCACCAGCTCCGTCTGCAGGGTGGAGCATTGGTCGGGCAGCGCCTCCCGCCCTTTGACCACAGCGGGATGACGTAGAAGACGGGAGGATGGTCGGGTTCTTTCTGCAGGGGTGGGTCGAGGTGGAGCCGGTGGTTGGCGGCGTGGACCACCCTCCGTAGCCAGGTGTTGCCGGCTGACAGGTCCCGCCCTTGTGGCAAGACCGTGCTCACCCTGGACCGTGCCTCCCATTTTCTCTCCTGGTTGAGTATCTCGCTCTGCATGACGCAGCCGCTGGTACGGCGTGGCGCCCCCAGCATGGTCCTCATGGCCTGGTTTTGGATGATCTCGATCCTCTCTTTACTGACAAATCATTATCCTTCAGACTTACTGGGCTGCTGCAGGAAGGCTTGTGAGGAGACTCCGGGAGGGGGAAGGATGGTGGTGAGGCCCTGGGAGGGTCGAGGGTTGTGGGGTGGCTCCGGGGGGGGAGAGGGAGGAAGGTTGCGGGAAACACTCGAAATGACCAACAATTGCAGTTCACGACACCATGCATCTCACACACACACACCACACACACACACACACACACACACACACACACACACACACACACACACACACGTCTCAGGGAACTCCGTAGTGTAAGGGTTAGCGCGCTCGGCTCACAACCGAGAAGTCCTGGGTTCGATCTCCGGGCGGAGCGAAGACAGACGGGCGGTCTTCTTAAAAACCCGAGCAAAACCCGAGCCCCTGTCCACCCAGCAGTGAATGGGTACCGGATGTTAGTCGGCGGTTCGTGACCCGCCTCCCGGGGTGGTGGCTTCGGCCAACACTAAGGATGAATGAGAAAAATAAATGTTGATATGGAGACGGGGCCATACGAGCGTTGCTCTGGCCCTGTAAAATACAACTAGATGAATGCAACTAGATGAATACACACACATACACACACACATGCCAAACACACATACACACGCACATGTCACACATACACACATGTCAAGCACACAAACACAAAAACACACACACACACACACACACACACACACACACACACACACACACGTCGCACACACACGCACACACGCACACAGAGACACACACGTACAGACACACACACAGGCACAAGCACACACATATATACTCTAACACACGTCACACATGCACATACACGCACAAACACACACACACACACACAGACACACATACACACACACACACACACACACACACACAGGCACAAGCACACACATACACACACACACACACGTCACACATGCACATACACGCACAAACACACACACACACACACACGCAGACACACGCAGACACACATACACACACACACACACACACACACACACACACACACACACACAGGCACAAGCACACACATGTACACACACGTCACACATGCACATACACGCACAAACACACACAGACACACACACACACACACACACACACAGTGATGAACACCAAGGAGAACAGTGGTAGAGGACGACAGCTCTGAAGGGAGTCGGGTAGTTAGTGGGGCAGCACAAGGAGAACAGTGGTAAGGGATGACAGCTCTGAAGGGAGTCGGGTAGTTAGTGGGGCAGCACAAGGATCAGTGTTGGCACCAATAATGTTCATGATTTATGTCAATGACATGACTGATGAAGTTAAAAGTTATATAGGTTTGTTTGCGGATGATACAAAGCTATTAAGAGAAATAAAACATATAAAGATTATGAAACATTTCAAAATGACTTGAATAAGATCTACGAATGGAGCAGAAGATAGGAAATGGAATTTATTGTGAATAAGTGCCATGTGATGGAAATTGGAAAAAGCAATAAGACATATGTATATATATTATATATGTATATATATATATATATATATATAATATATATATGTGTATATATATATATATATATATATATATATATGTGTATATATATATATATATATATATATATATATATATATATATATATATGTATATATATATATATGTATATATATATATATATATATATATATATATATATATATATATATATATATATATATATATATTTTATATGATCATATTAAATGGTAAATTAAGTCATTACAAAGGTTCACGAGGAAAAGGACCTGGGAGTGATAATGCAGAATAACCTACAACCAGAAAAAACATTTAAATAAAATATTTGGAGATACATACAGGATGTTGAAGAATATTAGAGTGGTATTTTATTACATGGACAAGAATATGATCAGAAAAATATAATTACTACAATAATACGACCAAAAATGAAATATGCGGCCATTGTGTGGTTCTCATATAAAAAGAAGCATGTAAAAAATTTGGAGAGGATGCAAAGAATGGCAACAAAGATGTTACCAAAACTTTAAGAATTGACTTATGAGGAAAGATTGCGAGAGATAAAATTGCCAACACTGTAGCAAAGAAGAGAAAGAGGAGACTTAATAACAATCTTTAAACTGATAACTAAGATGGAAGAAACAGACAATGAGAGACTACTGACTGAAGCAAAGAGAAGGTCGATACACAAGAGGACATACAAAAAAATTAGGAAAAGGGAGACGCCTGAACAACATAAAGAAGTACAGCTTCCCTCACAGAAATGTTGAAGTTTGGAAATGATCTAAATGAGGTGGTATCACCTGGGCTGTACAGCTGTGGAAATTAATGGAAGTGTATTGCGCCGTTCTCCCTCCTCTTCCTCCTCCTTCTTATCCTCCTCCTTCTCCTTTACAATACGTCCACCATTAACCACTCTCACTATATCACACACACACACACACACACACACACACACACACACACACACACACACACACACACACACACACACACACACACACACCGTACTATAGGTACTCCGTGGTGTAAGGGATAGCACGCTCGGTCCACAACCGAGAAGTCCCGGGTTCGATCCCCGGGCGGAGCGGAAACAAATGGGTTGTTTCCTTAAGACCTGAGCCCCTGTCCACCCAGCAGTGAATGGGTACCGGGTGTTAGCCGGGGTTTGTGACCTGTTCTCCGGGGTGCTGGCTTCGGCCAACACAAAGCACTAAGGATGAATGATATAAAAATGTTGATATGGAGACGGGGCCACACGAGCATTGCTCTGGCCCAGTAAAATACAACTAGATGAATACAACTAGATGAATACACACCATCCGTGTGGCTCAGTTGGTTAGGGCGCCCGGCATCATTCTGTGGTCCGGCGTTCGGTCCCCGACTCCGCTCATTCCCGGGGATTTTTCCACTGTGAAATTCGGGCGGTACTGTCCCTCTTGAGGAAGGTGATGGGGGTGTGTGGTGTATGAGGTCCCAGCATTGCCCAAAGATCGGTAATAATGAGCCTCAAGCTCGCACTGAGAGGGTGAAACTGGCGATCGCGAGCCAGCTCGCGTGGAGAAGATCATAGGTGAATAACACACACATACACACACAAACACACACACACACACGCACACACAGCAGGTCAGAAAAACAGACAACACGCAAAGAGTAATCAAACAGCAAAAAAGAGTAAATACAAACGATGCCTAAATCACAGAGAGAGAGAGAGAGAGAGAGAGAGAGAGAGAGAGAAAGAGAGAGAGAGAGAGAGAGACAAATCATACACCTCACCTCAATGATGATAATAGTAATAATAATTGTAATGATAGTAACAATAATAATAATAATGCTAATAATAATAGTAATAATATTGGAAGAGGAGAAGGAAACGAATTATATAAATGAAAAGGTGAAGATAAGGAATTGCGTCTTGGAAGAAGAAAAGATGAGCCTTTCTTCCTTGTTATCAGAGTAATCAGGAGGAGGAAGAGGAGAAGGAGGAGGAAATAATGACAAGAGTAATCATGGCTGGAATAAAGCAACGCTCGCCTCAGAATTGTGGTAATTTATGTGGCAAATTGTGGTAGTTAAGCGTGAGAAAAGAAGGGAGAAATAGTACACTTTGACTGGTACTTAGAGAGAGAGAGAGAGAGAGAGAGAGAATGAATATATTTAAGGTGGATAATTGTGTATTAGTCACCTCTCTCTCTCTCTCTCTCTCTCTCTCTCTCTCTCTCTCTCTCTCTCTCCCTCTCTCTCTCCCCTCTCTCTCTCTCTCTCTCTCTCTCTCTCTCTCTCTCTCTCTCTCTCTCTCTCTCTCTCTCTCTCTCTCTCTCTCTCTCTCTCTCTCTCTCTCTCTCTCTCACGTCACAACAAACCTTTTGAGTGCGTATGTTATAGACGAATTTGCATACGTATCGACCCCCCCCCCCCCCCCCACACACACACACGTCATTTGCATGCATAATCACTAACTCAATAACATGATCTTTGTCTTCAACATTCTCAAATAGACGGGACGGGATATCATACGCTCTTGATAATAACGATAATAATAACAATGATAATGATTATAATGATGATGATGATGATTCCATCATCATCATCATCATAAGGTTTCTTCCTTCCTAAGGTTTGTGTATGTGTATCTCATCTTTAACATCATTTTTTTATTACTTTCCTCCTCCTCCTCCTCCTCCTCCTCCTCCTCCTCCTTCTCCTCCTCCTCCTCCTCTTATTATTATTATTACCCCTCCTTCTCCTCTTGTGTTCATGTCCACGAGAGATCTTACACAAGCAGCATCCAAGAAATATTTATCAAGCTGTGTTTTTATCCTCGTCCAGAAACCCGTGTAAGGCGCGAGACAGGACGGACAAGATCTGGGTTTTACTGATAGAGTGTTTGGTTAGGTTGTTTACAGGCATTTGCATCATCCTGGCTCGCGGGGACTGATTGTGTATATTGGATCGGTGAAATTGTGATTGAGAGAGAGCGAAAAAAAAAGATTGAGAGAATCTTCCCTTATTCTAATTCAGTTACCATATTGCGCTAAAACGTAACAAACCAACAAACAAACAACTCAAACCATCAGAATAACAGTGCTTCTTAGCTAGTTTCTCTAGGTAGCCAAACTATTAGTCCTAGAGGAAACATTAATATGGAAATAAATGTTACGCTTGAGGTGTTCTACCTGATGCTTGATCGGTATCTCAAAACACGTATATTTCGAGAAAAAAAGCTATAATTTAAATATAAAACATTTAAATGTCATTTTCTCAATAAATTTAAACCTGATTTCCTTTTTTTTTTTTTTTTTTATGTGACATTTGTGCCTATAGCGCCTGTAGGCAGTGACCCAGCGGTGGGATGGTAGGCTCTGGAGGTTCACTTGAGGGTTGTGCCTATGATGGTTGGCCCTCGCCCGTGGTGGCGCAGGCAGGATTTTTATAGTGACGCCTGTGATTAGAGGCTCATGCCGCCCCCCTGTGTCCTCCGATGCACTCGCTATCGAAGATAGAGTTAATGGGCAGGGCATGTGGGTTTTGCTGTAGCTCAAATGAAAGGCTATTTAATGTTTATTACTTTAAACATGTTTAATCTATTTAATAAATGAAATCTATTTAATGTTTATTACTTTAAACATGTTTGTTTTATCATATTTTTTTAGTTATTAAAAAAACTTTTAAAAATAACCTTGGGGGCCCTTTTTTAAAAAACTTTTTTTCTTTTCCTTTTAAAAAACCCTCGCTCCCCTCTCCCCTTTCCCGGGTTTCTTTAACCTTTTCTCTTTATCTTTTTTTGTTTTTCCTTTTTTTCCCTTTTCTTTTTCCCCCCCTTTTTTCCCTTCCTTTCCTTTTTCCCCCCTTTCCCTTTTGTGCTTTTTCAATTCTTTTTTTTTTTTTTTTACATTCTTTTTGCTTGAATTTTTTTTTTTTTTTTTTTTTTCCAAAAATTTTCAAAAAACCCCTTTTTTTCCCCCTCCCTCTCTTTCTCCTTTTTCTCTTTTTTCCCTCTCTTCCCCCCCTTTTTTTTTCCCCCTCTCCCCTTCTTTTTTTCCCCCTTCCTCCCCCCCTTCTCCTCTTTTCCCTTTTCCCCTTCTCCCTCTTCTCTCCCCTTCTCTCTCTTCTCTTCCTCTTTTTCCTCTCTCTCCCCCCTTTTTTCCCCCCCCCTTTTTCCTCTTTTTCCCTTTTTGGATATCGCAAAAAAATTTAATACTCGGGGGAAAATTTTTAAAAAAGGGGTTTTTGGTTGAAGGAAGAGAGAGGGAGAGGGGGAGAGAGAGAGAGAGGGAAGAAAAGAGGAAAAGAGAGGGGAGAGAGAGAGAGAGAGAGAGAGAGAAAAAGGGGAGGGGGGTGGGTGTTTACTACAAAAAAGGGTATTATGAGGGAATAATAATAATAAAAATATTAAAATACTAATATTGATAAAGATAATGATGATGATAATAGTAGTAACAACAAAAATGATGCAATAACTGGTCATAATTTCCCACATTGCCTTTCAATCCTTCTCATTTATAATTACGCGGCCCTTTATCAAACACTCTTTATTAAGAATGCAATATAATCTAGCTTAACTTATTACCTCCGGAGACCATTCATGCTACAGTTCAATAGTGACATTAATTTGCTCAGTGGGGATGTAATGCGACTAACCTTGACTCAATAATAACCAACAGATTTAAGGTTTGATCTCGTATTGGCAACACATTCTGGTGACATGTATATATATGGTTACAGGGAGTTTCGTACACAAGTTGCTTCGTACCCATGTTTTGTTAGTTGTTTCGTACACTGATTTCGAGTTTTTTCGTACATACCTGGTGTCATTTCGTAACTCTAGTAATCTAGTTCAACTCTAAGCTGAGTGTACGAAAACGCTATGGTTTTCTATAATAACTCAAACAAACTTTTTGCTGTACGAATCTACTGGTGTACGAAACAACTTGTGTACGAACTGACTGCACCCCATATATATATGATCGAAGGCATCCTACCTGTGTGTATTTACCTAGTTGTAGATACGTAGTTATAGTGAAACAGGGCCTGAGGTATACTCGTGTGGTCCTGTCTCCGTATCTACCTATCTCTCTATTTCTTTTACTTGAATTCATGCATATATTTTTGCCGCTATCACCTCTTCTAGTCCATTCCAGACATCAATATTTCTATGGGGAAAATTATACCTCTGTGTGTCATTTAAATCTCTTAATTTTCTTACTTTTTTCTTGTGTTCCCTTAATTATTCAGCCTCTATTTAATCCGTGTGTGTGTGTGTGGGTGTGTGTGTGTGTTGTGTTGTGTGTGTGTGTGTGTTTGTGGTGTGTGGTGTGTGTGTGTGTTTGTGTGTGTGTTTTGTGTTTTTGTGTGTGTGTGTGTGTGTGTGTGTGTGTGTGTGTGTTGTGTGTGGGGTGTGGTGTGTGTGTGTGTGTGTGTGTGTGTGTGGGGTGTGTTGGTGTGTGTGGGGTGTGTGTGTGTGGGGGTGTGTGTTTTTGTGTGTGTTTTGTGTGTGTTTTGTGGTTTTGTGTTGGTTGTGTGGTGTGTGTGGTTGTGTGTGGGGTGTGTGTGTGTGTGTGTTGTGGGGTGTGTGGTGTGTTGTGTGTGTGTGTGTGTGTGTGTGTGTTTTGTGTGTGTGTGTGTGGTGGTTTTGTGTGTTTTGTGTTTGTGTGTGTGTGTGTGTGTGTGTGGGGTGTTTTTGTTGTGTGTTTGGGGGTGTGTGTGTGTGGTGTGTGTGTGTTGTGTGTGGTGTGGTGTGTGTGTGTTGTTGTGTGGTTTTTTTTTTTTTTTTTGTTGTGTTTTGTTTTGTGTTTTTGTGTTTGTGGGTTTTTGGGTGTGTGTGTGTGTGGTGTGTTT
>JACEEZ010025737.1:160000-177500 GCA_016584305.1 Chionoecetes opilio | reverse complement strand
GTGTGTGTGTGTGTGTGTCTGTGTCTGTCTGTCTTCCTGTGTGTGTGTGTGTGTCGTGTGTGTGTTGTGTGGGTGGTGCGTGCGCCACGTGTCAGCTATAACGAAGGTCAGTAGATGTCCACAGCCACCACGCAGGGAACAATTATAACTTGATTTGATCTCCTTGGCTGCTTGTGCTCCACCTTTTTAGTTTGATTGGAGGCGCGGGGCGAGGCTGACCACCGAGAACCTTAAAAGCCACACACCGCGACGTGCACAACAAAACAATAAATTTTGTGCGGGGGGGAATTGATTTAGAGAATGAGTTAGATCTGAAAAAAAAGGAAGGAAAAGGAAATAGTGAAGAAAAAAAAAAAAAAAATGGATTAAAGATTAAAGTAGGTTAAAAAGGGATAAAGGGGTTTAGGGGAAGGAAAAAAATGATAGAAAAACATATCTAACAAATGTTCTAAGCACCCTTGTCAACGGGGCCCCCAAAAATAATTATGTAGCCAGCAGGTGGGGGACACAAACAAATCACAGCCCTTCAAGAGAAGGGGGTGTGATTATTTATTTTTATTTACATTTTATTATTTCTTAAAGTATTTATCCCAGTAGGGTATTATTTCCTTCCTGGGTTTTTTCTTTCCCTTGGGGACGCAGGGCGTTGGCCCTGCATAATGGGGGCTGTGAAACTTGTCCCTCTCCGGGTGGTGCAAAACTGGAGTTTTTTATAGTGACACCCGTAAAGATTTGATTTGAGGTTTATCTTGGGCCCCTTGGAGCCCTCCGCCGCCTTGCGGGCGAAGAATGTAGGGGTTTATGCAGCATGTGGGGCATCTTCGGCCACTCGACGAGGAAGAAAAATTCTCCTGGCAGTACGGAAATTCAACCTTGTGCTCACCACCCCCAGGCTCTATCATCCGGCCACCGGCGAAAAATGGCCGAAGAGTTGCTCCCCCTGGGACCGAACGCGCGACCTCGATCTCGTCACTCTAAGACGCTAACCACTTGAAACCATTCCTCAAAAACTTTGGGTAGTAAAAAAACTTACTGATGCTTTCATTTAAAATTAATTCCTCACCTCTCAAAAAACCCTTTTTTTTTGGCACATTAAAGTAAAAGAATTTCAGCTCCCCTTTCTTTAAACGACTCTTTCGCTTCTTTCTTTCTTTTTTGTTTTCCGTACAATCTTTTGATAAAATAGTCGTTTTATTTACCAAAAGAAAAGAAAAAAAAAAATTATTCTATCCAAATTTCTTTTTTTCCTCCCCAATGCTTTTTCGTGCCTTCCTATCCAAGTATTTTTGTTTTTCTTTTTAATTTTTATATTCGTTCATTATTAAAAAAAAAAGGAAAAAAAATTTAAGTAAAGAAAAGACTGATGGTTTTTTATTGACGGTGAACAGTAACTAAAAAAGCAAGCAGTCAAACTAAAATTTTGAAAAATGTGTGTGGTTGTTTTGGGGTATTTTGTATGTGTATGTTGGTGTTTGGGGTGTGGGTGTGTGTGTGGGTGTGGTGTGGGAAAAAGGAATAAAAAAAAGGAAAAGAGAAAAACATTGATTAGTATTATTTTTTTCCCCCCCCTCCCCCCTTCCTTTCCCCCCTTTCCTTCCCCTCCCTCCTTTCCCTTCCCCCCCTTCCTTCCTTCCTACTCTTACACCAACCACCCCCCCCCATTATTAAAGAAAAATTTATAATTTCAGCTTTTTAAAATCAACATTCCCTTTTTTAATTAAAATTCTCGAACCCAAAAACTTGTCAGGTCAAATTAACAAGGGACCCGAATTTAGTGGATCTGATTAGTGGGGACGTGAAGAGCAGGTACTAGAGCTCTGACAGGTGGGGGAAAAGGAAAACATAGGGTAACAAATACCCAAAAACCTTTTGGGTTTTTAAAAGAGGGGACTGCGAACTAAATTTTTTTTTTTTTTTTTTTTTTTTTTTTTTTTTTTTTATTATTTTTTTCGTTAAGCCTATAGCGCTTGTAGGGATATGGGGAGTCTTTATGTTGGCCGATCTCGCCCCTTGGTGGCGCAAGCTTTATTTTTATAGGGCACCTGTGGACTTAAGTGAAGATACCCTTTTCTGTTCGCTGGCTGATCCAGCCAGGTCTTCCCGCTTCGCCCAGTCTGTGTGGTGATGCGGCCGCCACAGTTCAGCGAGGAGATTGGAGATCGCTCGGTCCCAACAGCCGGTCGTCTCCACTGCGAGGGGCTCGAAACCGGTATCGCTGTGCCAAAGACCGCGTTAGCGCGCGCGTTTTGCGTTGCTCTGGCGGCGCGGGCGGCGGCTACGGGGCGATGGCGCAGTCGGTGGGACGTGGGTAGCGCGAAGGTGTTGAGACAGTGGGTCCATAGCAGGGATTCTCCCGATGCGAAGGGTGTGAGGGTGACTCCATCCGGCAAGCCTGCCGTCGCACGGTTCCAGGGCCCCGCGGTTCAGCGAGTGCCGGTACCCCAGCGGCTGCGAGGCCGCGGCGGATGATGTCGTTGATGGCGGAGTGTCTCGGGAGGGCGTCCCTGGGGTCTAGGCAGCATGAGAGTGGTGGTGGCCCAGAACTATCCGCAGGTCGGAAGCCGCACTTCACACCTGGGCGGTAGGCAACACGGGTGCGCCTAGAAGCATGGCGACGGCCGACGCAAACTGTCTCGTGCTGGGAGAAGGGGACGGCTTTTCCACTGGGGAGAAGCATCTAGACAATGGCTCCGGGGTGTGGTCTCGGCGGAAGCAAGCAAGGCGAGCTCACGTGCACCTGGTTGCTGTCTTGTAGGAGGGTGTCCAGGCGGGACAGGCGGGATGCGGCCTATCGTCGACTTGCGTTTGAAGGATCTGTGTGCTTTGCGTTGAAGTCGAGGGTCCGTCAGTGGGGGTAGAGATTCGGAGAAGGCGGTGAGTGCTGAGGCCAGTTGGGGTGATCGCCGCCGTCGCTCTGCGCGACCGTTAATCAGACGGTTAAAATCCCGCGTGGCACTCAAAGGAGGAGATGTAGGCGGGCGGGAGCGGCTTACAGCCTCCATCGCCTGACCTACCGATTCTACCTAGCGGGTGGACGGGGAAGCGACGCTTGATCCAACTCTGGTCCGTGAGGGCGATGTTTGCACGTGAGTGAGATTGGCGAGCGCATCGCTTCGGTCGATATTGAGTAGGATCCTGGGGGGCTAGGGAAGTAGGGGCTGCGCACAATTAGGTAGGCAGCGGGAGGGACGGAGGTGTATCGGGAGAGGGAAGAAACAGGGCGGCGTGAGCTGCCGATTCCGTCTCACTCGTTCTATCATCTCTTGGCTGGTTCTGTGATGCGTGTCTAGGGCTTCTGGCAGGAGGGACTCTGGCAAGGGACTCGGCCACCCGTATCTACATGTATCCAGTCTTTCTTTCAACTGGTGCACAATTCTTTGCGGATAACGGCCTTCTCATTTAGTCCATTCCAAACTGCTACATTTCTGTGAGGGAAGCTGTAATTCGTTATGTTGTTTCAGGGCATCTCCTTAGTTCCTAATTTTTGTGTATGGCATCTTGTGTATCGACCTTTCTCTTTGTTTACCGAGTTCAGTAGTCTCTTCAGTATCTGTTTCATTTCTCCATCTTTGTTATCAGTTTATAAATTGTATTAAAAGTCTCCTCTTTTGTTATTTAAGTGCTTTTTCACGGGGGTGTAGTCTGTGTGGCGTGGTGTGTGTGTGGGGGTTGTGTGTGTGGAGTGTGGTGTGCTCGTGTATATATATATATATTATATATATTATATATAATATATAGATATATATATATATATATATATAATATATATATATATATATATATAATATATATATATACAATTTATATAATATATTATATAGATTATATATATTAGATATATTATATATATATATACATATATATATATATATATTATATATATATATATATATATATATATATATATATAAATATAAATATATATATAATATATATAATATATATATAATAATATATAGAAATTATATATACTAGATAATATAATATTATAGGTGTGTGGTGTGTGTGTGTGGTGTGTGTGTGTTGTGCTTTGTGTGTGTATGTGTATGTCTGTCTGTCTGTCTGTCTGTCTGTGTGTGTGTGTGTGTGTGTATGTGTGTGTGTGTGTGCGTGCGCGCACGTGTCAGGCTATATAACAGAGGTCAGTAGATGTCACACCACCACGCAGGGAACAATTATAACTTGATTTGATCTGCCTTGGCTGCGTTGTGCTTCACCTTTTAGTTTGATTGGAGGCGCGGGGCGAGGCTGAGCCACTCGACGAACCCTTCAAAGCACACACACGCGCGAGTCGATGCACAACAAAACAATAATGTATAGTGCGGTGAGGAAGTTGATTTAGGGAAGTGAGTTAGATCGATGAAAGATAGGAAGGAAAAGGAAATAGTGAAGAAAATAAAAGAAAAATGGATTAAAGATTGCAAGTAGGTATAATAAGGCTGATAGGGGAAGGAAATAATGATAGAACACATATCTACACAAATGTTCTAAGTCACCTTTGTCAACGGGCCCCAAACATAATTATGTGACGCCAGCAGTGTGGTGTAACACATAACATAATCACAGCCCTTCAAAGAGAAGGGCTGTGATTATGTTATTTGTATTTACATTTTATTCATGTTACGTTAAAGTATTTAGCGCCAGTAGGCTATTATCTTCCTTCCTTAGGTTTTTATCTTCTTTCCTTGGGGACGCAGGTCGTTGGCCCTGCATATAATGGAGGGCTGTGATCTTGGTCCTCGCCCGTGGTGGTGCAGGCTGGAGTTTTATAGTGACACCTGTAATGATTTGATTTGAGGTTCATGCTGCCCCTTGGAGCCCTCCGCCGCACTTGCTGTCGAGTCGAATGTGAGGTTGATGCAGCATGTGGGCATCTTCGGCCACTCGACGATGGAAGAAACAATTGCTCCTGGCAGTACTTGAATTCAGGACCTTGTGCTCACCAGCACCAGGCTCTAATCATCCGGCCACCGCGTTAAAGAATGGCCCGAAAGAGTGCTCGATGGGGACTCGAAAGACGCGGCGACCTCGATCGCGGAAGTAAGAAGATAACCACTGAATATACACTTCCTCAAAAGCTTTAGGATAGTAATAGATCAACTTACTGATGCATTCATTTGAATTAATTCCTCACTCTCTCTAAAAACACACTTTTTTGCGACATTAAGTCAAAGAATTTCAGCTCCCTCTTGCTGTTAATCTGACTCTTTCGCTTCTTATCTTTCTTTTGTGTTTCTTCGTATCAGATCTTATGATAATAATAGTCGTGATTTACCAAAAGAAAAGAAAAAACCTTATGTATCTATCGCAAATTTTCTTTTTTCCATCCTCACATGCTTTCTCGTGCCTTCCTATCCAATGTATTTTGTTTTTCTTCTTAATTTCATACTTCTGTTCATTATTAAAAAAAGAAGGAAAGAAATTTAGAGTAAAGAGAAAGACTGATGGTTCTTATTGACGGCTTGAACAGTAACTAAGCAGCAAGCAGTCAAGCAGTAATAATTATGTTTGAAAATGTGTGTCTGTGTGTGTGTGTGTGTGTGTGTGTGTGTGTATGTGTATGTGTGTGTGGTGTGTGTGTGTGTGTGTGTGTGTGTGTGTGTGTGTGTGTGTGTGTGAAAAAAAGGAATAGAAAAATGAAAGGAAAAGAGAAATAAAATTGAATTAGTATTATTTTTTCATCACTCCCTCACTCCCTCCTTCCCTCCCTCCTTCCTTCCCTCCCTCCTTCCTTCCCTCCCTCCTTCCTTCCTCCCTCTTTTCTTCCCTCCTCCTCCTCCCTCCATCCTTCCTTCATCCCTCCTGACTGTCCCTCCCTCTTCTTTCTTTCACTTACTCTTAACACCACCACCACCACCACCACCAAGTTATATAAAGAAAGATTTATAATTTCAGCTTGTTAACTCAATCATTGCCTTATTTAATTAAAGCATTCATCTGGAACCAAGTCTTGTGCAGGTCAAATATAAGCAAGGGAACCTTGAATTTAGTGGATCTGATTAGTGTGACGTGAAGAGCAGGTGTACTAGAGCTCTGACAGGTGGGTTACAAAGGAATACATAGGAATAACAAATACCAGAAGACCTTTTGGTTTATAACGAGGGTATCTGCTGAACTAGATTTTTTTTTTTTTTTTTTTTTTGATATTATATTTTTTTTTTTATTTATTATTTTTTACGTTGAAGCCTATAGCGCTGTAGGCAATGGAGGTCTTGATGTGGGGCCGATCTCGCCCGTTGGTTTGCGCCAAGATGTATTTTTATTAGTGACACTGTGGACGTAAGTGAAGAAACCTTTTCTGTTATGTTTGGATCTTCAGTTTAGGCTTCATGACAGCCTAGAGTCCTCGGTCACACGCAGCGGAAGAAGGTATATAGATGCCATGCGGGTTTCTTCGGCCCAATCGACGATGGATGTGACAGGTTGCTCCTTGGTAAGACTTGAACTCGGACCTTCTGCTCCCCTACAGGCTCTTGAAGAGTTGCCCCCGGCAGGGACAGGATTCAACTCGGGACATGAGTACACCCACTCCAAGGACGATAAACCCACTCTGCCACCGGCCCCCCCAAAAAACTATTATTTACTAACATATTATTTACTATCAAACTATATGTAAGAGAAAAGTTGGAGGAAAAGGATACCATGCACTAAAGAGTGATAGGAACATGGGAAGTTTTCAAAGTGGAAGAATGAGGGAAATGAAATGTATGGTAATTAATACTACCCAGTACCACTAACCACTGAGGAAACCAATTTTGTTGAGAGTCGACACATGTTATTAAGTAATTGTTGGGTGTGGGCTGAATCCAAAAACTGATCTCAGTTTTTCTCTATCACGTTCAAGTTTTTGAACTGTAGATTTTCGTTTTCTAAAAAATATGAAAAATTACTGTACACATAACAGTAAAGTGCTTATTTTAAAAAAATTGAAATGTTAACATACAATGAAAAATGAAAAGAAATAGCATGAATAGAATGTTTATCTTAACATTATAATGTTTTGCAGAAAGGATTAAGGCTAAATTGTGTGCAGGTTAGGTAAAAATTACGTTGGTAGCTTGTCTGGAGTGTTCAACTCTGAGACTATCGCGTTTGATGCTCCAACAATAGTCAGCCATCATATCGCACATTTCCCATATACCCTGTGGTAACGTTTTCCATAACCTTCAAATCTTGGTGAAAATCGTTTCACCTTGTCCGTCGCTACAGAGCACCAAGATTTTCTGGAAAGTTGGCAAGATGGCTATGCAAAAAATGTACTTTAATACTCATGTTTCACCACAAGCGCTTTGAGATCTCCAATAGGTTTCTGAATAATTCTGTGTAATTCTTTGCCACGTGTTATTTCCAAGAAAGTTCTTGACGACGTAGCTTTGAATGATAGCCAAGCATCTTTACAAGGTATGGAACATTAGTACCGTTGAAATGTTCATCTGTGATGAGCGTCGGAATTATGTGGACCATCAACACACCGCCTGATTATTTTCAATTGACAGTCCAGGCAAATGCCAAGATGATGTAATTGAAACATGTCCGGCCAATCAGTTGAACAATAGCTTGTACAAATGTTCATGAGAACCTAGTTTTATGTGCAGAAGGTGGGTAATATTATTTTCTCCTGGTCAACAAGTGGCTCCCTGTAAATGTTAGGAATCAGGTTTAAGATCAGCTTCGGAGGCCCAATTGTCTGAAAACATGCTTTCTCGCGAGCTCTGCTATCCCACATACAGAGAAAGCAGGGCTACTTTTGTGTATCACGTGTTGACAAGAAGGAAGGACACCATTTTAAGGTCCACACAGATGATCATGTGTTTGTCATATGGCAATAAAACTCAATGGACTCTCTTTACATCTCCATATTCTCAGAAGACAGACCGATGCCCAATAGGGACTGCTGCCAAACAAATGGGCCATGGTAGAAGGACACAACCTTCAAGCTCCGCTTTGAGCTATCAATAAAACATCGCCATTCATTTGGATTGTAGATTGAAAGCCCTAATTCCTTCGTAAACCAGGAATGTTATGGCAAAACACAAAACGCTGGCACTTCGAAAGTACGGCAGAAATGTAATTTCTCTGGTTCGAAAGTATATAAATTACTCCTTGTTCCAAGTATGTTTTTATCGTTCAGTTCTTGATGCTCGTATTTCTGAAGCTTTTTGGATAGCCAAAATACGTGCTAAATCAATTCAATCGTTGCTGATCAAATCCCTACGAACTGAATCCTCGTGAATGTCAAAAATCTGATCATTGAGATGTCACTGTGTTCGTCACCATCACTCAGATCTCTCTAGAGGAGGTAGTGTTCGAAAACTGGCACTGGAATTTACAGCTGAATGAGGCATTGGTTATTATAGTTTTATTTTTTGACGGTTAGATTTAGGATATTCTATTTTACTTTTATTTTTTTGTTAATCCTGAGGTTTTCACTAAACAAGAAAAGTAACAGTCTGTGGAATGATCTTTTGCTCTCGCCAAAACCAGGGCGAATACCAAATGCCAAAACTTTTCACGTGTCCTGTGGTTCCACATCCGGAATCTTTCGACACACTGCTTGCACACTTTGTGAGGGGGTTCCATAGCTTGTCTGACACCGAGTTTCACTTTAAAATATGCGAAAAATGATTTGTTTGACAAAATACGATGATGCTTGCCTCTGACTTGTAATGGTGAAACACACCGATTATATGCAGAAGGAAGAAGGAGTCAGGGTGTTTAGGCATTTAGACGAGACGTAGCAAGAGCAGACATGATCTGAAACAAAAGAAATATATACCTATGTAAATAAACACTAAGCGGAATAGTTACAAAGCTTTAAAACAAAAAAAAACAGCATAAAACGCAATAGGAAATTAACAATGGTATGTTGTTACAAGTTAAGAGAAAAGCATAACAAATCCTCATAATTCCTTACTATCCTAGCTTTCTGTTTGGCAGATATTGGATAGTACTGACTATTGGGAAGCTGCACACACCTCTCACCGCACTGTAGTCAATTTGTTAACTGCACAACAAGTTGCCAACATCGCTCTCGATGAGTCAAATCGTACTCAGCTGGCAAGTTTTACTACAGCTCACAAGTGGAATTTTGCTTATCTGGGGGTAACGCTGAGGAGAAAAAAACTTGACGTGCTAGAAAAAAAAATGACTACCAGATTTTGGAATCAGCATGCCAATTTTAGTCTAAATAAGCTCAAAAATCTAACTCAACAATTTTTTTTCTTTCAAATTGTTCCCCAGTGCAATTATTGAAAGTAAAATAGGTATAATAAGCTGATGAAAGAAATTAAGAAGGAAATGAAGATAAAAGAAAGACAAATGATGTGAATTTGTGAAGATGAGTCTGATGAAGTAAAATAAATGGGAATAAAATTGATATCATTTACTTGGATTAATAATAAAATATACGCCTCCGTGGTGTAGTGGATAGCGCCTAGCTAAGAATCCGCGGCCCCGGGTTCGAATCTGGGCCAGGGCAGTCAGCATGCAGCCTACCTAGCTGCTCATCCTTCCTTACAGGGTTGGTCGATAAATGGGTACCTGGGGAAACCTGGGAAAGGTAACTGTAGTAACCCGGATGTCACACTAGTCCAGTGTCCCGAGGTAACGGGTGTCACCCACCACAGCAGGCTCAAGGGTTAATACGACGGAGATGAGCCCCGAGGCCAAGCGCAGCTTAGTGTAAGCCCCCATCTTTACCGTGTGATAATAAAAGGTGTATTAGTATAGGTGAAACAGGTGTAGAAAGACAGTCGTGTTTAGGTAAAGGTGAGGTGTCGTACAGGTAACAAATAAGTCATTTGTTATATTGTTGTGTGTCATTGAGGGAAGGTAAAGGTTAGGCTTGGTCACGCGGACTCATTAAGGTAAAAAGCTGTGTCAGGGGCTAAGGATCCTCTTGTGAGCTTGTGTCTCGGTCTCGTTAATTAAGGGAAGGTGTGTCGTTGTGTACGTGTGTGTGTGGTGAGTGAGTGTCTGTGTGTGTGTGTGTGTGTGTGTGTGTGTGTGTGTGTGTGTGTGTGTGTGTGTGTGTGTGTGTGTGTGTGTGTGTGAGAAAGAGAGTTTGCTTTAATCAAATGTTTCAATATATATTTCCAGTGTTACTCTCCTTCCTTCCTTCCTTCCTTCCTTCCTTCCTTCCTTCCTTTGGACCTCCTTTCATTTTATTATCCATCCTCTCTTCCTTTATCTTCTGCCCTCATTAGTACCTACCTTTCCTTCCCTCCTCCCTCCCTCCCTCCCTCCCTCCCTCCCTCCTCCCTCCCCTCCCTCCCTACCTCCCTCACTCCTCCCTCACCTCCATCCTTCCCTCCCTCCATCACCTCCTTCCTCGTTGAGCCTTCACTTCCTTTCTTTTGTTTACCCTTTACGTTATTGATTTTGAGAGCAAATAATGAAATTTCACCCTTTTTACTCCCTTCCCTTAGGTTCACACTCCTTTAATTGGCGCTCGTACCTAAAAATATACAAGGGTGACTGCATTAAAAAATATCACGGTACATTAGGTGCTCGAGGCGTTCTAATGGCTTATGATTATATTTATGAAGGGTTTTTCTGAAGTGTTTCCGAAAAAAATTGGTTTGGTAGACATGACGTGATGAGAGATTTATTTTCTTTCTGATTTTTTCTTCTTTCCATTTTCCTTGTCCATGTTTTTATTCCTCACCTTCCCTGTCCGACTAATGAATAAATTAACTAGAAATCCTTTGTGTCATTACGCTATCTCTCTATGCTCTCTCTATCTATTCGCTTCTCTCTCTCTCTCTCTCCGTCAGACTCTCTCTCTCTCTCTTTCTCTCGTCTCTATCTGCCTTGTCGTTTTCCTCATTTTTCGTCGAGGGAAAGATGAGAGAGAGAAGAAAGAGAGATTGGGACTAAAGAGAGGGAGAGAGATAGAGAGAGAGCAGAGGAGAGAGAGAGAGAGAGAGGAGGAGAGAGACGAGAGAGAGAGAGAGAGAGAGAGAGGAAATGGAGTGCGTGTGAGAGAGAAAGAATAAAGGAGAAAGGAAATTAAGAAAGAGAGAGATCGGAAGCTCTCTCTCTCTCTCTCTCTCTCTCTCTCTCTCTCTCTCTCTCTCTCTCCTCTCTCTCTCTCTCTCTCTCTCTCTCTGTCTCTCTCTCTCTCTCTCTGTACCTTCGTTATTTTCTGTTTCTCGTTGCCTTTGCCCTTATATAATCTCCTCCTCCTCCTCCAGACCGCCTCAGGAACTCTAAACAGGCAGTCGCTCTCCCATCGTCGGCCACAACGTGCCTCGTTCCGCCCTTAACGTAGCCTTAACCACTTGAGAACCAGTACGTAATTTCCATTGTAATTTTGGTACAGTTAGACGATTTTTGTGAATATAAGCAATATTTTACAGATCTGACCTGTTTATTATCCTTGTACACTAACTAATTTGGTATATACAGTTACTTTTCGTTATTTTATGGCTAACAACAGACAATTTCATATAGCAAAGGAAAAATCTAGGCGTAAAGGTGTTAAGTCAAGTAAAGGCCGGCATGTATCGACCTAAAATGGCCCCAACGTGTATACCTCGACGACTGTTCCAAGCATGAAGGGAAGTTAATCCTTGTGTAGCGAACATTTATAGGTCATTTTAGCCCATCCGGTGATATGCTGGGTGACTTTTGGAAGGGTGTTGTGAGGGAGGGGGTCGTGGTGGTGGTGGTGGTGGTGGCGTCCCGCAGGCTGGCTCCCACACTGTTTGGGTGTCATGAGGTGTTGCATAGTCCTGGGTGGGTGTTACGAGGCTTTGGTACGTTTTCCATGCCTATTTTGGGTGGTTAACAGAATAAGTGAGTCTTGTTTTCAATCCTTCCTCGTTTCTTTTTGTTTAACATTTCTCCTCATTTTCTTCTCTTAAGTTTCTTTTAAGTGCCGAGCATAAGTTTGCTGCCTAATGTTTTGCTCTTTCTGTTTTACATCCCTCTCTTGCCTTGCCATTCTTTCCTTCTCCTTTTCTCTATTTTCTTGTCCCTACCTCCCTCCCTCCCTCCCTCTCTTCTTTTCCTCCTCTCCTTTCTTTACTTTCTAGTCACCCTCTCGCTTCCTTTTCTCATTCATTTCTCCCCTGGCTTCCTCTTTCTTCACATCCATTCACAAACACCTATTCGATTTCACTCCTCAAGTTTCCCCTAAAGTAATTTTCTTCCATTCCTTGTTTTTGATCTCCCTTTCATTCATCTCTAACTTACCACTCATTCCTCACTCTGTCCTCGTCCTCCTCTTGCTACCTCTTCCTCTCCTCCTCCTCCTCCTCCTCCTCCTCCTCCTCCTCCTCCTCCTCCTCCTCCTTCTGCTACCTCTCCTTCTCCTCCTCCTCTCCTCCTCCTCTCTCCTCCTCCTCCTCCTCCTCCTCCTCCCTCCTCCTCCTCCTCCTCCTCCTCCTCTCCTCCTCCTTCCTCTCCTCCTCCTCCTCCTCCTCCTCCTCCTCCTCCTCCTCCTCCTCCTCCTTCTCTTCCTCTTCCTCTTCCTCCTCTTCCTCCTCCTCTTCCTCCTCCTCTTCATCCTCCTCTTCTCCTCCTCGTGTTACTGGCGTGACAGGAGTCGCTGGACACTGATCGAAGGGCCGGACCAAACAGCCACTCGGAAAGATATCGGTCTAGGTATGAGATGCAAAAAGAGAAATAATAGCGGTGTATGTCAAGGGAATAAAAGCAAAAAGAGAAGAAAAAAATACATATATATCAAACTTTTGTCAGGAGGATCAAATTGCAAGACTTGATTGGTTCAGCTTTTTTATGGGAAATGGACAGAATCGCTTTACTTCTGTCTGATTTTTTCTTTATATCTATAACTTCATACATGCATCTGTTTCGAAAAGTTTTAATGCATCAGAATATCAATACGAAGTAATATAAATTGATATGTCAAAAGGTAATGCAAAGAGGCACACAATATAGTCACTCAAGGTGTAGAAGTGTCCACACCCAAGTATTTGCAGAGGTGGGTGGGGAGGAACCTTCAACTTTGCTATTCTTGTACCTCTAACACGTAGCATTACTGGTAGAAATTAGTCACACAGGGAGCCACGTAGTATAGTGGTAGAAAGAAGTCACACAAGCAGCCTCGTTTGTTTCAGTACGGGTTCTGTTTGTTCATCCTTTGTATTCCTTTGTATAACCACTGCTGGAAGACATGACATTACGGTAACACTTTGAGGTCACATCCAACCACGTTTCAGTGTACATAAGACCTCTTTTTTTTTTTTGCCGGAACTTTAAATGTTTTGTTTTTTCTTTTTAATCACTTTTAGCCTTTTTTGGACCACGTTTTAACCATTGTTGAAACCACCGTATTTAACACATGCATTTGAACACTTGGTCATTTCCACAACCTGCCAATACTTGTCCCGTCCTTCCACCTTGTTGCCCTTAACTTGATCCAGTAGTAATTTCCATTGTAATTTGGTGACTATAGAATTTTTTAGATATAAGCAATATTTTTTAATATGACCGGTATATAATTGTCGGTAACTATTTGTTATTTTGTGACTCAGGTGACAAGTTGAATTACGTGAGCTGCAAGGAAGCGATCCCTGGATTCGGCAGGGTCTCGAGTCCGCCTATGCTCTCCGTGTGGGCTTTAAGACCCTCCAAACCTGTGGTGTCCTACTGTGCAAAGTTCTAATACAGAAAACTTACTCTTACATCTAATCCTTACCTTTTCGTAATTCCGAGGCTATAACTCATATTTTTCTATACAAGGAAAGATCTGTGTGAATATGCAGTTAAGCGTGGCAACGGCGTTTAAACTCTTGTCGCCTCTATGCACTCCTCCGTGTGCTCTAACCCCCCTCCAGCTGGACCTGTCCTGCTGGCGTCTACATTACCAGCAGCCCCACACCCCTCACCTAAGCCCCTCCCATAGTGAGTATACCGAGCGCACTAACTCATATATCTTTATTGTACGTTTAGTAGCTAACATCAGCACCGTCATACGTGAACTATACTACACGCCTTCCTATATTATAATTATATATATGTGACTCCAGTAACAAGCACCACGAACATCACTACTCTACTACAATAACTACTAAAACCACACACGCTATATCTTACTTCTTTACTATTACAACACTCACCAGCCACACTTACATCTACTACTAATACTAATAAGTATTAACAAAATAATATTATATTATTTAACGTAAAGGAAATTTTTTGCTGTTAGAAGGAATAAAATCTTAGCACTGCTTAATGTATTTCTTTTACTTTATATTTTAATACGATTTATTTGGCTTTTTTCCATTCTCGCTTTAGTTAAGCTTATTAAAAAGATTCTTCCTTTTTTTAACACCGATATAAGTTTTGTTTTCATAGATTAGCAACAATTCCCGTCCCTTTTCACTCCTCTGTCTTCAAATTACCTGTGCATATATTATTAAATCGTACATGTTTAGGCTTTTTTTCTCCTTCTACGGCTTTGTTGTTATTTCTATACAAAAATTTCACTCGTAACAGCTTTCCGTAAAGTGTGTGTTATAGTTATGGCGTCAGCTCCTTCCCGTGTGAGGCTGCTCGCTATATTATGCCTCCTCCTCCGTGCCTCGTAAATAACGTAAATATTATTCAACTCGGTACAATTATGTTAAGTTAGGCTAGGTTCACAATTGGTTACGTTAGGTTAGGTTAAGTTAAGTTAGGTACAAAATGGAAATTGGTGTTTTAGTGTTGAGTTATAACATTTTTTCAGTGTTAAAGCAAGCTCCACCAGCGGCTATGTTGCCATGATTTCCTAACGCTGTTTCTGTGCATGCAGTTGTATGTAAGTGAAGAGAAGTGTTTTAGCAACGTTCCTGCAATAATCTTTTCTTTCTCCCCCGACAGCGCCGCGCCCCGCCCCGCCGCCGCCCCGTGTGAGTACCTGTTCCCCGCCTCTTGTGTAGTTAGTGCAGGGCGTCCAACTGTTAAGAGCGTGCAGTAGGTAGCTCTGGGAGTAATTATCCTGCCCGTGCTCCCCCGTAACGTGCTCTCATCAGGGTGAACACAGACCCTCGCCGCGTGTTTGCATGCAATTATTTCCAACACAATGTTCTTCGCGACAAAATAGTTTCAGGCCGACGCGCCCTCCCTGTTTTATCTACACGCTTCAAAACCTCCGGGGTGTTTTTATTATTTCACCTGAAGTTATATTGAGTTGAATGAATAGCATTAATTCCTGTGTAATTAAGTCGTCATTCTTGTTTTCCAAAAGAATAATTCTCGTGTATTTATTTTGAGTGTATTTTCTGCGCCTTGCCATTACTGCTGATGCTTCTACTGCTGTCCACCCTTCCTCTGCCTGCCTGCCTGCCTGCCTGCCTGTTAACAACCAAGGTATCTCCCGGCACTCATCTCCACTATACACCCACTCATCTCCACCCTAACAATCAGGGTATCTCCAGGCACTCATCTCCACTATACACCCATTCATCTCCACCCCAATAACCAGGGTATCTCCCGACACTCATCTCCACTATACACTCACTCATCTCCACCCCAACAATCAGGGTATCTCCAAGCGCTCATTTCCACTATACACCCACTCATCTCCACCCCAACAACCAAGGTATCTCCAGGCACTCATCTCCATTATACACCCACTTATCTCCACCCCAACAACCAGGGTATCTCCCGACACTCATCTCCACTATACACCCACTCATCTCCACCCCAACAACCATGGTATCTCCCGGCACTCATCTCCACTATACACCCACTCATCTCCACCCCAACAACCAGGGTATCTCCCGGCACTCATCTCCACTATACACCCACTCATCTCCACCCCAACAACCATTAAAAGTTTCAACAGAAGTGACGCTTTCTTTTCTTCTTCTTTTTGCGAATCTTTTCCCAGTGAGAAAGTTGAAGGATGATCGCAGGATCCCGACGGCGACATATATATAGGAGGGTGTCGGGTGTAAAGCCCCTTTCACACATTCTAAAGAAGCAAGTCGAGTAGCGCCGAATCCCAAATCGGCGTCTACTCGTCGAGAAAAGGTCCCGACACCTTATCATTGTTTTAATGGTCATTTCTCGTTTCACGAAAAAGTACGAGTTGGTACGACTTTGCTAAGAGTTTGTACGCATAGTTACGAGTACTTACGAGTGTCTCGACGAATCTGTACGAGGCACTACGAATTGGTAGAAATGTAAAAATATTTGATAACAAATTGCTACGAGTCGCTACGAGTTGCTATGAGTCGTTTACGAGTTGGTACGACATTGTAAGACTTTGCTACAAGTTTGTACGACCCAGTGGCTTGACCTAACTGTGGACCTGACGGACCTGGGAGGGAAATCTTTATAACAGGGTCATCTGCACCTCAGCCCGGGAGGCGGGTCACAAACCCCGGGCTAACACCCGGCACCCATTCACTGCTGGGTGGACAGGGGCTCGGATTTTTTTAAGGAGACCGCCCATTTTTCTCCGCTCCGCCCGTGGATCGAACCCAGGACTTCGAGGTTGTGAACCGAGCGTGCTAACCACTACACTACGGAGCACCCGTGTACGTGTGTGTGTGTGTGTGTGTGTGTGTGTGTGTGTGTGTGTGTGTGTGTGTGTGTAATCACGGTTTCTGAGAACAATCGTGGTGCAGTATGATATTCCACTTATTATCAGCATTACCATTATTGTTGTCATCATCATTGTTTGTTATGAAGATTATCATTATTATTATCATCATTATTATTAGTAGTAGTAGCATACTTTTTGATGTGTTCATACTATAGAAGCACCAATTTTACTATTGATTCTTTCCCTCCGCTACAAATATGTTAGTGAAGGGGAAGGAGGAGGCCGTGGCGGTGAAGGAGAGGGTGATAAATAAGGGCACGTGAGGGTGGATTGTGAAGGATGTGTGTGTGTGTGTGTGTGTGTGTGTGTGTGTGTGTATGTGTATGTGTATGTGTATGTGTGTATGTGTATGTGTATGTGTATGTGTATGTGTATGTGTGTGTGTGTGTGTGTGTGTGTGTGTGTGTGTTGCAGTGCTAATGTCTGCATTGCAGTGAGAGGATAATGACGTAAGACACAGGTAAGACGGGTGGTGGTGGTCGCGGCAAAAATTTGGATGGTGAGATGCATTACGGGTCTAAAGTTATGTTGCATAATTAATTAATTAATTGATAATTGCGTAATGAATTGGAGTCTGGCTGTCGGACTGAGTGTCTCTGATTGTGATGTCTTGAGTTTCCTCTTCGAAAGAAAATAGCTGTTCCGACATGGGCATCGGTCTCTTCTGGAAATGGCGTGACATGATGGTGCCAAGGATAGCGTGGCAGCGTAGGTGGCAGGTTTAGGTCACAGCTGAATGACATAAATTAAGGTCAGGAGAAGTCAACTGAAGTCAGTCGCCTGCCGGGACGCATCTTCCCTAACTCTATGCAAGTATGTGGTTTCCGAGTGAAGACGCTTGGCTGTAGGTCCGAAACTAACCATAGGATTTTCTCGAAAATACTCTCATTGTGATTTCCACACAAAGTTACCATCAACTGCTCAGGAAAACCTAAC
>JACEEZ010025737.1:127500-155000 GCA_016584305.1 Chionoecetes opilio | reverse complement strand
ATGGCTTCGGCCAACCCTAAGAACTAAGGATGAATGATAATAAATGTTGATATGAAGACGGGGCCATACGAGCGTCGCTCTGGCCCTGTAAAATACAACCAGATGAATACAACTAGATGAACACACACACACACACACACACACTGTTACGAGCGAGACAGTGAGTTGTCTAGAGGAATGAGTAGCGAGACTGAAACGCCCGAAACCATAACAAAAAGGTGATGGAAAGAAGTAGATAACAATAACAATTTAATAATATCAAATAAATCACCTTGTAGCAAGGAGTAAGATGATCTTGCTTTTGAAGCACAAACAGAGATGACTAAAGAAAATGTTTATATAACTAAATGACCAATATGTACATAACACAAGATAATTAACCCAAGAGAAAAACACAAAAAGAATACTAAGATGAATTTCACCAGCAGGTAGTAAAGCTAGTAATAATAATGTGAGTTGACTTGAGTAGAGTCCCCGGTGCTAATGTTGACTGGTTGGTACTTACTTAAAGGCACAAGAATGGTGTTACTGCTATGTTCCTCGAGAGAGTAGTAACGCTTCAGCTATATACAGATGACTGACTAACAAAAGAAAACGAGGTTTATAAATGCCCTCGTATTTTGCCTGGGGCTGCTTCACTCAGCTTTGAGTCGAAACAAACCGGCGAGATCCCGGAGTAGTTCCGGTGCCTTCCTTCGTGTTGATTGAGGAAGGGTAGTTAGTGGTACTCCAGGCAGTGTGTGTGTGTGTGTGTGTGTGTGTGTGTGTGTGTGTGTGTGTGTGTGTGTGTCACACAGGATGAGGATAAGGCGAGGCTTATGATAACACACACACGCACGCACGCACGCACGCACGCACGCACGCACGCACGCACGCACGCACGCACGCACGCACGCACGCACGCACGCACGCACGCACGCACGCACGCACGCACACCACACACACACACACACACACACACACACACACACACACACACACACACACACACACACACACACACACACACACACACACACACACATACACACACACACACCACACACACACACACACACACACACACACACACACACTCTTGTTTCTCTTGTTTTATTTTTTTGTTTAGAGGATAATGCCTCAGAGCCATAGTGATCTACCGCTGCTGCATATTAGTGTTGGCCGAAGCCACCAACCCGGGGGGGGGGGGGGGGTTACAAACCCCCGGCTGGCACCCGGTACCCATTCACTGCTGGGTGGACAGGGGCTAGGGATTTAAGAAAGACCACCCATCTATCTTTCGCTCCGCCCGGGGAGCGAAACACACACACACACACACACACACACACACACACACACACACACACACACACACACACACACACACACACACACACACACACACACACACACACACACACACACACCTTAGAGTAGCAAAAAAAAAGATAAGGGAAGATGACGTAGTATTACATAAGAGTAAAATCGTGCAATGGGTAAGACCTCGGTGCCTGCCCAGTGCTGTGCTGAATCAGCGTGTTGGGTGTCCGCGGAGACAGGAACAAGTGTGTCTCGCCTACAATGAGGGCGAGGCGAGTGGAGGCCCGTGGTGGGTGTGGGGGCGGCTATTTGGGCGGTCTCCACCCAATGCGGCCGCCAACCCAATGCGGCCGCCGACCCTATGCGCACCCAATGCGGCCGCCGACCCAATGCGGTCGCCGACCCTATGCGGCCGCATAGTGTATCAGGAGAGTATTGTTCAATAGGGAGTATTACTTGAAACTGCATATTTACCCTTCTAATTGTAACAAAAGTTGTAACTCATTCAATTTCATCTGATTAACCAAATAAATAAAAGGTATTATATTTTACACTACGACCAGACCCCGGAGGAAGAAGAGTGAGGCGCACATAAACACTTTCTCCTCCCGATAAATAACATGTTATATTATATCTCCAAAAGTAATTATTTGCGATGGAAGCTCATTAAGAGAAAGTTTCCTAGGATACAATAAGGTTAACAAACCATACTCCCAATTGTGTAGGGAATACACACGCTACACAGGCATCACAAGAGCCGCATACCGAGAGGAGATACGCGTAAATCATGGCCAGATTGATTGGACATGCTTAGAGGTTTGAAATACTTTTTCATAATAATATCTTGATAACAGTACATACATTATTTAATGAGTGAGCGCACTCCCCTCCCCGCCCCCTCCGCACGCGACCCCTCTGCCTGCCTGTATAATAATTTATAATATTGGTTCTCGCTCGCATTGGGCCCGCGGCCGCATTGGGCCCGCGGCCGCATTGGGATATACACCATGTGGGCGTGCCGGTGACAGGTTGATCCCTCAGCCCACACCCCTGCCCGGCGTCGTGGGGCAGCGGGAGTCACGAGATGTCACTCTCCACGGAATGGGAGGACGGAAGGGGCGGTTGGAGTCCCCGGCCTTGCCAGAGTGTAAGGTGCTGTTGAGGGGACGGCTGCCGAAGCGCTGGTCGTCCCCGGGGCTGGTTGTGTTTCCCTCCTCGCTGGTGGCGCTGCGACGCCGCACCAGGGATATCATCTCCCGCCGGAAGCGAGGGTTGATAAGCAGCAGGAATAAGATGTGCAGCACGTGCTCTGCAATCTGCAGGATGTTGCCCATGTGACGCAGCATCTCCTTGGGGTTGTAGTTCTTGCAGCGGTCCGTGTCCGTGTCGGCGAAGCCTGTCAGGAAGATGGTGATGGGCAACGTGAACAGCACATACGAGGCTGTCATGGCTATCACGGTGGCCACCAGCATGTCCTCCTTGTTCTTCTTGGTCTGCGGGCCCCCGTGCGTGCCGCGCCCTGGTGCTCGTGATCCGCCGCCCCCTTGGCTGCTGAGCGCGGGAACCTCACCTTGCCCAGGCTCACCGCGATCACCAGGCTCACGTTGAACACTAACATGAGGACGTAGGGCAGCCAGTACACGATCAGACTTAAGAAGTAGCGGGAGGCGATGTGCCACGGCTGGTCGTAGTTACACTCGTAGCCGTTCACGCTGACCCACGCGCCGCTCTCACAGGTGGTGGTGTTGGAGTAACATTTTATGTTCTTGTCCTCGGCGCACACCACGTTGCCGTGAGGCATGAAAGGCACTTGTACGCCCACGCTCAGCACCACCACCGCCACCATCCTGTGGGTGAAGGCGAAGGGCGGCTGCTGCAGCCTCTTGAACGCGGTAGGGAACCACACGCCCATGAAGCGGTCCAAGGCGAGCAGCACGAGGGTGTAGGTGCTCATGCCGTGGAAGGAATTCACCAGTGACCAGCCGAAGTGAGAGAAGTAGTAGGCGGAGCCATAGTTGGGGAAGGTGCACCCGCAGGCACTGACCAGGATGGGGATGTAAAACAGGAACAGCAGCAGATCAAAGGCCGCCAGCGCCAGGAAGTACCTGCATCACACAACATTGCACTCAGTATACAGTATACAATGAGACAAACACCAGAGTCATGGTTATACCTTAGGCTTAGGGAGGAAACTGTCTTATGTCTGTACATCAATCATTGTATCATTTTTGTACAATTTTGTGTATGCTTTAACTTCAGGGTATTTTAAGTTTGATAATATATATCATCACACCATTTATATCTTAATATGGATGGGTATGAGCGGAGATGAGATGTCGTGTTGATGGGTACACCATGACCCACCGAGGCGCTCAGCTCAAGCAGAGTTGTGTTCCTCAGTGGGTGCATGGGGTGGATGAGATCGCTGTGAACCCTGGCACCGGTGCCTGGCAGTGCTGACCTGTTAGCAACAGCCTTCCTGAGTCCCGGCTGGGCCAGGACCCAGATGGTGGCCAGGCTCGCCACCACCCCTAGCGCCACCATCACGGGCAGCACGCCGCGGTACACCACGAGCAGACTCAGCTCCAGCAGCATGGTGGCCGCTGCTCCTGTTGTCACTGTATCTTGCTTTCCCTCCAAGAGCGGCAGTGTATAGCCGACACCCGCATGCACGCACCTCGGCCCGCTCACTAACATTTCCGCTCCATCTTTCCCTGTTGCACACCCACACAGGAAGTGACACACCACACGATCACAATGTCAGAATATCACCCCAGCCAAGCTATGGGTGTTCTCCTATGATAACCACATATCAAAAAGAACATGCAACTCCCTAGCTATCTGCCATACGCAGGAAGGCACCGCCGGGACGTGGCCACATGTTCGGCTGCGTCACGACTCTTTGCAGATTATATGACTATGTTTCTATACAGTGGCGTTTCTATCACTAAAAAACTGGGGGGTGGGGGGGCATCTTGGGGCCAAGGCATATGTAGGGGGCCAAAACCGAAGTTTGGAGGGTCTGTAACTGTGGGGGGCTTTGCTGTGAGCACCATACAAATTTTTTTTTTTTAAAGTTTAGCACTTTCCAGGGTCACTCTGAGGCCTATGGAGTAGACCAGGTCGAAAAAACCCAACTTGATAATTTTTATTTGTAATACCATTGAAAAGTTGACCCATAAGTCAGGTATCAATCCTGCAATATTTTAGGGTAATCCATGTTCATCTTGAGGTGGCGCCTGCCTTGTCAATTTTGTGCCATTATCTGCATTATCGTGCCATTATCGCAAGGTTTGTGGGCTCGGCTAGCATGGACTGGTTCTATTTAAAGCGGTTAAGTGACTGTGATATCTATACTGTGTCACATTTACTTATAGTTTCTGATTCTCAATCGATTTCTTAATGTCATTTATTTTTATTTCCAGGTATTAAAGCAAAATAGGTGAATACTTAGAGAACTACAAACATGGCTCACAGGACTCGCTCTGCCGAAATTCATGATATTTTTGGCATTTTGAGACCTTTGGTGACAAGCAACTTCCAACGAAGTGGGATGTGGAAAAACACTTACGTTTTGCTGAAACTGAAAAATCAAAAGTGTCAGTGAAGGAAATAGCGAAAGATTTTGGATTAGAACTTCAGTGTCTTTGGGAAAAAACTTCAATTCCTAGTGTTCACCTAAAAATAATAATTAAGCTGGTCTTGGACAACCATTCCAGGTACAAGACACTAGTGAAAAACAAGGGAAAAGACTGCTACAAAAAACAACTAGAAAACTATATAAATGATATGCAGAAAGCACTGTTTGATATATCATGTTGCAAATTAATGTAAATCCTTTGAAGAGTGTGTCCAAAGAAAAGAAAGATGCCCGTAAGTGAGAGATAATTCCTTTCGGATCAAAGAGGAAATAGAAAGATGTATATTAGAAAAGTGGACACCAAAGCAACAAAAATCCTGCTAAAACGAGAAAAAAGAAAGAGGGATGCACAGAACTACAAAGAGAAAACTTGTAATTCGTATCAGAAAGGTCAAAGTGGGATGGAGGATAGAATTGACACCGATGACAGTTTGGGAATAAATGATACAGATGAAACTTATTCTCCTAATTTAGAAAACATGAGGAAGTAAAGTAAGACATCACATATGAGAATCAACTGTGAATTGGTTGCAAGAGAAGCTGATTGATTTGGTGTGAGTGATAAGAGGTGCTGTTTCAATTGCCACGTCTGCACTGGTGGGTGATGGACTTGTTTCCCCCGAAAACAAGAATTTAGTTATAGACAAGTCAAAAGTAAGGCGTGGAAGAAAATCATGCAGAGAAAGACTTCAGCATAAAGGGGAGGAAGACATAACAGCACTGTATTTTGATGGGAGAAAAGACAAAACATTAGCATTTGAGGAGAGAAACGATGAAAGTAGCTGTTTGTCCATTCACCAAATAAGCAAATTAAAAGAACACATTTTATTAGTTAAAGAGCCAGGCTCTGAATACATTGACCATGTAACTCCTGAGTGTGGAACAGCAGTTGCCATTTCAGAGAGCTTGATGAACTGAGGGCTGAACACTGAGATGCTTGTTGCGATAGGGTGTGATGGTACACCAGTTAACACAGGGACAAAAGGCGTAACAATATAATTAATTGAAGACTTTCTCAACCGTCCTTTGCAGTGGCTTATATGCTTACTACACTTTAATGAGCTTTCATTTCGGTATATATTTAAACATTTTGATGGTGAAACCTCAGGACCTACAGCTTTCAGAGGGAAGATTGTGAAGAAGATTGCTGAAAAATTTAGTTGCCTACCTGTGGTAAATTTTGAGCCAATCCCAGTAGATGATGCAAAGAAATTTCATGAGATCTATTCTGAGCTAGATTTAAGTAAGGATCAAAAGTATATACTGACATTATGGAATGCTGTATCATCTGGAGAATTTCCTGCATCATTCTCTTCTGTTGAACCAGGCCCATTAGCACATTCAAGATGGCTCACAGCGTGTGCGAGAATTCTGAGACTGTGTTGCTCCGTACCTCTTCCTTCCAAACCTTTGAAAATAATAGCAAAGTATTTGATGACTATTGGTACTGCAGATATGTGAATACATTGTGATTTTAATGATAGAAGCATGAAACTGGGTACACAGTTAGGGCATGCCTATGGGAAGATATTTGGTTATAGGGCCATCGGCGATTTGCCCTGTGACGCAATTGGCGGCCATTTTTCCATGATGGCCGCCATCAGCTGTTATAGCCCCTCTGAAATGTTAGCTAAACTCTATTGTAGTGATAGTATAACTGATTTATTGGTATTATGTACATCTTATCAATAGTTTATATAAGTCTAGTCTGGTAGATAATTCCAAATATAGTCTTTCTAGGAAATCAGTCAGTGCAAAGTCCACCGCAGACACAAAGTGCAGTGCACTGCAGAGCAGCGTTCCGACAATTGCAGTGTCCTCTGCAGCCCTTCTTGCAACCACAACGTATGAGTTCCCTACAAGCTTTCGTGGCTTCTGGTAGGGTTGTCCAGCATATTTCGTAGCCATCCTGGACCTTGTTCCACCCCCATTCACTTGGAGATGGAAGCTCTGGAGCTGCGATCATCATCTGTGCCCAGCAGTGACCAGCCTGGTAGGCAGCCCTCTTGATGTGCTGGATGAGTGCAGCCTGTGTAGGAGGGAGACCATCTATTGCTCTGCCTTTCTGGGTGAACAGTTCCTTTCTTGCCTTGTTGACACACTCCTGACTACTGGTACGATCATATAACAGGACCACAAATCGTTCCAGTGGCCCCAGCCATTCTTCTATTGACTGTGGGCTTAGTCTAGCAGCCAAGGCACAGAATGCTGGGGTGACATTTCCATATGTGTTCCATGTGGCCCATGCGGTCCTCTTGCCCCTGCCTCCAAAACAGGACACCGTGTCGCACCCAGTGAAGGCATGGAACATTGGCAATGCAACACACCGATCAAGACCAAGTGCTCTGGCTATCTCATGAGCGGCGATGAACTTTAAGCTCTTTCCAGCACCAAAGACAATCCACGGTTCAGAGATGTCGAGGCGCTGGGCTGAATTTATGGCCAGAACTACAACGTCTGTGTCAACTGTGCGTATTGACACTTTTTTATGCTCTTGCCGAACAGCATCTTCTAGGTGGAGCATAATGCGAGTGTCGGCCTCTTCATGGGTGCATGGAGCTAGACCCAAAACATCTTGGCGATTTATGCAAAGTACATCAGTATGGTGTGTGGTGATGACCTGTTTGTCAGTGTCCATGCCTGCAACATTCTTTGCCAAGAAGGAGAACAACCCAGTCTTATTGTCACTGATGCGTATAGAACTCCTGTCAGTTTCTAGGAACTGCACTTGATGGCTCGACGCGTCTCCTAAATCCCTTTCCTCTCTTGCTACGGGTGCCAGCCTTCAAACTTTGAGGGATGTATACATCCCAGATAATGTCTAATCTGGTTACATGCTGAAGCTGTGAAGTGATGTACGGCATGAAAATATCATTGGCATAATCCTGGAACGTCTTTGCAGACCCAGGTCGCAGCATGTTGATTACACAGATAGTGCTTTATGATAATCGAATAAGGATATAGGGCATTATCAACCATAGTTGACTTATATAAACTATTGATAAGATGTACATAATACCAATAAATCAGTTTTCCTATCACTACAATGAAGCTTAGCTAATATTTCAGAGGGACTATAACAGCGGATGGCGGCCATCTTAGAAAATGGCCACCAATTGCGTCACAGGGCAAATCACCAATGGCCCTATAGCCAAATATCTTCCCATAGGCATGCCCTAACTGTGTACCAAGTTTCATGCTTCTATCATCAAAGTCACAATTCAGCCAAATAATTCACATATCTGCTGTACTATATACATTCCTACATGGTTTGAGATTAAGAAAGATCCTTCCTGTGTCAATGGCCCAAAACATGTATTCAGTGTTGCAAACAAAATAAATATCTGAAAGAGGAATGCTTTGGAGCATACAAGGCTGCTACCCAGACTATTCAAACAAATGCTTTCTATGCACATCCAGAAAACCTGCTTTTGGGCATGGCATTTGATGAAGATATTGAAGTCAGAAGAGATGCTATGAAGAAAATTTTTGCAGCAAGGAACAACTCAAGACAAGAAAGAAGACAATTCAAAGAACCACAGATTGATTTGGGAGCAGATCATTATACTCGAATGGTCAGTTGGGATTTTGTGGATATTACCGAACCACCACTGCTGAAGAATTTGACTGATGTTGAACTACATGGTTTGGTTGAAAATCGTGAACCTATGGAGAAGCTGTGTCCAAAGTATCCTTGTCATAGTGTTACCCTTATCTGTGTGTTATTACAGGTAACTGGGGTCAACCCAAGTAAGAATACTTACAACTGTTGGTGACACAGTAGGGGTTGATTGCCTCAGAAGTGTAGAGTTGATGGGTAGGCGTATACCGTCCTAGCCAGACACTTCAGATGGTAGTTGAATAAAAGTGGTCGAGCGGTTGTTTTATAAGGCTTGTTAATATAAAGTACCAGAACAATAATTACAAGATATATATACATATCTGTACACTGTGAGATTTATACATTAATAATGTCACGCAGTTCGTTAAGTAACGGCCAATGAAACTAGTGTCTAATAGACAGAGCCAGGAACAATTAATGTCGTGACAAGGTACTCCACACCCCCAGGTGTGGGGTACACACAGACACACAGGATGGTGTCGTGAGTAGGAGCGCAAGGTAACACGTCTCCTGGTGATCTCTGTGTTCTGTCTGTCTGTTCCCTCTCCGCTGCGTCTGCCGCATATAAGGAAAGGAGGCCGGAAACTCAGGTTCCGGTGGACATGTCTCTCAGGCCTGTTGCACTCTCGTCAGCGTCATCATCCTTGGGCAGAGCGCTGAGATGACACACACACAACTTGTGTGTGTATTCTGGAGCCAGGGGCGAGGTGTGTCTACGTGTTGCATCAAGACACCGGGTTGACTGTCCACGTCATTCTTATGGGCCATGGCGTGATATTTCGTCAACATAACCTCATCAAAAGGTGTCAGCACTCAGTATCCGCTAGGCGCCAGTACTAGACACACAGACACTCGGACATCCTGTCTTAGTATCGATTAACACATACCTATAATATATAACCAGTACGCTAATAATAGTCAGTCAGTGGAACGCACAGTAAAGCTGGTGACTGAAGCATCTGCAAAGCCTATGGTTACAGAAACCGAGATGGATATATAAGAAACACACTCAAATCAGAAAAAATAATGCTAGAATTCGAATCAAAGAAGGATTTCAAAGCAGAGTAATTTGAACCCAGTTTAATGGAAGGGTGGATGGGATGGGTTAGGTGTGGAACTCAATTTGCAGCCACCTTCTCGTGGTGAGTTATGGGTAGTGCACAATTACAGTGTGCTACCTAAGGGCTGCATGACAAAGTGCCCAGGCGCCACCACTTGCTGACATGATAGGAATATAAGATTTTGCAGATATATTGACTACATAAAGGATCAACTTTTCCCCTCTATTACAAAATGATAATTGTTATATTAGGCCCTCTTATGACCCGGTCTACTATGGAGGGATATGTTAGACTGCTTAAGACGTCATATTCAGTCAGCAAGAAAAAAAAAAAAAAAAAAAAAAGCATTTTCAAAAGAACATTGGCGAAGAATTGAACAAAAGTTCACCTGAGTTTCAGATCCATTTTCTCTGCTGGTGAGTGTAATAATCTTAGCTGGAAATGTGAAAATTCATGCTCTCAGGTACGTTTTATTGTAAAAAAAAAAAAAGGCATTGACCAATAAGCATAAAACCAAACGTACCGAACTATTAAGATGAAAAATATGTGGCAGTTTTTTTACAATGCACATCAACAAAAATGTGTTTTGTTCCTATAATCTCATACGTTGAATATACTTTAGACGAGTAGCTATGGTATTCAGACATGGGCATGCAAATGCTACATTAAACACAATGGTGATGATACGGTTTTCATTCGGCAGCAATGGGCCACTGCACTGAGTTTTATGATCCCTTTAGAGCCTGTGAATCTCACTCAAATATACATGTTTTGAGGACTTCATAGATGATTTTTTTTTACAAGCTTCTAGTTTTTTTCAAAATAAAAAAAAATATTAAAGTTCATTTAACAAATGTCACATTGGTGTCTATATAGGATGTTAGTATACCACATTTACACTTTTGAGTCAAACTAATTGCAACAGTTTGTTTTATTGTTGATTATTGTTTATTGAGTTGTTCTTTATGACATATCCAAAATGGGACGCAGGTTTCAACCCAGAAGTTACCTAATTTGCATATTTATAAAATGGCCGCCATTTATATATAAGACCCATTATCTCTAAAAATACTCATTTTTAGCACAATAAGTGCATTATACTTGAATAGTGACATGAACCACTGAAGCTATAAAACAATTTTTCAAACTCAAATGACCCGTCTAAAACATGTAGGTCAAAGGTCAAAAAATTTAAAAAAATAGGTCAAACGACCTTTTCTTTACAAAAAAAAGTGCATTAAGACATAGCTAATGATATTATTTTTTAACAATATTAATTGTTATATAGATATTTGACCCTGTCCGAAGTTACCCATGAAAGTGTAGGCCCTATGTCAAGACTTACAACATTCGATCACAATCAAATTAAAGAACATATGTAAACTGTGATATATGCACATATTAAGGTGTTCATTATTTGTGTTCTTCTTTTAGATACATACTGTGAATAATATTAGTAGTCAACTTCATTTAACTCTATGTTTGTGCATAGTCCATCTTGGCAATTTCCGCAGAATTCGTTGCAGTACATCCCGTTTTTCTTGTATGAACATATCAGTGTGTCACAGTACTCCATGCATTTGCAACGTACGATCCTCAAGAGGGCATCAGGAGCTGGTCTGCTGTCCATTTTTGCGGGCAATAAACTCTCGTGTTGACTATTCCATCCCCAATCTTCCGGCTTCAGTACCACGTTTCCTATCCATATTTGAGTCTGTAGATAAACTCTATAAGAATGATATTTGGCTGCATCAGCTGTTGGTGGAAGTTTCTTGATGTCGACACTCTTGAAGCTCTTGACAACTTTGTCACCAAACAGCTTTCTCCTTAAGATATTCAAACTTGTATCTCGTCCACCATACAAACATACCAATGCTTTAGCCCCAGCATCTCTCTGATTTCATCGTGCCTAGCTGAACTCGACATGAAAGATTCACCTATCTGCATTAGCTCATTAGATTTGTTAATGCCTAGCACGCAACCTTTGCCGATCTCATGGAGTCCTGACGTGGTATCGCATCCGCATACTGCATGTAGAAATGGTAGGTATGTGCATAATCGGCTTCCCAAAGTTTCACATGTCGCCTGGATATTCCACAATGGGACTTTTATTCACTCTTCTCTGACGGATACGGTGCATGTTAACTGTTCCCAGGAGGCTATCTAAAGTTAACTATGTCGTATATCTCACCAAGGGGCATAAGGCGAGCAAACCGTTCAATCCGACATATCGGTTGATTAATACGATTGTTGTGCTTAACGGGCCGGTTGATCATTGGTCCTCCCACTATTTCTAACACCATATTCCGGCGCTGGTCGTTAAACCATTCCTTAACTTAACAATAGTGACGCTACCTGCAATGGAAAAATCTGGTCCAAAATGGCCGCTATGCCAATGCTATAGGCCCTATCAATCTACCACAGTAGCGATAGTTAACTCCTACCCAGTGTTTTTCTACCTAAAATGCTATGCTAAATAGGCCTTTTAAAGTTTTAATATTGGCTGTTATTTAAACTTAACTTTCCAAACTTTTGTCCACTAATATTTGCTGTAAAATATTGGACTTACCACGTACGCAACAGGCATATACATCAGTGACTGCCAATGTTGAGTTGAACGTTGAAATGCTCCAAAACACTGTACATGAACAGTACACAGGACCAAGCATGCGCTGCATACACACCATGGTATTCCAAGTAGCATACACGTCTCATTATTAAACAACAGCAACCTGACACTATGTACAGATCTACTAGGAGAGAGAGAATATATCATGCTAATAATAGAACCAGGGAGTTTCCTGGAAAATAGGTAGTTATTGTTGTGTGTATATAAACATTAATTAGCATCACAGTTGGCAAGGAATATGATGCAATGGGGTTGGAGTCAAATTACTATCTGAGATCATGCAGCTTATGGCAAGTTGATGGTGTGGTTGGAAGAAGGGTGATCATCGAAGAGGGTGGGGTGGGATTCAGGGGTGTCTAATTTGTATTAAAACAGACCTAGGGCCGGATTCAGCAAACTTACCAGCGATACCCTGTTACGAGGTCGAAGTTACTAGACCGCTACGAGAGATGGCAAAACTGTATTCGGCAACGATATTGTAAGCACCTAGTAAGCTACGAGGTCCATTGCCGCTGGTAGCCACCAGAGGGGTCTCGTGTCGCGCAACAGCCAATCATCTCCACGCTTACATCAGGCGTGTTGGACTTACACGTGCTTTTGTTTACAAACAAATTTCATTTAAAGGTCATGTATCATACCTCCATAATTGTAGTAAATGATGTCTCAAGAGCTTATTTATCATTATTGTGCATCATAAAGGTTCGTTTTGCACGCCTGTCACCTGATACGAGGTAATCTATTTTTTTTTAAATCATGACTATTGCTGAAAAACACAACACAATAGCCTGATGTGAGTGTCCGTGCGTGATTCTACACATATGCAATGATTCTTCGTCTTTTTATCTGTCAAGGAGAAAAAGTAGAGAATTTGGCTAATATTTGTGTATGTATGTATAACATGACCAGTGGGTATGGCTTAAAGTATTTTTCACCTTTCTACTGTTATTTATAGGCCTGCAAAACGAGTGTGAAAGGGTAGGCTATATGGTACCTGGAACTGTCGCCGATAGGAATTCTTGCCGACGTCGGCGGATGTTCCAATTAACCATGTGAGTGTTCCTATTTCTGGCGACAGTTCTAGTTCTTGATCTTGAGTTAAATTATGTGGTTAGGTTATGTTGGCTAGTTGACCAATATCCAGGTTAGGTTAGTGAACGGTCCTTACCAGTGGAACTGTCGCCGAAAATTTCCACGTCGGCGAGTGTTCCACTGTCGGCGAGAGTTCTCGGTTGGCGTTTCGGCGAGAGTTTCTATCGGCGACAGTTCCATAAACCGGCTATATGTGCAGTTTAAACCAATACACGATCGGTGGTGGTTTTACTGAACGTTTCGTTCTTATCATAAGGAGTAATTATAACACCTACAAAAGCTGTCGGAAATTAAGGTATTATTCTAGTGTTTGCCCATACTCCCCCTCTCCCACAAATCAGGCTTGGGGACCTGGGGGAATGCGGGATATTTGGCTGTGATACAAAATTTGCTTTGCAACCACATAGTTTTTGAGTTAGGGGTGTTCAAAAAATTCCCTAGATCTAGGGAAAATGTATTGGATTTCTTCTGAGTCCAGAGACGTGTGAACCTGGCGATCCTCACAGAATGATGACCGAAGTGTCGAGAACCCCTCCCAAACCCTCGCTAGGAGGTTAGGTTAGATTTGGTTAGGCTAGGATAAGTTAGATTTGGTTAGGTTAGATTAGATTTGGTTAGGTTAGATTATATTTGGTTAGGTTAGCTTTGGTTAGGTTAGCTTTGGTTAGGGTAGCTTAGGTTGGGTTATCGGTGGGTCAAGCCCCCAGCTAGGTTAGGTTAAATTTGGCTACGTTAGGTTAATTTTGGTTATGCAAATTTCTCTAGATATAAGGAAATTACCTAGATCTAGGGAATTTTAACCCCTCTACACAATTCTTAAATTACGTGTTTCCGACGCATAATTTGTTCCCCACCCGAAAACCCCGCATTCCCACAGGTCCCCAAACTTGTTTGGGGGAAGTGGGAGAGTATGGGCAAACACTAGAAATTTACCGAAATTAAAAAGAACTCAAGGGGGATCTGGGAAGGGGCGAAAACCTCCCACTGAGGTTAGGTTACGTGATCAATGCCCAGGTTAGGTTAGTTAACTAGCTGGAAGTTCGGCGCCCGCCCCCCCCCCCCCCCCCCCCCCCGCCCCCCACAGTTGTCAGGAGAGTATTGGGTTATAATGGACGAGAACTGCGCGGTTGCTACCGCCGTTACTACTTATGTTTTCTGTATTATTTTTTGTTCAGTATGCTGCGCAGTTTTAATCAACTTCCGCATAACCTTCAAAACTTATATGCATATTGTAGAAACTGTATAGCCCCTTAACCCTTTAGGAGATTAGGTTAAGGTTCGGGTGAGTTTAATAATCCCGCCAGGGGGCCGAGGGGGAGGTTAGGTTCAGTTCGGTTAAGGTAATAATGGTCCCGGCAGGGCAGTGCAGAGCTAGAGTCTTTGTATAATAATATTCTAGGCAGAGCGGATCACTCGGCAGCTGGCATATTCTATGCACAGCATATTCTATCAGAAAAATATAGTTTTGTCTGAAAATGGAGAGGGTCACTGTAACGAATCTTTCCCATAGCTTTTAACAGTTGTTAGGTTTGAGGTATTTAGGGTAGATACAAAATGCGCAGGTGGCCTTAGGGAAATAGTTCTTCCACCGTGTATGAAGTGATATTTGGAAGGGAATTACTCAAAATGTCTAACATATAATGAAATCATAATGGCATTGTCAGTGACGTAACCACAAAGTTGAAAAGGAGAGGGTAGGGTGGGGTGCAAGGTAATTTTTTTCTGTGTAGCCCATGATTTTGGCAAGCGCAGAGAGCCCGTACAGCTAAGGGGGGCCATGATCGTTTTGAGGCCATACAGAATCAATATAAGACAAAAATTTAGCATATTCTAAATTAAATTCTATGTACTCCGAGTCGCTGAGTTATGATTCAGTACTTCCAATAACCTTGTACGTACAACTAAAATTCAAACGCTTATATTTCGATCAAGCAACTTTACAACTATAATATACTAATAATATTAAAATTCAAAATAATGATTTCAACACTGTAGTAGTCTCACTTTTATTACAAACAGGAAAAGACAAGACATATCCAACATAATTTTCTTGCTGATAATTTAATTGAAATAGTTGAAGCTGATCAGTTATCAGAATAGCAGTGGATGAAATAAGAAAAGTGATATTTTTGAAATACCACTGAGTATAGTACATAAGTACTTGATTCAGGTATGCATTACTTAAGTTGGATTTTAAACCTGTTTTTGTTGTCAGCTATTATGGAGTATGGGAAATTTAAGTAATCTGACTGAGAGCAACAGTGTCACCTAACACACTGGAATGATTCACTAGCAAAGAAGTGCAGAGCAACCAAGACTTGAGTGTGGATTGGAATTGCTATAGTCCTATTGGTGGGTCTGGAAAGCTGTGGTTCAATCTCCTCACAGAGCTGCGGGATCTCATGGCAGGTAGGTGGTAATACCGTTGGTGGTGGTTGTCACTGACATCTAGACTCTAGAGGATCAAGCCAATCTCTGAAGACCCTTTCCATGTGCAGCCTGTCATGTTCTATTGCCCTCAGGAATTCCATGATAGCTGGAAAAAAGTGATTTTTGGGGGATAGGAATGGTTTGATGTGGTAATGGTTATGAAATTATAAAAGAAAACTAGAATGCAAATTATATATTTTGGAATATTTCAATATCCTAAATTTGTAATTATCACTCACTTTCTAACCCTATCTAAGATGTCTCCTACATTGCTTAATTAACCTAAAACACTTAAAAGCCATTAACATTGTAAGACTATTCACTATAGCTACAGTAAACCCTGGATAAACCCAACCAATTGGGGAGAAGGGTCGACCCACCTGTTGCCAGCCCCACCACACACCATACCTCCCTGCCACCTGTTGCCAGCCTCACCACACACCATACCTCCCTGCCACCTGTTACCAGCCCCACCACACACCACCATGAACTATGGAACATCAAAACAGGACGTAAAATGACGACACAATTATCGCCGCCACGGACACACACACTGTGCCAAGGTTATCGGTCATTTCGCCCACACGTCAATTCGCCCACAAGATATTTCGCCCACATGTAAGAGTCAATTCGCCCGCTCTAAAGTCAATTAGAGAGAACTGCCACTCCGAAATGCCAGTGGTCGCTGGCAGTTTTAACTCACAATTTGGTGAAAAGTTGGTCAACTTGAAAGAAAAATATGGGCTTATTCCACTGCACTTAAAACGCACAAGTATAATATTAAGAACGATTTTCTTCTATATGTATATTGTATAGAAGCCTGATTCTGTAAAACATGTATATAACCAAATAACCAAGCAGGTTACAGTTGAGGAGGCGATGGAAATGTTACTCTATGATATTATATAGTCAATAACGAATGTTTAGAAGTTAACTATACCTAGGCAGTCATATTTTCCTGTTATTATTGTGTATCAATAAGATAGAAAGCCTAGAAGTGCAATGAGTCGACGCGTGAAGTCGCAATGTTTTGATTCAATCTTCCCGCCACAATCTCCCCCCCACCACTCCCCGCCGCGGCATGTCGCCTCCACAATTATAACCTACATTGTCGCAGCAACAGAACGATTTCGGCATTCTTTATTCTTTTTTTTTCCAAGGCATTGCTTATTGTATTTTGACAAGCGTTTGCCAGACGCAGCAGTACTGTCATAGAAAACAGTGTGAACATCGCCCCAATAAAACATGCTACAATATACATGTAAAAAATATATTAAGCTTTGATATTCGAGGTGAGTAATATGCATTAAATTGCTATTATAGAACGTTCCATCGTAATGCATGTCATCCATACAATTAGTAGAACAACGTAGAACTATATTTTTTGGTATTCAGATGCGGTGCATCAATATTTATCGCGAAATTGATTTATGAAAATATTAGTCGCGGAGCCAAAACACAAGTAGACCAACCTTTGAGTTAAAACTGCCAGCGACCACTGGCATTTCTCGAGCTGCAGTTCATTGGAATTTGCCCACACGATCCATGTCACGGAGTCATGTAACTATATCTTCTTCTGGCAGAAATGGAATGAACCACCAGTAACCTTTGGCGAAATGACGGTAAATTTCTAGTGTTTGCTACTCTCCCACTTCTCCCAAACAAGTTTGGGGACCTGTGGGAATGCGGGGTTTTCGGGTGGGGAACAAATTATGCGTCAGAATTTATTTATTTTTTTTTTTTTTTTTTTTTTTTTTATTTACATCTATTACATAAATATTATACATATACATATACATATGCACATACATACACATACACATCCCATACACATACAGCCAGTAATAAATGAGCGGGCATCAGCCCGCCGCTGTAGCCGCAGCCACAGTCAGGTCACAGGTGGGGGGCGTGAGGTCACTCCCGCTCCTTAGTGTCATCGGGGGGGTGGGGCGGCACGCGCCACCTCCAGCAGCGGGGGCAGATTTTTCTAAAAAACTGCCGTACGAGGGCGGGGCCGCGCTTTCCGGGCCGACGCACTGTCTGAGCCGCTCTGTAGCGGGACGGGAAAGCAGGTAGTGGGTCAGGGGAGGGGGGTCATATGAGGACAGTGCTCAAAACGGCCGCTCCTCAAACCCGTCCCTCAGCTCATCCAGGGTTACGTAGCCAAGCCGAAGTCGGTGTAGAACGACCTCCTCGGCTCGGGAACAGCTGCTGGGCGGGGCGTAACGGCTCTTTGTTTTTCGTGGCTTGTTTGTGCCAGGCTGCCTCCCTCGATGTCTGCACCAGCTGGCGATACTGTTGTTCTGCGGCACAGATGGCAGCGCGTCGGGCCCAGTTACCTTGGCCCCTTGGATGCTGGGTAAGACAGTCAAGGCCACCGCTGGATGTCTGGTGGCCCCCCGGGGCCGCCTCATCGGCCGCCTCGTTGCCACGGACGCCTATGTGGCTGGGCACCCAGTTGAACCTTACACAGCGCCCCTGCGCGGCGGGGGCCCCTGGATGTGGCCAGGATGGCGGTGGTGAGCTGCACGTTGTCCATGGGTGTGCGGGGCTCCCGTAGGACCTGCAGGGCAGACATGGAGTCGGTTGTGAATCACCACAACCTCCTCCTGTCGGCCCAGGGCGTGCTGTAGGGCGCGCTCTATCGCCACCAGCTCCGTCTGCAGCGTGGACCCAATGGTGGGGGTGTCCTCCAGGACAGCCCCTCCCCGCCCGTAACCACCGCAGCACCTGCCGGCCTCTCTCAGGGTCAACGGAGGCCGTCGGTGTAGTAGATAGCGACCGCGACTCTGCTGGGAACATTGGCGTGCGCCACCACCTTGCAGGGCGACGCTGCTGGGAACATTGGCGTGCGCCACCGCTGCAGGGCGTGCTGCCTCAGCTCCTCCGCGTGCACAACGCCTTCGCGGCCGGCAGTGTGGCGATAACACCTGGGCGGCAGAGGGTGCCACGGGTGGGCGGAGGGGAGTAGTTGACAGCGGGGCGGTCAGGTCCGCCAGCAGCAGGTGGGTGTGGCCGGGGAGTGAGGTGGATGGCGGCGTCTGCCACCCTCTGCAGCCAGGTGTTGCCCGGCGATAGGTCACGCTGCTCCTGTGGCAAGACCCTGCACAGCCGTCCCGCGCGACAGACTCCCTTGCCTGCAGAGGATCTTGGCCACCCGACAGTCCACGATCTGTCGAACCCTGGTGGCTAGGGGCACCAAACGTGCCCCGCCTGCATGACGCGGGTGTTTGCCCAGCGCGGTGCCCCCAGCAGGGTCCTCAAAGCTCGGTTCTGAAGGACCTCTAACTTCCTCTGCTGAGTGAGCGATAACGAGACAAAGCACGGGCGCGCTGTAGGGCTACAAGGGCGCGCACAGTGTGCACGTAGAAGAGGCGCAGCACTGATGACGTGGCCCCGGCGTGTGTCCTCGTCATGGCCCTCTGACGTTGAGCCTGGTCTCAGGCCCTCTCCCTCAGATACTTGACCTGAGTAGTTGAAGTGGAGGCCCCGGTCAAGCCACATTCCGAGGTACTGGAAGGCGTGGGTCCCCAAACCAGCCTGATGCCCTGTATTGTAGAGGACAGACCGGGGGGGCAGCGGCCTTGAACACCATGGCCTTGGACTTCTCAGCCGATATCTTGAGACCCAGCTCTCTGCACTTGCAGCTGACCAGGTCAAGGGCTGGGGGTAAGATTCCCTAGATCTAGGGTAATTTCCTTATATCTAGAGAAAATTGCCTAACCAAAAGAAACCTAACCTAACCAAAATTAACCTACCCTAGCAGGGGGCTTGACCCACCGATAACCTAACCTAACCAAATCTAACCTAAGCTAACCTAACCTAACCAAATCTAACCTATCCTAAACTAACCAAATCTAACCTAACCTAACCTAACCAAATCTGACCTAAACTACCCAAATCTAACCTACCCTAACCTAACCTAAATAAATCTAACCTAACCTCCTATACTGGTTGGGGGGTTCTCGACACACTAAACAAATATAACCTAACCTCCTAGCTCCTAGACTCCATAGTGTGGGCGAATTGACCTGTGGGCGAAATGACTCCATGGTGTGGCGAAATGGCATGTGGGCGAAATGACCGGATACCCTGTGCCGATGAGTGACGCTCATACCACGGCCTCTTGCACTTATTTCGGTTATTAGTATACATGTCCCTACTCTTGCAACAATATAAATGATCACAAATTAGTATTCATTATCAGAACTTACCTATATCTATACCTATAGCTAGATGATGAAATCAGCTACAGGAGACGGTGTTCCTTCTCGCTAAAATGTCTGGTATATCTTCTGGTAAGCCGCTACTAGACACAGGGACCACTCGTAGGTTACGAGGAGATTTGCAATATCGTAAGTGTTTGCTGAATAGGGTCGTCCCATGTGCGCGGAGGTACGAGGAAATTTACCAGAGTTTTACCTCGTAAATGGTTTGCTGAATCCATCCCCTAAAAATGTTGAGAAAAGAAAATTTATTCAGATTATTAGTGCCATACAGGCATACGTACACCATCCATAGTTGCATACCTTGAAAATAGTTTTGCCACTGAGGGCAGTGACTCTATAATCTTGTTTTTTAAGAGGCGACGCAAAATATTAATCATGCATAAAATAAATTTACCGTAAAAACGGCCGTTTGACCTATTTTGTACAACTTGACTTTTGACCTACATGTTTAGAGGGGTCATGTGAGTTTGAAAATATGTTTTTCAGATTCACTGGATCATGTTTCTATCCAAGTGTAATGCACTTAGTGTGCTAAAAATGAGTAGTTTCAGAGATAATGGGCCATATATATATAAATGGCGGCCATTTTGAAATTATGCAAATTAGGTAACTTCTGGGTTGAAACCTGTGTCCCATTTTGGATATGTCATCAATAACTACTTAATAAACAATAATTAACAATATAACAAACTGTTGCAATTTGTTTGACTCAACATAGCAAATTACTCTAAATATGGTCGACTATGTATAGAAAATTATAATATATGCGTACAATAGTAATTATTTTCTCCATAAAATCAACTTAGTCAATATAGCATTATATCATGGTAGATATTTAGAGTAATTAGAGTAATCATTAATGAGCAACTGTTACCCTATTATTTACTTGTTGCCATAGCAGCTAGTGTACGACAAGCTTCGACAGTTTATGACAAGTTCAAAGGTGGTGACGTTCAGAGCGAGGAGTTGAGAGTGTAGCACTACACGGTGGTGGAGGAGGGGTGGACACTGCAACAGCAAGTGTTCAATGGTTTCCGGGACGTTCCTGCGCCAGGGGCACTTGCAGTACCTGGTAAACACAAGCTACTAGCTTCGTCAGTCGTCATTCGTGTTTACATTATACAAACATCGTACGTTTGGCAGGCGGCCCGTGTTGATGTTAAAAATGTCGGAAGGCGAAAGTATCCATGGCGTTAATCATGGTTTATATAGAACTAGCAGAAAGGGTGCCCTCCGGGCACCTTTCTTCTAGCTCCTGCGGAGGGCTGTGGCCTGCGGCCCAATGGGGGGCCTGCGGCCATGTTGTGTTATGTTGATACCTCTTAGCATTACCCAGCCAGAGGGACGGGGAATGCTACAACAGTTTTTAGGTTGTTTTTGCTAGCCACGCCCACCGGGGTCGGACACGCCCCTCAAAACATCTTCCATCCCCCCAAGTCGATCACGGCCAACAATTTTAGGACTAGAGTGTCAAGTCTGTATCTCGCACGGTTTAGCAGCCACAGACGTTTTTAGGTTGTTTTTGCTGGCCACGCCCACCAGGGTCGGCCACGCCCATCGAAACATAGCCTATGTTCTCCGCTGGGTCATGAGAATTCCAAATTTGTGCGGCATGTGGGGTTTTGGCCATCTGTAGCCGAGTTTATAACGAATATACAGACACACAGACAGACAGGCAAATTTTGAGATTTATATATATATATAGATAAGACATTATACTACCCTGTGCGAAAAATCTATAGTCTTTCAACATCAATGGAGAAATATATTCCCCGATTTGAACTCGTGGACATAATTCGTGGCTACTCTTGGCTACTCTTGCAAGTCATAGCTACTCGTCGACCTTTTCGTTACGACTCTTAGATATTCGTAGCAACTCGTCCACGATTCACTACGACGTGTGCGTTTGCCATGAGTTGCTACGATATGTCGTGGTAATTCGTAGCAACACTTGAAAACTCGTATCAATGCGTGGCAAATTGTGGGATGGTTGAGTCACGACGAATATGTAAGAGTCGCTACGATAAGCGACGAGTCACTACGAGTTGATACTAGTAGTTACGACCCGGCTACGCATCCGCTACGCATCCAAAAGTCGTGATCGTTGCGCGGCCAGATTTTTATCATGTGCAAAATTTCAAGCACCTCCCAGTCCTCCCACGCATACCCGAGACACCTCACGACCCTGCTACGACTCTCACGACTTGATGCCGAGTATCCACGAGTACCTACGAGTGCGCCCACGTATTTTCACGAGTAACGAGTCGTCACAATTCGGCGCGCTACACTAGAATGTATGACAGGGGCTTAAGAGTGGTGGTGGTGGTGGTGAGGGTGGTGATGAGGGTGGTGGTGGTGGTGAGAGTGGTGGTGGTGGGGGTTGGGGTGGTGGTTGAAGTGTTATATCAGAGAGAGAGAGAGAGAGAGAGAGAGAGAGAGAGAGAGAGAGAGAGAGAGAGAGAGAGAGATTAGAGAGAGATATTAAGGTTAGAAGATGGTCACAAAGGGAGAAAGAAGGAAGGAGGAGATGGAGGGAAGGAGAGAGGAAGTGAGAAACAAGAAAACCACCAAGATTTAGTTAGGAAAAAAAAAAAATCAGCGACATGCAAGGTTCTTTCACGCCTCTAAACCGTTCTTAATTTTCATCCCACGAACTGCATGAATAAATAATTTAACCTATTTTGCCTGACTAACTACAAAAATAACTGACTTCACACTGACATAAACACCCAGAAAGTAACGTAAAACAGTAAACCAGTATAGCGAGAAAGTAAGTCAGCAGGTTGTCTAAAGTAAGCAAGTAAGAAAAATGAAAGTCTTATAAAGGAAGTATAAGAGTAAATGATTGACTTCACACAGATATAAATACGCAAAAAGTATTAATGAAAACAGTAAAATAGTCTTATAGGAAAAAAAAGAGTCTTATAGATGATTTATAAGGGAAAAATACTGACTTCACACTGATCTAAGCACCCAAAAAGTAACAAAAGGAGCAGTAAGCCATTCTCTAGAGGAAAAAGAGTCTTATAGAGGAGATATAAGTGAAAAATACTGACTTCACACTGATCTAAGCACCCAGAAAGTAACAAAAGGAACAGTAAACCATTCTCTAGAGGGGAAAAAAGTAAGAGAGGAGATATAAGATAACAAAGACGTACAGTAAGTTCCCTTCACCAGTAGACTGCTACCTGATATTTTTCTTACCTTGTTGTGGGTCGCAGGGGAGCGGGGATAGCACACATACCCTTAAATTGTGTTATATTGTCTGTGTCTCCTGGCGCTGTCCCTGGTATTAGAGGAGGCGTGGGCAGGGGGGGGGGGGACTTGGGTGTGGGTGGTGGTGGTAGTGGTGGTCGATGTAGGACTAGGGAGTGGGTAGTGGAAGGAGTGAGTGTAAAGAAAGGAAAGGAGTGTGAGTAGAAATGGAGTAATGTGGGTTGATTGTAAGACCACCTTGTACGCGCGCGCGCGCGCACGCACACACACACACACACACACACACACACGCACGCACGCACGCACGCACGCACGCACGCACGCACGCACGCACGCACGCACGCACGCACGCACGCACGCACGCACGCACGCACGCACGCACGCACGCACGCACGCACGCACGCACGCACGCACGCACGCACGCACGCACGCACGCACGCACGCACGCACGCACGCACGCACGCCCCACGCACGCACGCACGCACGCACGCACGCACGCACGCACGCACGCACGCACGCACGGCACGCACGCACGCACGCACCACCACACACACACACACACACACACACACACACACACACACCACACACACACACACACACACACACACACACACACACACACACACACACACACACATCACAAAACTTGTCATATTGAAAACAAAGACGCATCAGTTTTATTGACGTCAAAAGACTCGCTAATATTTCACAATCTTTTTCACTTTCTGCACCTTTATTTCACTATTTTTAACTTTCTGCGCTTTATTTCACTACTTTGTGCGCCATTATTTCACTATTTTTAACTTTCTGCGCTTTATTTCACTACTTTCTGCGCCTTTATTTCACTATTTTTAACTTTCTGCGCTTTATTTCACTACTTTGTGCGCCATTATTTCACTCTTTTCACTTTCTGCGCCTATATTTCACTTTTTTTTTTCACTGCGCCTTTATATCACTATTTATTAGTTTCTTTTTCGATATCACTCCTACTTTTCATATTCTATTAATCATCAGTTTAGTTTGTAATATCTCAACTTTCATTTCAGTTTTCATTATTTTTTAGCATCATCACATGCTTGTTTTATTCCTATGTTTTTACTCTATTACTTCCTAACTTTTAATTTCAGTTATGTAGTTTTGTTTATCAGTATCATATGTGTTTCTATTTTTTACTTCCTGGACCGCGGGCTTATTTATGGTATTGAAAAATTAATACAGATGGGTTTTTTTCCCTTGAGATTCAAAGGAAATAATTTGTGCAATATTAATTTCAGTTATGTAAATCATTTCTATATTTTTACCCTTTTTTTTCACGCCCTGGATCACCGGTATATGTTGGGCTCGATAAAATGTATATAGTACTGTTTTATCACAATGAGCAGTGTCTTGAGGCTCAAAGGAAAAAGTTGGTCACTGTATGAAGTCTTAACTCCTTTATTTTTCCCTTTGTTTTAGCAGTGCAGGAGAATGGTTGACCTCCTTGCATTACAGTATAGATAAAATATCCTATTACGGGTGAGGTTTAGGGGGGAAGAGCCAGAACTTTTTTGCGGACACTGTACATTGTCTTGAAGCCATCTCGGTCACTGCCCTGGAGACGTGGGTGTGATATCAACGCCATGAAACACTTGATAACATATTGAACAGCAAGAAAAGTGTCTGTATTCAGTCTCAAGTGGAAAGAAATTGGCTGGAATCTCATATTTCCTAAATTTGGAAAAAATAGGAACATAAGAAAATAAGAAGCTAAAGTCTTGGCGGACCTACACGAGGTAGTCCGTTACTTCAACACTACCCTACATCCCTGTTATCCCATCCATGAAACACTTTTAATCAAATGAACGCATGAAATTGTCTTGACATTCATCATTCTCCATTGTGAACAGCTATTGCTTTGAATCTCCTATTTCTCAACTTGGAAAGTAAACTTGAACTACGTTACTAGGAAGCACAAGAGCTGTTCGACCTCACGATTATTCCTGTTACTTAAAACTCTACCACATCCACCTTTCTGCTCTCTCAGTCATGTTTGAATCTCTATCTCACATTTAAAGCTCAATGCTCGCAACTCATATTTCTCAAAATTGAGAAGTGCCGAATCATTTTCTCACCAATTTGTGAAAGTGCTTGCATTTCATTTTTAAAATTGGATCAAAGCTTGACGTGATTCTTGTTCTCACCATTTTAAGCGGTAAGAATTTCCTACTTCTCAACTTTATTAATTCATTTATCCACTTGAAAAAAGTTCTTCGGAATCGTCTCACATTGAAAATGCTGGTCATCTCAAGAGTTGAAGTGGCTTGGAATCTCATTTTCTCAACAATTTGGGAAAAAAAGTGGCTGGAATTTCATGTTTCTCAACAATTTGGGAAAAAAAAGTGGCTGGAATTTCATATTTCTCAAACATTTGGAAAAAAAAGTGGCTGGAATTTCTTGTTTCTCAATAATGTGAAAAAGAAAAGTGGCTGGAATCTCATATTTCTCAACAATGTGAAAAAGAAAAGTGGCTGGAATTTCATGTTTCTCAAAATTTTGGAAAGAAAAGTGGCTGGAATCTCATATTTCTCAACAATGTGGAAAATTACGCTTCATTTAGTTTAGTTTTTACGTTTATACTTTTTCACGGTTCCTATTTCATTTCATATTTTTTTGCCACTTCCGGACAACTTTGCACCTATGACGATTACTATGTTTCTGCTCTCATAAACGGAAAATAGAATAACCCTTTATTTCACGGGTTTTTTACTGAGCTAGATTTCAGGTTTTTCGTATTTTTCACTACTTATGGGCAACTTTCTTCTTTTGATTTGATATAAAGTAAATGTAACTTTTTGCCTCTCATGCACAGTAGTAATTATGACCTTCATTTCAAACGGTTTTTTTACTAGACTAGAAATTACATTCAATACTAAAAAATTTCACTTTTTCGCAATTTTCCCTAACATTTTATACTTTTTTGGCGTGTGTGTATGTGAGTATGCTTGTGTGTGTGTGTGTGGTGTGTGTGTGTGTGTGTGTGTGTGTGTGTGTGTTGTGTGTTTTGTGTTGTGTGTGTGTGTGTGTGTGTGTGTGTGTGTGTGTGTGTGTGTGTGTGTGTGTGTGTGTGTGTGTGTGTGTGTGTTTCTTGTACTATCGTAGTTTTACCCAAATCATTCATGGCGGTGAATTTCTTGATTTTATTTACTCCTTGCTTTCTCTCTTCTTCCATTTAATGCTCCTAAGCTCTTGGTGTGTTTAGGTAGCGGGGTGGACAGGGGGAAGGGGGGAGGGGAGGAGGAGGAGGTCAAATGGGGTAGGAGGGGTAGCGGGTAGGGGGAGCAAGGGGGAACAGGGGGGGGGGAGGGCTAGGGGAGGGGGAGGGAGAAAGTGTTTGTGTAATTTTTATATACTTTTCAATTCCCTTTTTTTTCTGCATACCTCAGTTGTTTCTTGGTCAGTTAGTCAGTCGAGCAGTCAATAGTTAGTTAGTCTGTAAGTCTATAAATAGCTTAGTCAGTCACCCGGTCATGTGTTCAACCATACATTTAGCCAGTTAGTTAGTCAGTCAGTTAGTAAGTCAGTCAGTCAGTCAGTTAGTAATCCCACAGAAAAAATCACAAAGAATCTCACTCTTTCGATAAACTGTCAATATCTCAAAATATTTTCATTATTATTATTATTTATCTTGTTTGAGTGCAGTGTAAGGAAAGGATTTATTGAACTCAGCGACAAACTTTCTCTCAAACCGTTCAGCCATGCCAATCCCCCCATCGCTCAGTGTACGGTCCGCCCCCACATCTCACTCGTAACTTTGTCCTCAGAAATATAGTCATCCAAATTTATCACACCCTGTAGTTTTCCTGCGGCAGGCGGTGAAGGAGGTGATGCAAGACATGCACGAGTTTATCTTACCTTGCCTTACCTTGCTTTGCCTTGTTCCGGTCTAGCTCCGTCCCGTATATTCTCCCTCCTCTGTCTACCTTGATGTAATAATCCTACTCATCCTGCCCTTCTCTGAGCGTCTTTCCCCTGTCCCTTGCCAACACCCCCTACCAGTCCCTGTCATCTTCATCACTTCTACTACAACCTAAGGGAAAAAGAAAAGAGTGAAAAAAATTGGAATTGAAATATAAATCTAAAAACTGAAATTATCTAAAAATATATCTAAAAATTGGAATTGGAATCTTAGTTTTTTTATTATTTTTTTATTTTACGTTGGAGCCTATACCGCTTGTAGGCTATTATCTTTCTTCCTTAGGGGAAAAAAACCATAATAATAATAGGTTAATTAAAAACTATTTAA
>JACEEZ010025737.1:117500-120000 GCA_016584305.1 Chionoecetes opilio | reverse complement strand
AGTTACAGTTTAGTTCAGTGATGAAATAGATTGACCATAGTGATGAGGGGAATTGCTAGCCATCTTTGTAAGGCTTGTACCCTCCATCGCCTCTTTGGTGTTCAGTATTCGTCCCCCTGTCATTATACAGGCTTATTACTTATCTTTTTTAATAATTCAATACACTTCTTAATACTACAGCACATTCATAATAGTGTTTCCCGTATTAATAGTTATAATAGTACTTTGATACCTTTGATTAAGTTTGTGACAACACAGGCTTTCATGATAATATAATACGCAGTATATGAAAAGAATTGAAATTTCAAATGGCATGTAACATAACTTAAGAACATAACTATTTTTGTGCAAAGCTGATCTCAAAGGATTCGTACAATGCCGCCATAGCATCTCTAATAAAAATGGTTAATAAATGAGGTCCAGTTACATTCGTCGTAACATCTAAATACACAGTATTGATATACTTACAATGCTATAGAGAGGCAGACACAATGCTGCTGTCACTCTCCCGTCGTGCTGCACCCTTAGTCGCCCGGACAGTCGACAAGTGTTGCTCTCCCTGCACTGTAATTCCTCACCTGGGCATGAATAAGAGGCAAATTACTACACTTGTAAAATTATAAGCATTATCGATGATTACTGGTAATTATTGATATAATATGAACTTAAAACTTTGAAGATTTTAGAATATACTGTGGACACCCTCACATATCAAATGATCAAGTATATGAAAATTAGCATGCTTTATTAAGTAATATCAGATTTCATATACTTAAAAGTTTAAGGGTATTTTGGCTGAACAGAGGATATCATGTTCATCCAAAATCTCCTTAAGAGTCGCACGTTGGCCGCGGGGGTCAAATCGTCACGTTCACCGGTCCACCGCGCTGAGGTCTGCGACAAGGGAGAACTTGAGACAGACGAGTCAGTCGGTGCTGCGCCACCACAGACTCTGCACACTACTCTCTCCGCTCTGACGTAATAGCAGCGTTGTATTTTTCGCTACCCTGTTTCTTGGTCATTAAACTTATCAATCAGTCAAGTCTGGTATTGCACCACCTAAGCAGTTGGAACGTCAAATGACACCGGTACACGGATCTGCGACACTGACGACGATGTGCAGACCGGTACCCTGTTGACGTAAAGATTGGATTCGCTACCCGTTTTGGTCATTACACAGACTTACTCAAATCAGCTGTACCAAGTTGAATCACGGTAACAGATTGGAATACGTACACAGATTGGAACCGGTACACAGATTGGAACCGGTACACAGATTGGAACCGGTACACAGATTGGAACAGGTACACAGATTGGAACAGGTACACAGATTGGAACAGGTACACAGATTGGAACAGGTACACAGATTGGAACAGGTACACAGATTGGAACAGGTACACAGATTGGAACAGGTACACAGATTGGAACAGGTACACAGATTGGAACAGGTACACAGATTGGAACAGGTACACAGATTGGAACAGGTACACAGATTGGAATACGTACACAGATTGGAACACGTACACAGATTGGAACAGGTACACAGATTGGAACAGGTACACAGATTGGAACAGGTACACATATTGGAATACGTACACAGATTGGAACCGGTACACAGATTGGAACCGGTACACAGATTGGAACCGGTACACAGATTGGAACAGGTACACAGATTGGAACAGGTACACAGATTGGAACAGGTACACAGATTGGAACCGGTACACAGATTGGAACCGGTACACAGATTGGAACCGGTACACAGATTGGAACCGGTACACAGATTGGAACAGGTACACAGATTGGAACAGGTACACAGATTGGAACAGGTACACATATTGGAACAGGTAACATGAGTATATTGTATTTTCAGATGTACCTAATCACACCAATCCCATTCTCTGTACTCACTAATCTGAAACTTTTGCTTAAACTAATTATAATCTACTAATATAATTACAACCGTGCCAATCCCTGCATAGTTATCCTAGTTAGTATATCCCAACCCAATCTCCTCTTGTACCATCAACCTAATCTGTGTACATATTCTAATATCTGTGTACAGATATTAGAATATGTACACATATTAGGATTGATGGTACAAGAGGAGATTGGGTTGGGATATACTAACTAGGATAACTATGCAGGGATTAGCACGGTTGTAAATGCGGATTATAATTAGTTTAAGCAAAAGTTTCAGATTAGTGAGTATAGAGAATGGGATTGGTGTGATTAGGTACATCTGAAAATACAATATACTCATGTTATAGACTGATGTCAAAGTATCATTCCAGGATATACACCAATTGGTTTTTTTTGGAAAGTTCACTTGAGCCAACAGCTAGTGGGTTAAGAGCAGATCACGACCACGTACGGGAACTATAGTCTATTTTTTCAACGAGGCAAAAGTTCCAATCTATCTTTAGGTCTCATGCTTAACATTGTGCCTATGTTTATCTGGAAATATGGTTAACTATGATAAAATACAACTTAGATTTAGAAG
>JACEEZ010025737.1:100000-112500 GCA_016584305.1 Chionoecetes opilio | reverse complement strand
TAGGAATATTAACCCCGAAATATACCTAAACACATCCATATACGTTTGAAATATGTATTATGTCTCTTGATACCATATTTTAATGTATTGTCATGTATTTCGGTGTATTACGGTATATTTTGGTATATTTTGGAATTAAGAGACACCGTTGTGGCGTTTGTTTTGATTTGAGAGGCGGAATCTGCCTCGGAATGGGTGGCTGGTTCTGTCAGACAGTGTGAACAATTGCTCTGTGCACCCATAACTAGCCTCGCTCCCGACCCACGCAAAACGGCCCAGTCCATGGCTAATAGTGTCTAGTGTGACTGTAGCTTAACCCCTTCACGCCCAGAACGTAATTTTCCTTGTAATATAACCAGTAAGACGCCTTAATCGGCGAAGGACGAGCGAGACCGTAGAAACCCGCCGCACGTGCGCACGTGCGGCGTCACCCGGAGTTTGACCTGTGTAACATTACTAGGTGTGTGGTCTCAAACCACACACCAAATTTCAACTTAGTCGGTACAGCCGTTTCTCAGCTATAGCAAGATAACGTTGTCTGACACCCCTCATGCGGCACGCGCCACGCGCCATGCTGACACCTCACGTGAGACAAAACTTGTCAAGCACAAGTAGGGATTGAATGGGGCTATCAGATGGCAGACCACTTGTCAATCGGAAGCGGGATTCCAAAGATATAAGCTCCTGAAAAGCGTGACGGTCGGTCGGTCGATCGGTCGGTCGGTCGGGTCGGCCGCTTATGTGAGAAAAATCCCGCATCCAGTGAGGACTCGCGAGCGCTTCGCGCTCGCTCGTAACCACCATTAGACGATTTTCATGAACATAAGCATTATTTTATAGATATGACCTGTTTATTATCCTTGTCCACTAGCTAGTTTGATATATTCAGTTACTTTTTCGTAAATTTGTAGCTAACAATAGACGATTTTAGATAGCAAAGGAAAGAACTGGGCGTGAAGGGAAAGATCCAGGGAGGCAATTCATTAATGAGCGGCGCGGCGCGTGTTGCCTTGGGGCCGGCAAGGATTACACTGTTGGCCGAAATGAGATGACTTATTTATTCGTTATGACTGGTTGGTATTTCGTTATGTCTGTCTGTCTGTCTGTCTGTCTGTCTGTCTGTCTGTCTGTCTGTCTGTCTGTCTGTCTGTCTTTCTCTCGCTTTTATCTCTTTTTTTTCTCTCACATGCAAAGTGGTACCCGAGAAATGATGATATAATAATAATGATAATGATGATGATGACTGGCATGGTATTTCATTATGTCTGTCTGTCTGTCTGGCTGTCTGTGTCTGTCTTTTTGTCTGTCTGTCTGTCCGGCTTTTTTTTCGTCTCTCTCTTCCTCTCTTTCTCTCATCCATACAATGTAGTAACCAAGAAATCAAAACACGACGATGATGATAATAACAATAATGATAATTGTAATGATAATAAGTATATAAGTAATAATGATGATTTAACCCCTTACGCCCAGATCTTTCCTTTCCTATAAAAAAAATTGTTTGTTGTTGAGCCATAAAATTCCGAAAAGTAATTTAATATGTATACCAAATTAGCTAGTGGACAAGGATACTAAACAGGTCATATCTATAAAACATTGCTTATATTCACTCAAAATCGTCTAATGGTGGCCAAATTACAAAGGAAATTACGTTCTGGGTCTCAAAGGGTTAATACCGTCACTTGTTCCCTGGCGAAGCTGAAAGCCTGTCCTGAAGTGTTCTTTCGTTTCCCTCCGCTGTGCTTGCAGAGTCTGACACAAATCATTAAAATAGCAGCCGCCTGGCTATTTAGCATTACGTGGCCCAGCTTAACACAGCTAGTGACGCCGTGCTGTGTTGTGCTGTGCCACGTTATGGTGTGCTACGTTGTACTGAACCTCGCTGTGCTGTATACTGTGCTGTGTCGTGCTGTACTGAACCTCGCTGTGCTGTACTGGGCTGTGTCGTGCTGTACTGAACCTGGCTGTGCTGTATACTGTGCTGTGTCGTGCTGTAGCCTACTGAACCTCGTTGTGCTGTACTGTGCTTTGTTATTCTTTGTTTGCCTCTTGAACTCATCCTTAAGAGCATCAGCTTAATTTTCGAACTTAGACTAGCTGAGTACCAGACCAGATATGTGTGTGTGTGTGTGTGAGTGAGTGAGTGTGAGTGTGAGTGTGAGTGTGAGTGTATGTGTGTGTGTGTGTGTGTGTGTGTGTGTGTGTACAATACGTCACCACCGTCGCTCACACACACACCACACACACACACACACCACACACACACCACACACACACACACACACACACACACACACACACACACACACACACACACACACACACACACACACACACACACACACACACACACACACTTGTCACATCGAGTTAACCACCACCACCACCACCACCACCACCACCACCACCACCCTAATGTAAACCCCTGCCCTCACTCCCGCCTCGCCTCTCTTCGCGGCCACGTGTGAGGCGCGGCAGGTAAACACGGGTAGACAGCCCCAAAACAAGGGCCGGTGGTGATAAGGGCCGCCGTGCGTCTCTGTAATGAACTCTGGATTGGATTCCATTCTGGCCGCGACACTTCATAACCAGATGTGTGCCGGTGGGAGGGTGCGGGAGGGTGGATGGGCGCGTTAAGAGTGGCGGCGACTGGCTCCCTCTGACGGGTCTTAATTATTTAATGGACACCCGAGGAGGGAGTTTTAGAAGGGACTATAGCGCTAGAAGGAAGAGGAGGAGGTGGAGGAAGAAACGGGAGAGGTGAAGGAGAAGGAGGAGGAGGAGGAGGAGGAGGAGGAGGAGGAGGAGGAGGAGGAGGAGGAGGAGGAGGAGGAGGAGGTAGGAGGAGGAGGAGGAGGAGACTTATGGCATATGAATATTTTGTAAATGTAAGACACAGACATTTATTAAATTTTTGTTATCATCATTTTTGTTATTACTATTATTATTATTATCATCTGCATGACTTAACCTTTAGGCTACAGATAAGATTGTATGGAGCAATTATTGTTTTATTATTATTTGAGGAGAGGAGAGGAGAAATAATGTGCAACTGGTTAAAAGGAAATATTCAGGGATTTGTGCAGACGAGAGAGAGAGAGAGAGAGAGAGAGAGAGAGAGAGAGAGAGAGAGAGAGAGAGAGAGAGAGAGAGGGGAGAGAGAGGAGAGACGAATAATGTGCAACTGATTAAAAGAGGAAATATTCTGGGATTTGTGCATCAAGAGAGAGAGAGGAGAGAGAGAGAGAGAGGAGAGAGGGGAGAGAGAGAGAGAGAGAGAGAGAAGAGAGAGGAGAGAGAGAGAGAGAGAGAGAGAGAGAGACTCGAAATAATGTGCAACTGATTAAAAAGAGGAAATATTTTGGGATTTGTTTGTGCAGAAAGACCAGGCCTACCATCTGAGCCCTGGAAGTCATTGCCCTGCAGGCGCTATAGGCCTAAGAAAAAAATAATATTATATCAGGTGCCGCGGCTGAGGTGCGTCACAAAGCTTGGTGAGTGGCTACATAATTGAAATTGTAGCATAATGTGATTGATATATTTTTGGTTCCCCTATTTGTTAATAATTATGACATTTATATATTTTTAATCATCTCTTAGTATCTGAAAACTTTAATTATCTGTTACTTAAACTCTTGATGGCAAAAAAAACTCCGCATTTGCAAATATTGAAAATAGATATCCGCATCCACATCTACAAATATTGAAAATAGATATCCGCATCCGCATCTACAAATATTGAAAATAGATATCCGCATCCACATCTACAAATATTGAAAATAGATATCCGCATCCGCATCTACAAATATTGAAAATAGATATCCGCATCCACATCTACAAATATTGAAAATAGATATCCGCATCCACATCTACAAATATTGAAAATAGATATCCGCATCCGCATCTACAAATATTGAAAATAGATATCCGCATCCGCATCTACAAATATTGAAAATAGATATCCGCATCCACATCTACAAATATTGAAAAATTGACATCCACCTCTTATCTAGTTATGACATCATAGTATCTCTTCGTCTATCTGTTATGTACCGTTATCTCCTCTTCTACAAGCATTTGACGTTACTATTTCTTCATATTGTATCGTTTTTCATGTCAAAAATTCTTCCCGGTCGGTCGTCATATTCTTTCTTTATGTCCTCTCTTTTCTGTCATTTTTACGGCATCAAGCTTGGCCAAGACTGCTCCAGGGGTGTCTATGAGTATCTTGCTTGATGGTCATTGTTTTCCCCTCATCTGATCGGCATCACAAAACAACCACGCGGCTCTGAAGGCCACCGTTTTCTGTGCTTGCCGTCTTCGTAGCAGGACCGCGCGCAAAAACAGGAAATCTAGCTTAACTCAAGATCGATTTTCGTAGTAAGTTCGATCTTGAAATGACAAAAATATGGCTGGTAGATAAAAGTAAAAGCATCTTCCAAGTATGTGCAAGGGCTAAAGTTTTCTTGGCACGCACCGAACAAGGACAAACACAAGTACTACAAATAAATAACCACCACTACCAAACAAGTGACCTAACAAACAAGACACCACAACCAAGACACCACTACTATATATTATATAACCAACCACAACCACCACCACCATGCTAGTTCAACACATGTCAGGCCTTCCCTGGATTTTGGAGAAATAGTTAATTAATGTAGGAGGCATTTTTAAGTGGAATTCCCTCCAAAATTCAGTTGTTTTTCTCACTAATATTAATACGTTTGAAACAGCCGTGACTAAGCATAAAATTGTATATATTTCATTATGGTAATTGAGTAGCAATAATACCTAGTTATTACTTGTAGCTACATAGAATGAACGTCTTTATTTACTCATTTTGATGTTTATAAACGATTACTGGTGCATTAGCAGTAGGCGTGTGGCTTCTGTGTCAGGGTGGGAAGCCACCAGGGCAGGAAACCTGGTAAAATTCAATTACAAAATCACAAAATGCTAATCATTTCAGTCAACACATATTTCACTCATAACACTAACTGACAAACAATGAAAAACAAATGAGGTTAACGTTAGCCAAATTAGTATAAGTAGTTTAAGGTGTTCAGTAGTGTGCTGAAGCCACCATGGTTTATAGATTTTTCTCGTATGTTTTGGGGGAACATAAAAGTGTTCATAGTATTTCTTAAAGCACAAGAATAATTCTACATTCCAGTAATTTGACTAGTTTGTGTGTGGAGTTCATGAAAGAGGAATTACAGGTGAATTCCTTATATTACTTCTGGAGCAAGCATTTGCATTATATTTAAGCGCTCTTGATTTAGATTAGTTTTCTTATCTCTTATATAAAACAAAAAGTGAGGGAGTGAGTCGCGCCACCCACAAAGTCTGTGAGTGGCGCGCGTTCCGTCAGATGAGTAATGTTTTGAGTAGCTTGAGTGGCTCATTGCGAAGAGACGAAGTCAGGCTGAGCTTCGCTGATGTGACGTCATGGCCTCTCCTATACCTCCTTGGCAGTGCGGGGTTACTGTATGGCATAATTGATGATGTCACCAGTCACCGGTGGCCTACAGCCTCCGGACCCTCCAGGAGTGCGGGGCGCGGGTGAGGTAGGTCTCCGAGTCCTCAATGATATCATAGATGTTCTCCTCGCCAGGGTCCATGGCGGCCCTGGCATTATCCTGGACGTCACCAGTTACCGGTGGCCTGCCTGTGGAGTCCCCCAGAAGGGGTTCGGGGTGGGGGAAGACTGGCACCATTTCCATGTCATTGTGGCGCCGAGGGCGTGTGGCGGGCAGGCTGTGGTGTCGGGGGGTGAGTAAGGCGGGCCCAGCAGCAGGGGTGTGGCTTTGGAGTTTGAGTCCAGGCGGCGGCGGCTGGAGCAGCTGTGAGCAACAATGATGTGTTATTAATCCCATAATAATGTTCTACGCGTCGCGCTGCCAGGCTGGCTGGGAACCGGGATCAGCACAGGGCTCTGTCACGCCGGACTAGAACCCTCCTGGGGATAGACAAGGAGAGGATGTCAGGAGTCTCGCTGAGGATATCGAGTGTCATTTGAACGGTAATGACCTCCGACCTGTCTACCGAGCCCTTAAGAAGCTCCGTTCCAAGTCTCCATCTCGGGCGAGTGCTATTCGAACAGCAGATGTGTCGGACATGGATGGGCAGATGGCTCGTTGGGCTGAGTACTTTGGGCAGTTGTTCACGGTGGACCCTCCAACTGAGCAGCTTCACACCACTGTGTTACAGGCAGTGGATGCCGATCCTCCCATTGACGAAACCGCACCCTCTCTTGACGAAGTCAGAGAGGCTGTAGCAAAGTTGAGGGGTGGAAAGGCAGCTGGTGTTTCTAATATCAGTGCGGAGCTCCTCAAAGCTGGGGGTCAGGCCATGATCCGCGGGTTGCATGCTGTCCTGACTGCTGTGTGGCAATCAGGTACCATTCCTCCTGACTGGAAAGGGGGCTGGTCGTCCCTATCTGGAAAGGGAAAGGAGACCGTTAGGACTGCAACAATTACCGCGGTATTACACTGCTCAGCGTGCCAGGCAAGGTGCTTGCCCATCTATTGCTGACACGGATCCGCAGTCATCTACTGAAGCATCAGAGACCTCAGCAGTCTGGGTTCACGCCTGGTAAGTCAACAACGGACCGTATCCTAGCGCTTCATGTCCTGGTGGAACGCCGACGTGAATTTCGTTCGACAGGGGATGCTTGCAGCCTATGTTGATCTCAAAAAGGCATTTGACTCAGTGCATCGTGAGTCACTCTGGGATCTTCTGCGACCTCGCGGGATTCCTGCAAGGACTATTGGTTTGATGACTGGTCTGTATTCCGGGACTGAGAGTGCTGTGAAGTGTGGTAGAGGTGTATCCAGCTTCTTTCCTGTTAATACAGGAGTGAGGCAAGGGTGCGTCCTTGCCCCATCAATTTTCAACACTTGTATGGTCTGGGTATTGGGCAAAGCTGTAGATCAAAGCGATTGTGGAACATCCCTCGGCAACACCAAGATCACTGATCTTGTTTTTGCCGATGATGCAGTCATCTTTGCTGAGTCGCTGGAGGTCCTGGTGATGGCTCTCGAGGCGCTGCACGAGGAGGCAAAGCCTTTGGGACTTGAGGTCTCCTGGCTCAAGACCAAGGTACAGGTGTTTGGAGGCTTACTAGATGAAACAGTACAGTCTGTTCATGCGTGCGGCGAGGACATTGAGATCTTGGAAAGTTTTACATACCTTGGTAGCGCAGTCCATAATGACGGCGGGTCACGTCAAGAAGTCTTACGACGGATTGGCATAGCCCACGGTGTTATGGACTCGCTCAGCAGGAGTATTTGGCGTTGTCGGTACCTGTGCAGGAGAACAAAGATCCGGATCTTCAAGTCGCTTGTGATCCCTGTCTTACTCTATGGGTGTGAGACATGGACACTAAATAACGACTTGAAGAGACGAATCGATACCTTTGGTAATAAGTGTCTTCGTAGAGCCATGGGGTATCGCTGGGATGATTACGTGTCAAAGCAGCGATTGCACCGTGAGACTGAATCGAGGCCTATTACCTGCATAGTCCGTCAGCGCCAACTTCGGCTATATGGGCATGTGGCACGCTACCCTGAAACCGATCCTTCCCATCGGGTTGTATCTGTAAGAGACAATCCGTCGTGGAGGAGGCCAAGGGGGCGCCCACAAGACTCGTGGCTGGGGCAAGTTGATGTTTCCTGTCGAGAGCTGCTTGGTATGGGAAGGGAGCCTGCATGGGGACTCGTGCGTAGTGACCCCCGTGAGTGGCGTCGTAGGGTGGGCGAGGCGACGCGCCATCCGAGTTTGCCCCTAATGATTGATTGATTGCGAGTCTTAATTTTTCATATTCTAGAAATCTTTTCGCGACCCCTCCCTTTTCCTTTTAAATCATTAGTATGAGAACCCCCTTGTTAGTGGAATGAAGTAACAGGTAATATAGATTTCATCCTTCCCAGTTCTTGTTCATCCTTTTTCTATCCCGTATTTGAAAAATACATTTGTTATATTTTCTTGTAGTGTTATTAACTAAGCTTGCAGACATTACACAAGATTGTGTGTGTGTGTGTGCTGTGTTGTATATATATATATATATATATATATATATATATATATATATATATATATATATATATATATATATATCGTTAAAAGTGATAGCTAGTTCAGCGTTTATTATCTTTTTATTATGTTGATAATTATTATTATATAATTATTATTATAATATATTATCTTATTTATTATCTTACTCACAGAGAAACAAATCGAGGAGTCAACAACCAATAAGCGTCACCCACTCACGGAGACAAAAATCAACGAGAAGCAGAAGTTATCTACCAATCAGCGTCGCCCACTAGGCTGCGCGGCAGCCAGACTTCATCAATAAATAGTGCTTCACTCCCCAACTAAATCATGCTCACCTCTACAACTGAGGAGAAAACATCTACCACATGCTGCTGAAGAAGGGTTCTTAGACCCGAAATCGCGATACAGCAAAAATGACAAGCTACGACGAAGCTATAAAAGTTATTACAAAAGAGAATAAGACACTCTTAAGACAAAGAGAAAATATCTTTAAAAAGATAATAAACGCTGAACTAGCTATAACTTTTAACGAGATCTGTCTCATAGAAAATCTCCTGCCCGTATATAATATATATATATATATATATATATATATTTAATATAAATCAAGAGGGAAATATTATCTTACCAATTTTAATATTTTTTCTGTCATTATATACACTACAAATGTTTACACATGCCAAATTTCATAATGGTAGCTTGCACAGAAAGAAAGATATGGTGATTTAGTGAAATTCGCCGCAGCCGCAGCCGCCGCAGCTAGGATGGTCATTTTGTTTTTCATTTTTTAAATTAACGAAAGCCTAAATCAAGTGTCATCCACCTTAAAAGTGTTAAATATGGGTCATATTAACTGGCTGGCATGGGTGACAGCTACTAATATTCCGTCACCCCTTATGTGAAAATCTGAATTTTTGCCACCGGTCTAGTAGTACGTAAGGAGTAAGAAATTACAGCATTGAAACCAATCGTAATAATACTGCATTACCATCAACACACACACCCTCACCAGAAAAAATATATATAATTGACATTTCTTCGCCCATTCCCTTCCTCTCCTATGTATACCTCCTCCTCTACTCAGCCTACCCCACCCCGTCCCCTACCAGCCCCCTACCAGCCCCCTACCAGCCCCGCCCCGCCCCGCACACACCCCACCACACACACCACACCCCAACCATTCACAGCTTTTTCACAATATACACATGCATATACACCATTTACTTTGCAAATACTTATTAGCCACAAACCGCTGTATCTAGAACAATTTAAAATGCAAATCATAAAACTGGAACCGGGAATGTGTTACTATATATAGGCTGATACATATACTGTTTTTCTGTACGTGATTTAACAATGCATATTTTGTTATGTATTTTTTTTCATAAGGATGAAGTCCTTAAGGAGGACGGAGAAAGTTTGGAAAGGATTATAATGAATAGAGGTTTTTGAAAAAGTGTCTAGAGTAAAACTCACGCTAAGGGTTAAGGGCGACATATTTTTGGAAAATAGTCAGGAATAGTTTATTGGAAAGGCGTTGACAGATACGTTTTTTGACTATGGATAAAGATTCGGAAAGGGAGTTTTGAAGATATCATTTTGAAAGGAGGACTAGAAATATAAATACTAGAAGAGAACAGAGGATAAACATTTGAAAGCGGGCCATGTATGAACAAATTTGGGAAGTGAACCAATGACAAATATTTATAGGTAAGGCAAGAATTATTAAAAGCCTTGCAATGGAACAAAATCAATGTCTGCGAGAATTACTTTATAGTCATAGATTATTCATTTTCCATCAGCGTCCAGAAAAAAAGAATTGAAAAAGAGCTGGACTGATGCACGCAATGGGACAGAGAGCATGACAGAGCGGCAGTAAGTGTAACCAGTCGCCGTCATTCAGAGCCCATCAATACTGCTTAATGGCCTGGGCAGCGCGTCACTCACACAGGATCGATGCAGAGCGTTAGTCAGGCGTCCAGCAGCTTGAAACTGGTATTACCCAACACGTCATGGCTGAGTTATGACTGGCGGGGTACTATTTAACCTTTGTGTGTCAGGTGCAAAGCGAAAAACATGTTTAGATAGACTGCCCACTGGCTGCCCGGTGCCATGAAAGGTTCCCAATTAACTTTTCTGGCTTTAACCCCTTGAGGCCCATAACGTAATTTCCATTGTATTTTGGCTACCATTAGACTATTTTAATTAATGTAAGCAATATTTCATACATACTCACCTGTTTAATATCCTTGTCCAATGTCCACTAGCTAAATTAGTATATTAAGCTATATATCGTAGTTTTATGGCTAACAACAGACGATTTTATTTAGCAAAAAAAAGATCTGGGTGTGAAGGGGTTAAGGAGTTATTCAATGAGAAAACTTATTTGTATGAGTTATGGATTCTTATATATGATAGTACTTCATATTTACATGAAATTGTGACATACTCCACTCAAGATTTATTTGTATCACTAGTGTTATTATGGACCAAACATAATAAGATGTTCGTATGTACAGATAGTTTATGGATTGTGTTACGTGTTTGTCAATAATTATAAAATCTACAAACTAACTATTTGTCAGGTATTTGGTATCAGGTTATTAAGGCTCAAATATATTCTTACCATCAATTGCGCTAAAAGGAACTATAATTCTTCAACAAATGGGTGAAATAAACACTATAGTCTATTTTTTTTATTATGGTCAAAATGCACTAAGGAAGCCACGCCCCCTGCCTCCCCTTCTATTCTACGGGGCAGGTGATTGGTGCATTCCTCGTATCATCACAACCAATCACAATATCTTCACTACTTAACAGCGGCGTGACCACTGGACAGAGCAATCTTCACTACAGAGGGTGACAAAATCAAAAATCCCTTTGTAGTGAAGATTGCTCTGTCCAGTGGTCACGCCGCTGTTAAGTAGTGAAGATATTGTGATTGGTAGTGATGATACGAGGAATGCACCAATCAGCTGCCCCGTAGAATAGAAGGGGAGGCAGGGGGCGTGGCTTCCTTACTGCATTTTGACCATAATAAAAAAATTAGACTATAGACAGATAGGTCCAGTAGCTTTTTTTACCCCGTTTCAGTCAATTAAGATCAAATTCCAGTAATTTAAGATCGAATTTCAGTCATCTAAGATAAAAATAAACTTATAATTGACAGAGGGACCGCACCTTAATTGTCATTCATATCAGATCACGTTTCATAGCTAATATATCATCCTGGTTTTAGGTTGGTCTTTCCCAGTGAAGATAAAGAGGTAATAGTCTATAGGTATATGTCCCGCTACAGACGCTAAGCAGGTGGATCCCGGGCGGCATATTGCCGTTCTCTGGAATAGTGTGTGGTATTGGGATGTCTCAAGCCAATCACCGTTGTCCAAGCTCGTGACATATATGGAAGCTTAGAGTATACATATTTTGTATCATTTGTTGATATCAAGAAAAAATAACCTAAATTCTTTGAGGATGGAAGAGAGAACGACCATAAATAGAAAGAATAAAAGAAATATGTATTGAGTAAAAGTCTGCTGGATATAGCAAAACATTGTTTAATTTAACATTTCGAATCACGATCCAACAAACTACGTGTCGCTAAAATCGAAAAAAAAATAATTTAATTATATTACATTATGGAGACTGTTTGCAATTAATTAGTCAATTGATTGTGCGTCAATATATGTTGTTTATGTAAGGTAAAAGTAAAGATGGAACATACACTAAGATGCGCGTGACCTTGGTGCTCATCTCCGTCGCATTAGCTTTTGAGCCTGTGATGGGTAGGAACCTGCTACCCCGAGACACAGGGCTAGTGTGAAATCCGGGCTACCACAGTTACCTTCCCCAGGTTTCCCTAAGTGCCCATTTATCGACCATCCCCGAAACGAAGGATGAGCTGTTTGGGCTTGCTGCCAACTGTCTGGATTCGAACCAGGGGACGCAGATTCGTAGCGAGGCACGCTAGCCACTACACCAGAGTAGACCAATTAGGCATATGTAAAACCAACTGATATCATTTATTCACATATCTGTCACCGTGTTTCCCAGCTGTTTGTGGATAGATCCTACCAATTTTCGGTGTATTTGTTTTAAGCAGTCTAATATATACCTACTGATGGAGAGCTCTGAGAGAGGCTAAATGTTGAGTTGATTAAACGAAGAATCAGTGAAATCCAATATTTAAGCTCCCTTCACGTAAACATGAATACAAGGAAAAACATATTTTACTTGTGTTTAAAGAATGTACTAAAATATAAAGCGAGACGACGCAATTTTGCTATAATTTAAAAAATGATGGATTTATGAGCCATCAAACATGGACGTAGAGGCAGTTTTTATTCGAATTTCCAACGCTTCTGGCTTCAGAAGGAAACGTTATTCAGACATTGACTAGCTTATAAGCTAGTCAATGTGTTATATATGTTATGTGT
>JACEEZ010025737.1:90000-97500 GCA_016584305.1 Chionoecetes opilio | reverse complement strand
AAACATAGACTAAGTGTGTGGCCACAAATACATCCTTCCACGCACCTTTCGGCCTGTCATCCCCTCCCCCCCCCCCCCACACTGTGTCTACAATAACGACCGCGCAGTGCTAATATAAGAGATCGAAATGTAAGTGATTCGACAAACTTTTCCAACTCGCTTCCCTAGAGAAATACTAGAGCTGTAATCCCAATGATACCCTTTGATGGTTTGTTGTCTTTCTAACTTGCTACATCTGCTTGAGGTGTCGTGTCTCTTGAGTGGTGTGCGTGACAGCGTTTGAGCTAACTCGCCTCGAGGAGTATTGAGTGTCTGGCATGGGATACAGCGCCAATTTTGAATACCTAGAAGAGGCTTTGAAGTAGTTGTCTTCAGAAGATAAAATTAATATAGCTTATAAATTAATCGTGCACCCAAGCGCATACAAACACTTTGTTTTTTCAAACACGTTTAGATGAAATAAAATGCATAATGAGATAATGTTAAATATATTTCATCTTTCAGAAAAAAATATCACACAAAATCATAGTACTTGTATATAAGGAATTGACAATTCAAATGCTTAAAATGTATTGAAATAATTGCAAACCAATAGACAAATCACCACTATAGGAATAGTTTAGGAGTCCTTCATGTAAATCATTTGATTATGCCATAATGTGTATTCATGTTCTTTTCGTGAATTGTTTACACATAACACAGCTGGATAAAATTGCACATCGATAATCATAGTCACACACATATTATACACAGTCCTTATTGGAATTACAAACTCTAACTGTATACCATCCAGAAGGGTAAATTGTCCGAGAAATAAGGGTTTTCTTATTGTTGGTGGTCCGGATTGAGTCCATTCTAAATGCAGCAAGAACTGAACGTTGCCCACTCGTAGCAACACAGGCGAGATATTGGGACGATCATGACGCCAAACACCATCGGCTGCGAGGAAGATTACTGCCACCACACTGCAAGTTCAGACCCGCTATGTGGAAAAAAAAGAAAAGCGGTGAGCTGGAAGAATACCACACACACACACACACACACACACACGCACACGCACACGCACACGCACACGCACACGCACACGCACAAACACACACACACACACACACGGCTCACAACCAAGAAGTCCCGGGTTCGATCCCCGGGCGGAGCGAAGACAGACGGGCGGTCTTCTTAAAACCCGAGCCCCTGTCCACCCGGCAGTGAATGGGTACCGGGTGTTAGCCGGGGGTTTGTGACCCGCCTCCCGGGGTGGTGGTTTCGGCCAACACTAAGAACTAAGGATGAATGATAAAAATGTTGATATGAAGACGGGGCCATACGAGCGTCGCTCTGGCCCTGTAAAATACAACTAGATGAAGATGAATAAATACACCACACACACACAACACACACACACACACACACACACACACACACACCACACACACACACACACAACACACACCACACACACACACACACACACACACACACACACACAGATATATATACATGACATATATATATATATAACATACATCTATAATATATATATATATATATTATATAATATATTATAATATATATATGATATATATATATATATATATATATATATATATATTATATATATATATACATCTATATATATATATATACATACATCTATATATATATATATATATATATATATATATGTATACATATATATATATATAAATATATATATATATAATATATATATATATAATACTATATATATATATATATGTATATATATATATATAATATATATATATATATATATGTATATATATAATATATAATATATATATATATATATGTATATATATATATGTATACATATATATATGTATACATATATATGTATAAATATGTATATATATGTAATTCATATAATCATAACTGTTCTATCTTCTCGGATAATCCTTTCTATTTATTTAAGAATTTTCTTTTTTTTCCTATATTTTTGCTTCTCGTGAACAAAAAAACAATCACGTGTAAAACTGCATTTTTCTCCTTAAGTTTCACATACAAACATCCTTTATACGTATTTGCTGTATTTTCTCTATTTCCTTTTAATTTTTCTTATTTTTTCACAATAACAGTAGCCCTCCTCCCTTCCTGTTAGATTTGCTCTCATACTATTTACACAGTTTAGATTATGACAACTCTATCCAGGTCATCTTAAGTTGTGTTTCTTTTAGGCACATTATGGTGCTATCTTCAATTGAGTTTTCAATCTCACTTATCTTAAAACATGAATAAACTCTTGTATATTGAACACTCCCCTAATTGTATATATTCTTATCTGTTCTGCACACGTGATCTATACACATTGCTACTTTTTCTTTCTTTACCAAAAATGTCTCCACATGAACTGCCCTTTTCTTATGAACCATCATCTTTCTCAATTTTTTCCCCTTTTTTCATGAAGCTGCTCATTGAGTTCCTTGCCTCTGAGTATTTCTTTTAATGTTAAGTCAGGTACTATTTAATAATCTCCTGTATTCTTCTTTACGTCTTTAACTTCTTTGCTGTTTTTACTATTTTCCATTTTGTATGTTCCTCGGTTAGCTCAACCAGTAGTACTTTAAATTTGGTTTCTTCTACCGTCCTCTTTCTCTCTGCTCTGCTTTCCCTATCCAAATTACTTCCACTAACTTTGTATCCTCGACCTGCAACTCATTTGCAAAAATGTCCATACACTTTGCCTGGTCGTGTTATATTTCTTTCAGGCTATGATTATCCAAATCTGGTTCTTTCAGGTTGTAAATCACTACATCCTCCTTCTCTTTTCGTGTTCTCTCTTCTAGCATTTCTTTTACTATTCTTGTTATGTCATCCTTTAATTCCTTTTACATGTCGTGTTTACCTACCTCATCTATCTTCCTTTGCGTCTCCACCTACTTGCTGATTATTTCTCAATTTTCCTTAACATCTTCCCGCTCTTGTTTTCTCTCCTTCTTCACTAGCCTTTTCATACCTGGTCAACTTTACATTTGCTACTTCACTTTAATTAATCCTCTAAAATTCTAAATAATCATCTGCATCTCATCAGTGTCTTTTTTTCCTATCATAATTACCTCCTCTAAGCCTCGGCGCCCACTTCACACTCTTCATCATTAAGGTTCTACACCTTTTAATACCAATCATGTTTATCATTATCTAGCTATACAACCCATTAAATATAATCTTACATCCTGTATAAAACCATAGATTACAGCTTTTACACTGAATCCCATTATCTTCCTCTTTAAATTTCCTATGGCAATGTTTACATGTCTCAGCGAGATGTCTGACTCTTCATTTTCTCATATTTCTTCACATCTAGCGCATTGGTCCTTTTCATTTACTCCTTCAAATTATCCACAATCCTTACACACCGCTTGATAGATCATATTTCTTACCATTTTACTTCAATATTTAAAAATATTTGCAGCCAGCAGCAAACCACGTCCGGTGTATTTGGATATCACTCTTTTCCAACCTTCTACATTCTATTAATTAGGTTTTTTTAAACTTACTTCTCACCTAACTTATCCCTATTATCTACTATTATCCTTTCCGAACTCTATTTTTTATGTAGAGATTTTCTAGATAGCTTTCCAATCTCTTCCTTCAGCAACCTCTTCTCCTCATACTCGATATACTTTTTTTGATCTCATTGAACCACTACTTTATATCTCTTTCATGATTGTCTTAATCACATTTTTTCATCGATCACACTCTTCATGCCGTCTCTTATATTTTGTGCATTTCATTCAATGATAGATAATGTGTAGCAATAAACCCTTTAAGACACTCATGAGCACACATCTCCACCGCTAAAAAAAACTGCACTGATACATTAATTTCTCAGAACATTTCCCTTATTATTTTGTCTTCAGAATATGTTACATCTTCTGTCTCACTCCGCTCCGTATCAAGTTTGTTTTTATATATTTCATGTCATTTCGCCGGTTTTACCTATTTTCCCTATATTTCAGAATGCTGCATGTTGTCCCATTATGGGAGCATCCAATACAACTTGTTTCATACTTTTGTACTTGTCAAGTTTGTTCAAATTATAACTCGCAGAAGAGGGAGATCATATCCATCTCTTCTCTCGCCAACTGAACAAATGTTTCAGCGCACTATATTCGCCACCAGGTTTTGAACACGGCGCCTTCTTGACACGTGTGTGTGTGTGTGTGTGTGTGCGTGTGCGTGTGCGTGTGTGTGTGCGTGTGCGTGTGCGTGTGCGTGTGCGTGTGCGTGTGTGTGTGTGTGTGTGTGTTTTTTTTACATCACAAAGGACTGGCCAAGGGCACAACAAAAAGAGGTAACACAAAGCCCGCTTAGTTGCCAGTCCCAATAAAGAAAACAGTAAGAGAATAAAGAAGATGGGGTAGGCCAATTTAGTTTTGGAGGTGTCTTGATACTCTTCTCTTGAAAAGATTTAAGTCGTAGGAAGGTGGAAAAATAGAAACAGGAAGAGAGTTCCAGAGTTTACCAGTGAAAGGGATGAAAGAGTAAAGATACTGATTAACTCTTGCATTAGGAAGATGGACATAATAGGGATGAGAATGAGTAGACAGTCATGTGCAGCGAGGCCGCGGGAGTGGGGGAGGCATGCATTTAGCAAGTTCAGAAGAGCAGTGAGCAAGAAAATAACGGTAGAAGATAGCAAGAGAAGCAACATTGCGGTGGTGATTTAAAGATTGAAGACAGTCAGTCAGAGGAGGGGAGTTGATGAGATGAAAAGCTTTTGACGCAACCCTGTTTAGGAGAGCTGTATAAGTGGATCCTCCCCAAACATGTGAGACATACTTCATACATGGGCGGATAAGGCCCCTGTACAGAGCAAGCAACTGGGAGGGAGAAAAAAAGGACGCAGACGACACAGGACACCTAACTTCTTAGAAGCTGTTTTAGCAAGAGATGAGATGTGAGATTTCCAGTTGAGATTTTTAGTAAAGGATAGTCTAAGAATGTTCATTGTAGAAGAAGGAGATAGTTGAGTGTGATTGAAGAAGAGGGGATACCTATCTGGTAGGTTTTTGTCTAGTAGATAGGTGAAGAAATTGGGTTTTTGAGGCATTGAACAAAACAAGGTTTGTTTTGCCCCAAAAAATAAATTATAGAAAGATCAGAAGTTAGGCGCTCGGTGGCATCTCTCCGTGAATCACTTAGTTCCTGGTGAGTTGGATGTCTAATATACGACATTGAAAAATGCAGGGTATAATCATTAGCGTAGGAGTGGATAGGGCTTTGAGTTAGACTTAGAAGATCATTAATGAATAATAATAGAGAGTGGGTGATAGGACAGAACCCTGGGGAACACCACTATTGATAGATTTAGGAGAAGAACAATGTCCCTCTACAGTAGCTGCAATAGAACGGTTTGAAAGGAAACTTAAGATGAAGGTACAGAGAGATACTAAGATAAGATACTTTGATCCTATCTAGACACTTTGCAAGTACCAACTACAAGGTTATTGACTATACAAAGCGCTACCACACCAAGACAAACTTGGCGGACTCGAACCGCTGACCGAATGCAGGGTCTCTACACTCGGACCGCGCGCTCTACCACCAGGTCACCCTGGCGGGTGTACAGAGAGAAGGATAGAAACCGAATGAGGGTAGTTTGGAAATTAAAGATTTGTGCCAGACTCTATCAAAAGCTTATGATAAATCAAGGGCAACAGCAAAAGTCTCACCGAAACCCCTAAAGGAGGATGACCAAGATTCAATTAGGAAAGCTAGAAGATCGCCAGTAGATCACGCTTTACGGAAACCGTACTGACGATCAGATAGAAGATTGTGAGCAGATAGATGCTTAAGAATCGTATTAAGTATAGATTCAGAAACTTTAGAAAGGCAGGAAGTCAAAGCTATAGGACGGTAGTTTGAAGGATTAGAACGGTCACCCTTCTTACGAACAAGTTGGATGTGAGCAAACTTCCAGCAAGAAGGAAAGGTAGGAAGTAGATAGACAAAGACGGAAAAGTTTGACAAGGCAAGGTGCAAGCACAGAAACACAGTTTTTGAGAACAATAGGAGGGACTCCGTCAGGACCGTATGCCTTCCGAGGATCTAGGCCAGAAAGGGCAAATAAAATATCATTACGAAGGATCTTAATAACAGGCATAATATAGTCAGAGGGTGGAGAAGTAGGAACAAGCCCTTCATCAACCAGAGTGGAATTGAGCGAAGAGTTCAGCTTTAGAAGTAGATGAGACAGCTGTGGAGCCATCTGGGTGAAGCATAGGAGGGAAAGATGAAGAAAAAAAATTGTTAAAGATGTTATTTGCTAGATGCCAGAAGTCACGAGAGAAATTCGATTCAGAAAGATTTTGACATTTTCTATGAATTAAGGAGTTTTTGGTATATTGAAGTAAAGATTAAGGGTTTACCGGAGTGCTGAGTTCTTTGGAACAGATCACAGACTTGTTGTTGCTACACTTAAGCTTCATGTCAAGTCCAGAAGAATCTCAAGAGGTAACCATACTGTGTTTCATCTTGAGAAACTGAAGGACTTGACATGTGCTCATGAGTATGCGGTGGCAGTCTCAAATCGGTTTGATGTGCTCGGTGCTCTCGGGGATCCTGTAGAACTGTGGGATACCTTCAAACGTGAAACTCTACAGGCTGCCAAGGAGTGTATTGGGGAGCGCCCGAGGTCAAGGCGTGGTTTTGTCTCGACGGAGACGCTGGAGAAAATCGAGGAGAGTCGCGCTGCCAGGCTGGCTGGGAACCGGGACCAGCACAGGGCTCTGTCACGCCGGACTAGAACCCTCCTGAGGAGAGACAAGGAGAGGTATGTCAGGAGTCTCGCTGAGGATGTCGAGGGTCATTTGAACGCTAATGACCTCCGACCCGCCTACCGAGCCCTGAAGAAGCTCCGTTCTAAGTCTCCTTCTCGGGCGAGTGCTATTCGAACAGCAGATGGGCGCCTCGTGTCGGACATGGATGGGCAGATGGCTCGTTGGGCTGAGTACTTTGGACAGTTGTTCACGGTGGACCCTCCAACTGAGCAGCTTCACACCACTGGGTTACAGGCAGTGGATGCCGATCCTCCCATTGACGAAACCGCACCCTCTCTTGACGAAGTCAGGGAGGCTGTAGCAAAGTTGAAGGGTGGAAAGGCAGCTGGTGTTTGTAATATCAGTGCGGAGCTCCTCAAAGCTGGGGGTGAGGCCATGATCCGCGGGTTGCATGCTGTCCTGACTGCCGTGTGGCAATCAGGTACCATTCCTCCTGACTGGAAAAGGGGGCTGGTCGTCCCTATCTGGAAAGGGAAAGGGGACCGTCAGGACTGCAACAATTACCGCGGTATTACACTGCTCAGCGTACCAGGCAAGGTGCTTGCCCATCTATTGCTGACACGAATTCGCAGTCATCTGGTGAAGCATCAGAGACCTCAGCAGTCTGGGTTCACGCCTGTTAAGTCAACAACGGACCGTATCCTAGCGCTTCGTGTCCTGGTGGAACGCCGACGTGAGTTTC
>JACEEZ010025737.1:30000-75000 GCA_016584305.1 Chionoecetes opilio | reverse complement strand
GTGTGTGGTGATGGGTAATGGGTGAGTGAATGGGTGGGGGGTGATGGGTAATAGGTGAGTGAATGGGTGTGTGGTGATGGGTAATGGGTGAGTGAATGGGTGGGGGGTGATGGGTAATGGGTGAGTGAATGGGTGGGGGGTGATGGGTAATAGGTGAGTGAATGGGTGTGTGGTGATGGGTAATGGGTGAGTGAATGGGTGGGGGGTGATGGGTAATGGGTGAGTGAATGGGTGTGTGGTGATGGGTAATGGGTGGGGGTGATGGGTAAGGGTGAGTGAATGGGTGGGGGGAATACATACATTTCTACATCCATGATTTCAGGAAAGTTAGAAGGGGCTATCTGGAGAGTCTTGTGTTTGGTGGGCCTTCGGCCCACCAAACACAGGTGGTGGGCCAAAGGCCCACCAATAGCCCTCCGCAGGAGCTAGCCAAAAAGTCCGCCCGGAGGGCGGCTTTGCGGCTAGTATACATATATATATGTCTGTGTTAGTGTGCATACGTGTGTGTGTGTGTATTCATCTAGATGTATTCATCTAGTTGTATTTTTACAGGGCCTGAGCTACACTCGTGTGGCCCCGTCTCCATATCTTCATTTTATCATTCATCCTTAGTGTTTAGTGTTGGCCAAAACCATCACCCCGGCAGGCGGGTCACAAACCCCCGGCTAACACCCGGTACCCAATCACTGCTGGGTGGACAGGGGCTCGGGTTTGAAGAAGACCGCCCATCTCTCTCCGCTCTGTCCGGGGATCGAACCCGGAACTTCTCGGTTGTAAACCGAGCGTGCTAACCACTACACTACGGAGTACCCTGTGTGTGGGGGGTGGGGGGGCTCTTTTTCTACATATGTGATCAAAAATGTATATAATGACAAATAAGCATTGTGGCTACCTTGAAGTGATGCGTGATGAGTAGGCACCCCAACTCACCTGGGTAAGTCTTGCAGCATTGAGTCCGATAGAGCGGCTTGACCTGGATACTTGTAATGGTGTTGTATCTTCAGACGCTTGTGGATATGGTTCTTCAGGGCCATGGAGAGCTTCTTCAAATCCTCATGGTCTCTTTGTAGTTTTATTTCCACCTCCTTCTTGTGGATAAGAGGTAGCAAAGCTGAAGCACTGAGCACAGTGTTGTCTGTGATATTTACTGTAGTCTGAAAATCGTTATTTATGTTGTCATGGTCAGCAACGCAATGCAAGAAGGAATCGTTGATCTCAGTGTCTTCCAACACTTTCAACCAATCTTCACACTTCTTCACACCAGTTTTCGCCAATAAGTCTACAACCTCCTCTATGGCACCGGAATCTGGCTGGTTTCCTACACTGAGCAGTCCTGCAACGTGGAGGAGCAAGTTGTTCATGTCCTGACGTGTTTGAGACTGCGACTGCAAGGGCTCCTGAATCAGGCGTCGTATATCGACTAATCCTGAAGTTAAGTCATGCTGGAGGCAAATATGCCGAGCGGCAAAAAATTCTTGTAATCCTTTATGGGGCACATCATATATGATGTCATCATTGTCATCATTTGTCATGGGATCATTCTTCTTACGTAGGGATTCATTTTTTAGCTTTGTAAATGACGATCGCAAGGAAAAAAACGCACCCATGAATTCCTCCATGGGCAGTTTTTCTTCTTCACACCTATTCTTCAGGTGCACAAAATCCTCTTCTGAGAGGCTCATTCTTCCTTGCAACAAACCCTCGAGTGCTATCCGGTACACTACTTTGAGCACCCTTTTGATCCCCAATTCGCGGATCTGACTGTTCTCCCCTGCCATCGGTTGCTTGATAGCTAGTCTGCCTTTTAGTTTCTCGACGCACCACTTGTGAATAGTGAGGTACAAGCTGGACTGAGTGCTGCTGTTCTTCAGATATTCAGGTTTTTCATGAAATAAGGTGGCCAGAAAGAGGAGGTTCAAAGGTAGTCCAAAGTAGTCCCTCCAAACTATGTTTTCCATCGTCTGTCTCAGTTTATCAACACTTGTGGAACCATTAGGAGGAAGGGAAACATAATGTTTCAAGACAAACTCAATTCTATCAACTGGTGATAGTTCTTTGATACAAATCTCGGACTGTTGGTAATTCTCGCGAGTTTTGGCCAAAAAGTCACTCACTCTTTCTGGTCGTGACGTACATATAAAGGTGAAACCTTGCACGTCTTTGCCTATATCCAAGATATCATTTAAAAGTTGCTCTGACGAACTGTTCAGTTCGTCAAGACCATCTATAAGGAAGAGAACCCTGCACTTTTTCAGGTACTTCACTACGGGGTCATTGAACATGGTAAAAATATCTGGAAGTATTCGATCCAAAAGTACTTGAAGACTACTGGGGACCCGCTCCCTGCATAAAATTCGCAGCACAATATCATAATTTTCAAGGTACTTCATGCGACAGTTATTCTTATTTTCTAGCCACTCTGACAGGATGAAATTAAGCAGCGTGGACTTTCCACTTCCGGCCACCCCGCTAATCATTGTAAGTCGTGATCGTCTTTCTTGTCGGGGATGTGAAGTCTGTGAAAACTCTTCCAAAATCTCATAGCAATCAATTTCAGTTTCTTTTGATTTTACTTGAAGGTTGATTTTAGAAAATATATCCTGAATATTTATTCGATTTTCTTCTTTATCATTCAGGAAATGAAGCTGGTTCAGGGACATACATTTTTGGTAAATATCCTTCAGTTGATTTCTAGTTTCCTCTTTAAACATAGGCAATAGTTTGTCGAAGCTCGTTTGTAATATTTTTTTCTCACTAAAATCCTCCATGATATCTTTGGTGTCTTTCTCAATCTTGTCACTCACTTTTGCAATCTCTGAGTCGGATACACCGTACTTTACCTTCACAGCCTCTAAAGTCCTGTTGAAGAGTTTTTTCAGATAAACAACTTTTGCTTGGAGCTCTGGTTCAGTAAGTCCTGTCCCTTTTTCATGAACGCAGGTATTTCTCTCCTCTTTTATTTTGTTTATCACTCCTTCCATCTCGTTTTGATCTTTCCACCTTGTTGCATCATCGCTACTCGCAACGTTCTCACACGCCAGCCGGATACACTTATATAGCAAAGATATATCAAAAGTGTCCCACAATGGATCAGATTTGATCTGCTTCTTTTCTGGGGTGTTGAATGCCTTCTTTTTGCCCTTGTCATTGAGACTACGATAGTTAGCTGTCGAGGTGTCTGGTAGGTTCAATAGGTATTCGTCAAGGTAAATAGGAGGTGAGTATCGCGTGCCTCGCTGCAAAGTTTCTTTGAGCACAGTGGCTCCAGGCCCTTCCAGGATGCATAACAGCTTAAGACGTAGATAATTAATCGATGATGAGGCAGTCATGGTAACTTGTATCAGGAGCTATACCCGAGAACCAGACTTCATCACATGGATTCCCCTGAAATAAAAACATTTTGTAAGAGCATGACACCATTTTCATTGATATTGATATATAAATAACAAAACTTAGTTAAAATAGTTTAGATTACATGTTTGTTTTTTATTCCTTAACAGCAGAGGCCTAGTTGTTGTCCTTCACCTTCTATCGCACACACACACACACACACACACACACACACACACACACACACACACACACACAACACCATACACACACACACACACACATACACACACACACACACACACACACACACACAAACAAACACGCACACACAAACACACACGCACGCACACACACACATATATATATATATATATATATATATATATATATATATATATATATATATATATATATATATATATATATATATATATATATATATATATATATGGGGAGGCGGTGCCCGAGTGGTTAGTATCTTGGATTGGTGAGCTCGATGTCCAAAGTTCGAATCCTACTCGGCCAACGCCTCCCCCATATATATATATATATATATATATATATATATATATATATATATATTATATATATATATATATATATATATATATATATATTATATATATATATATATGTATATACATACATATATTATATATATATATATATATATTAGGGTGGCACTTAAAAATTGATTTTTTATTTTTAATGCGTGCGGGTGGTTTTCTGGTTCCATTCCCGTAAAAAATAACGTATGCAAATTTGTTTTGAAAAATATTAATATTTAAAGGTCGCGAATCGAGGTAAAAGTTGAGATTTTGGGGGCAAATTTCAAGATTATCAAATTCGTTTCTGACGTTGTTGTTACACTATAATTGGATGATTAAAAGGCATTTCTTAGTCATTTTCATATTGTTTATTGGTATTTCACTCAGTTTTGGTCACACCGGAATGCTGGTCTACTCCAGGTCCCCCTCTCTTGCAGAGTATTAGCCCCTCATCGGGGGGGGGGGATCATGGGCAGTGGGCACCCATCTCTCACTCTATGTGGCCTGGTTAGCAGTCGCAGTCGACTTGCGGGCGTCGGGGTACCGCTTCCTGTGGTCCTCAACGACCTGCAGGAGGAACTGGCGCTGTTCCTCGTCCTTCGTGAGGGCCTGGTTGTAGGCCTGCATCAGCGCCACACGTTGAGGGCCTCTCGTCGTCGCCATCGTTGAAGACGTTCCCTTCGTGTGCGCGCCGCAACGGCCGGGTAGGACTGTTGCCGGCACTGGCACTGGAGTCGGAAGAACTGCCCGCGGAAGAACTGCCCGAAAGCACAACGGACCGGTCAAGCTCAAGGCACACTTTCGCCTCCGCTTCCGCCCGCCGGCGATTCGTTGACTCCAACTTCTCCTTGACCTTCTTCTCTTTGACAGCAAGGGACATGTCTCGAGAACCGAGAGAACCGCGGGGCTCGTCCTCCCTTTGGGCCAGCAGGAAGGACCGGTCCTCTTCCTCTGTGAGGAGTGTAAGCGCATCTTGGTGCGCGATGTCGAAGAGGCGACGCAGGGATGCGACGAATGCCTCTTCCCTCGCCACCTGGGTCGGCCCGCGCTTCGACTTGCTCTTCTTCAAGGAGACCCACTCATCGTAGAGTCGGATGAGTTTGTCGCGCGCCCGGTGGGCTGCCTGGACTGGAATGCGTGCCCGGGCCCAGAATGCGAGTACCTCATCGATCACCTTGGCCGCCGCGGGCTTCTTCTCGTGCTTCAGTTCCAAATGAAGGTGCAGGAACAGACGGAGAGCTTGTCCTCATGTTGGGAGTCGGCTTCCCGTAAGTTCGTTCAGTGTACTATGTACAAGGTACACAGTCGTGTTTGACCTAGTCGTCGCCATCGCAACTCTGGGGAAACAGGAGAGGGGAAGGCTATTATTAGTCAATTATATAAAAATTTTATGTAATGCGTCAAAAGAAGAAACATGTCAAATGGATGAGGATGATTGGAAATTCCCTGAGGAACAGCACTTTCTGGGCAACAAAAATGTAACAGAGCGAATAAAAAACGAACCAAACTGTTATAGAGGCGTTGGTAAACAGTTTCTAAGAGCCCACGGTGCCAACCGACACTCCTTTCCGGTCGAAACGTGCACTAAGACTGAGCCAACCAACGGGCAAAATACGGCCCCGGAACGCGGGCTAACGAGTTTTTGCCTGTTTTGGCCTGACCTGGCCTGGCTCCGATCGACCGGAAGTGGTGTAATAAACAATTGTTAGACAAAAAAAAGCCAAAATACGTCGGAAATGCAATTTAATGATGGAAAATGTTGTTCGAAATATGTTTAAAGTAAATTTGAAAAAGTTGATTTTTTCCCGAAAAATGTCAACTTTGACCTCAATTCGCGACCTCTAAATATTAATATTTTTTAAATCCTTTTGCAAACATTATTTTGTACGGGAATGAAACCAGAAAACCACCCGCACACCTAAAAATCGGATAAAATAAAATTCACTATATGGCTAAGTGCCACCCTAATTTATATATATATATATATATATATATATATATATATATAATATATATATATATATATATATATATATATATATATATATCGTTAAAAGTGATAGCTAGTTCAGCGTTTATTATCTTCTTAAAGATATTTTCTCTTTGTCTTAAGAGTGTCTTATTACCTCCGCCAACGAAGTTGGACGGGTTATGTTTTCACCCCGATCTGTCTGTCTGTCTGTCTGTCTGTCTGTCTGTCTGTCTGTCTGTCTGTCTGTCTGTTGGTGTACAGGATTTCTCGAAGTTACGAATAGATTTGGACCAAACTCGGTATACCAAGTCTATTTGGTATAAGAAAGAACTGATTTAATTTTCGATGAAATTTATTAACAACTGTTGCCATGGCAACCAATTGATAAAATATTCGGCCGGAGGTATGCGCTCATACTGAGTGCATATATATATATATATATATATATATATATATATATATATATATATATATAATATATATATATATATATATATATATATATATACGTATATTTGATGAAATATTCGGGCGGAGGTATGCGCTCTACTGAGCGCCAACCTGAGAAGTTTCCCAACAATACTCCTAAGGGAGAGCCCATAGCGACGCCGTCTATTTGTTGATACTTGTTCCCTCGGGGAGAGGTAAAAGGTACTAAAGAAGCACCTTTTACCTCTCCCCGAGGGAACAAGTATCAACAAATAGACGGCGTCGCTATGGGCTCTCCCTTAGGAGTATTGCTGGCAAACTTCTTCATGGGCTGCGTAGAAGAAGAACTATTCAAGAAAATAAGCAAGCCCGACATATACTGCCGCTACATCGATGACATCTTCATCAAAACGACAAGTCACTACGAAGCAGAACATCTGAAGCTCTGCCTACAAGATACTTCAGGCCTCACCTTCACCATAGAAAGCAGCTCAGACAAATCAATGCCGTTCTTAGACGTCCTTGTTACGCAGAAAGAAGAATCATTCATCACAAACGTCTACGTGAAGCCAACGAACACCGGACACTGCCTCAACGGAGAAAGCGAATGCCCGCAGAGATATAAAGACTCCACAATCGGTGCTTACATCAGAAGAGCTCTCACACACTGCAGTACATGGCAACTTGTGCACAAAGAAATCGAGAGAGCCACTCAAGTCCTCATCAACAACGGCTTCAGCGAGAGAGACATCAACCGTCAGACTAAGAAAATCATGGAGAACTGGTACAACCCTAACGCCCCCAAAAAAAGTCAAGACATAACTATCTTCTACCGGGCTTTCTTCTCCACCGCTCACCAGGAAGAAGAAAGAATAATATCACAAATCGTCCACCGTAATGTGTAACCTGCAGACCAAGAGAGGAGAATAAAACTACAAATTTATTACAAAAACAAGAACACCAGCAACCTCCTTCTCCGTAACAGCCCAAGCCAGACGAAGGAGACAAAACAAAAGTCCCATGTCGTATATAGGATCACATGCAAAAGAGGAAACTGTGAAGTCCTCCCCTCATACTACATCGGCATGACGACAACGAAGCTGTCCAGACGTCTTACTTGCCACCTAACTTCCGGAGCCCCAAAAAGTCACCTATTAGAACAACGCATCATCATCACAAGAACATTTCTAGAAGAAAATACAGAATTGGTTGACATGTGTGCAGATGTGCGGCGACTTCCCATCTTAGAAGCACTGTACATAAAAGAGATCAACCCCAAGCTTAACGTCCAGGCAAACGACCTACAAGCTCTACCCAGCATGAAAAGAACAAAAGCAAATAACAGCCTACTCACAGAAAAGCCAAGCGAAGACCAAACAACCAATCAGCGTCTCCCACTCAAGAAGACGAGAAGCAAAAGCTATCTACCAATCAACGACATCGGTAATAGGCTGCGTGGCAGGCAGACCGGCTATAAATAGCGCTGCACTTCGCATCTTAATCATGCTCACCTCAACTCCTCAGGAGAAAACATCTTCCATATGCTGCTGAAGAAGGGTTCTTAGACCCGAAATCGCGATACAGCAAACATGACAAGCTACAGCGAAGTCATAAAAGTGATTACAAAAGAGAATAAGACACTCTTAAGACAAAGAGAAAATATCTTTAAAAAGATAATAAACGCTGAACTAGCTATCACTTTTAACGAGATCTGTCTCAGAGAAAATCTCCTGCCCGTATATACTATATATATATATATATATATATATATATATATATATATATATATATATATATATATATATATATATATATATATATATATATATATATATATATATATATATATATATATATGGGGAGGCGGTGGCCGAGTGGTTAGCATCTTGGATTGGTGAGATCGATGTCCCAAGTTCGAATCCTGCCGGAGGCACTCTTTCGACCATCTTAAACGCGGTCGACAAGAGCCTGATAGGTGAACACAAGGTCCCGAGTTCAAGTCCCACTAAGGAAAAACTGCAAAATCCATCGTCGAGTGGCTGAAGAAACCCGCATGATGCATACCTGTTCTTTCAACTACGACTAATCGGCGGAGGAAACACCAGATGTCAGCATGAGCCTAAATGAGGGTCAGACCATCACAGGAAACAGGACCTTCACCTATCAACACAGATGTCACTATAAAAATCCAGCCTGCGTCACTACGGGCGAGGACCAACAATCACAGCCCTTAAGAATGTGCAGTGACAATCACCTAAGCCCTCCAAGGAAAAAATAATGATAGCCTACAGGCGCTATAGGCTCCAAAGTAAATAAATATATATAATATATATATATATATAATATATATATAGAGAGAGAGAGAGAGAGAGAGAGAGAGAGAGAGAGAGAGAGAGAGAGATATGAGGCAGTGGCCGATTGGTTAGCGTCTTGGAGTGGTGATCTCGATGTTCCGAGTTCGAATCCTGCTGAGGGCAACTCATTCGACCATCTTTATCGCGGTCGACAAGAGCCTGGGAGGTGAGGACAAGGTCCCGAGTTCAAGCCCCACCAAAGAGCAACTGTAAAATTCATCGTCGAGTGGCTGAAGAAACCCGCATGTTGCGTACTTGTTCTTCCGACTGCGACTACAAGTGCGGCGGAGAATCACTAGATGGCAGCACGAGCCTAACTGTAGGTAGACCATCACTGAAAATGGACCTTCACCTATCAACACAGGTGTCACTATAAAAACCCAGCCTCGGGCGACCACCACGGGCGAGGGCCAACCATCATAGCCCTCAAGAATGAGCAGGGCCAACAATCACAGCCCTCAAGAATGAGCAGGGCCAACCATCTAAGGCCTAAAAAGAAAAAATAATAATAGCTTACAGGCGTTATAGGCTCCATGGTAAAGAAATAATAATAATAAAACACATATATATATAATATATACGTATATAGATAGATACATAGATAGATAAATACATACATACACACATATACAGGGTGTAACACGAGTTTCTGCAAATATTGATATAGGTGAAAGAACATGTTATTCTAAGTAGAAAATGTTCTATACACATGCTTTTTGAAGACGTGAGATTAATTGAGAAAAATCACGGCGGCCAGCAATTTCACAGTGGTACGCGATGTATGGAGGCATATAGTGTGTACTCGCGTTGCCCAAAAGTCAAGATATATTATATCATAATCCTTATCATTATCTGCCGTCTCATAAACTTTCCTATAAAAACTCAATAAATTGGTGAGACATGACCTACCCTTGGTGAAACCATGTTGTGAATCATTGATCAAACTATGTTTTTCTAAGTGCTCTCTAATATTTTTTGCAATAATAGATTCCAATAATTTACCTACCACTGACGTTAGACTAACGGGTCGATAATTTGACTTTAGTCCTCTGTCTCCCTTCTTAAATATGGGGACTACATTTCCTTGCCTCCACAATAATGGCACATCGCCTATCTTGACCGATTTCCAAAAAATGTACACTAACGACTCACTAACAACCTCTTTGCATTCTTTTATACTCTGGGATACACTTCATCTGGTCCTGGTGACTTAAAATTCTTCCTTTTATCTATACCCTCTTCCACCATTTCCCTAGTTATCACAATATCTTTGAGTTTCTCCTCATCGCTTCCATTAAACATCTGTTCACTTTCAGGTATTGTCTGTTTATCCTCCTGAATAAATAAATAGATAACATATAATAAAAGGAAACATTATTTTCTTAACATAATTTCCACATAATTATTATTTTTCCCCATCGGCAGGCAGAGACAGGAAGAGCACTTTAGTTGTAGTGTGTGTGTGTGTGTGTGTGTGTGTGTGTGTGTGTGTGTGTGTGTGTGTGTTGCGTTGTTGGGATATATGTGTGTGTTTGTCATTCTGCACGGGAAAACACACACACACACACTTACATAATAATATCAATATTATTGATGTTATTAATATTATTATCATAATTATTATTATTGCTAATATATTTTTTTATTATTTCATTATAATTATCATTATTTTCATTAGGTATTATTTTATTGAAACGAAAGTTTTTCTCTCTATCTTCCTCTATTCCTAGCGTGTATTATCCACCCGGACAGGCAGAACTTTAAAGGAGGAAGAGGAAATGTGTGGTAGATTATAGTCATACAGGAGAGAGAGTGTGAGAGTGTGTGTGTGTGTGTGTGTTAAGCCGAGGGCGAGATACCAGTCCCTCCCTCCCTCCCACGGGAGCAGTATATGATTGAGAAAGAGGAGAGAGAGAGAGAGAGAGAGAGAGAGAGTAATAAACAAATGTAATACACACATAAATTGGATCACCTGAAGATCCGTCACCCCAGAGTTTGGCAGGGTGACGGTTCTTCAGGTGGGATATCCTGGAGTGACGGTTCTTCAGGTGGCATCACCTGGGGTGACAGTTCTTCAGGTGGGTTCAAGACCTGACCTGACTTCACCTTCCAAGTGAGGTTAGGTCAAATGGGTAAAAGGACCCTAGCTCCAGTCAGGTAAGAGGACTATATAAAAGTAAGTGGGCTAAAAAAAAAATAAGTCATAGGAGTCAGTGGACCCCTGGCCCGGTATTTATAATAAGGCTATGGGATTCCCATAAGGTTCGACATAACATAAAGTTGCCCATAAGATCTCTATGTTATGGAGCAAATTTCCGCCATAGCTATGGGTCTAGGAGTTCCTGCTGACACAACTTCGCGCTAAACGTAGCATTTACATTACCCTAAAATGTCTCTTAGATCATGAAATAACGCTTGAAATCAGTAAAATATGAGCAGTAAATTATGTGAGAACTTTACGAACTGAAAATAAAGCAATATTAAAGGATTAATTCATATATACGTGTAAATAAGATCCCGTAGAAAAGTTTTACGCGGGGAACGATGTAAACACTTGTCTCTCTCCCTATAAATAATATGTTATATCTCCACAAGTAATGGTAGAAGGGTGACGGAAGGAAACACAACAGGTAAACCACGTAGTACAAAAGGGGAAAGGGGCAAAAGCCAGGGAGGGAGTGATGACCAGGCAGATACGGCAGTATACATATAGCTAGGTAGATATACTGCCGTATCTGTAGCTACGTATATTGCCGTATCTCTGCCTGGTCATCACTTCCTCTCTGGCTAGTGTTTCTTTCTCCTCCTTTACTACATGGTTTAACTTGTGTGTATCCTTCCGTCACCCTTCCGCCATTGCATTTGAAAATATGATGTTATTTGGTAAATTTCTAGCGTTTGCCCATACTCTCCCCCTTGCCCCAAACAAGCTTGGGGACCTGTGGGAATGCGGAGTTTGAGGGTGGGGACTAAATAATGCGTCGAAAACACGTATTTTTAGAGTTGTGTAGGAGTCAAAATTACCTATATCTAGGGTAATTTTCCCTAGATATGGGAAATTTACCTAACCTTCAAGCTCCGAGATTACAAGGCCCCCCTCGTAATCTAACCTAACCTAAGCAAATTAAACCTAACCTAGCGAGGGGCTCTGCCCCCCTTGACCCCCGATAATCTATCCTAACAGCGATAATCACCCGATAACCTATCCTAACTTAGCGATAATCACCCGATAATCTAACCTAACCTAATGGGGCCCCTCGACACACCCGGTAACCAAATTTTGTTTTATCTTACTTCTTAATGGGAGGGGTGAGGGAGGGTGGGGTGGACTCGATACTCCGGTCATTCTGTTTGTGAGGATCGTCAGCAGGTCCACACTTTTCTTGACTGAAGAAATTCAGTCAATTTTCCCTAGATCTAGGGAATATTTACGCCACTACCTAACTCAATAACTATGTGGTTGCAACGCACATTTTGTACCCCAGCCAAATATCCCGCATATCCCCCAAGGTGCCCAAACTTGTTTTGGGGGAGAGGGGGGAGTATGGGCAAACACTACAACAATACCTGTTATTTATAGGGAGGAGAAAGACAAGTGTTTACGTGCGTCTCACTCTTCTTCCTCTTGTGACCTGCATCGCCTCTGCTTTTCTTCCCTTGCCGCGGACACTTTCCAATGAGGATTTGGCTTTAGTTAGAAGGTTAAAACGTGGAGTTAGGTTAGGTTAGTGAATCTAAAGGTGGAGTTAGGTTACTTAATTTCATGTCATATACGCTTCTTACTAAAAACATTTGATATCTCCAGAAGTAATGATTTGTGACAGAAACTCATTGAGAGTTTCTTAGAATCCATTAAGGTAACCAGAAAGCACACTCCCAATTGTGTAGGTAATTCTGGTCCTAGTGTAAAAAATTAACCTTGTTTCCAAGTATTACATTTTTGTTTTTTCCGGAAGTAGTATCTCCACTACGTGCTGAAGCTGAAATGATAGCCCTCCAGAAGGTAGATATGACTGCGTAGGTAAAACAAATCTTTACCTTCATTTCTGCCAAAAACAAGAGCTAAATTTATTATAAACATCAATACTAAATAGAAAATAATAATGCCTTCGAAAAATGTTGTCAAATAAACAATGAAAACCCTTTATTCATCCTTTTCATCTATGTAGAAGTGGAACTGTCGTCGAAAATTTCCGTTGGCGAGAATTCTCGATTGTTGTCTCGCACAGAATTTGGGTACACGAGAGTATTACCATGGACGGCCTTGAGCAAGCATTTTCCCTGTCCACTCCAGCTGCTCCATGGTCATCACTGCAGCAGCTGCACTGCTCAGCGCCTGCTGCATCTTGCCAGTGGCGAGGAAACAATCATAATGTTATTATAATTTTCATTCCCGCTGTCAGTGTATGGTTCCTTTTTTATTTACTCTGGAGGAATGCATTTACGAGAGTGACATACATAATTCCCTCATGGTTCAGCCGATACCTCTTGACAAGTTCTTCGTCATTCAATTAGCCAAGAACGTCTCTTCTGGCACGAAAATGCCTGAGTTGGCGCTGGCGGAAGAGTTGTTTTGCTGCCATGTTGACGGCTTATGTCAACATAAGGATCCTTATGGGACCTCCGGACATCCCCTAGCGCGTATGGGCAACTTTATGGGAAAACACGAGCACTTATGGAATTTTCGGTGATTTATGGCGAACTTCGCCATTTTGTCTGCTTATGGGAAACCCATAAGCTATTATAAATACGGGCCCTGACACGCAATACCTTCCAAACTATAGCGTCCTACCACTGTTGTGTGATGATTCCACTATATTTATTCGGTGGCTTCAACAAAACAGACTTTTAAAGCGTGAAGTTAAGTGTGTTACTTGTGATAACTGGATGAATTGGACAAAATACTCCAGTTCGAAGGATGGTTTTCTGTGGAAATGCCAAACAAAAGACTCCCTGAAGTATAAATCCACGAAATAAATGTACTGTATTTTGGAATACTGAGTAATGCATAATGTATTTTGTATTTTGGAACACTGTATATTACTTTCAATTTTTTCTTTAAACTTTCACAAAAAGATGCATAACACAAAGGAATATATTTGTAATCCTAGTTTTATATATTACATTCACTGTGGGCTGGGGTGACGGATCTTCAGGTGGGAAATTATATCCTGGGGTGACGGTTCTTCAGGTGGGATATCCTGGGGTGACGGATCTTCAGGTGATCCCATAAATGAATAGAAGAAAATATATAAAAGGATTAATAAATCAAGGAAAAGCAGGTTACTATGCCTCTTGAGGATGAGGTGTGTGTGTGTGGTGTGTGAGGTCCCGGTGCCGTCCGGCATTACCACTATAAGATCAGCCACTATGAGCTCCAAGCTCTCTCCGAGAGGGAATACAAACAATAATAATAGTAATAATATAAAATAATAATAATAAGAAAAGTAGAGGAAAATAGATAATTATTAGAGAGGAGAGAAGATGAGAGAGATGGAGAATAAGAGAGAGAGAGAGAGAGAGAGAGAGAGAGAGAGAGAGAGAGAGAGAGAGAGAGAGAGAGAGAGAGAGAGAGAGAGAGAGAGAGAGAGAGAGAGAGAGGAGGGAGAGGGAGAGAGAGAGAGGAGAGAGAGAGAGAGAGAGAGAGAGAGACAGAGAGAGGAGGAGAGAGAGAGAGAGAGAACATCTTTCCCGAAAGGGGGAAGCATATTAATGGTGTTAATCCGTTTAATCTCAAAACTCCGCCAAACGTATATATATATATATATATATATATATATATATATATATATATATATATATATATATATATATATATATATATATGTATGTATATCGTAAATTATAATACTATTAGTATAGTAATATAATAATATATATATATATATATATATATATATATATATATATTGCCTCCCCCCCCTTTTCAATTTTCTGGGTACGCCACTGCCTTATACCCTTCTATTTGGCATTAAAATTCCCCTGAGCATGGCTGAGCTCCGCTTGTCTTAGAGTCCCCACCCACTACTCCGCTGTGCCCCCCATAGATACTACGCTCCTAGCTAGCTAGCCACAGCATTGACAAGTAGAATGCGTCACAGCGAGGATCGCGGTGCATGATGTCTAGGTGGGACCATGGGGTGGGTGACTGGGACCTTGGTGTCGGACGTGTGGCAAAGTTGCAAACGTTGAAGCTCTGAAGCTCAACCTCGGTATAATGAAGTATCGGTAGCGAGCTTTGCCTTAGCTGCAGAAGTATGCACTGCGGTATGTAAACTATCTATATTACGTTGTAGTAATGTGTCGAGAGGAAGGCAATGCCTCTACCCGCTTGATGAAGATATGGGAAGCCATGTAAGTGATGTAGGAGAGGGCGGCCCCAATGACAAGGGTGTTGGTGTCCGACGATGTGCAACTGGCTCTGACCTTGAGCTCCGTTAAAGGAGCCAGTTGTATATTTAAGTTTGCGAATTGTTGAACCAACGCTATGTTGATATATTTAATGTTAGACTGAGTAGATACGCGTGGGATATTGTAACACTGATCACCGCTATGACACCACTCTTGAGAAGTGATGACACAGTTACTTACGAAAATAGTCTACATCTTATAACGATTACAGCAAGACTAAGTCGCATTATCGTGTCCCAAGCAAAACATGAGAGGGCGGGTACTTGCAGCCAGTGCCTGAATATATCGCTCTCTGCCAGGAAGGGATCAGTTGGGACACGATAACAGTGACGATGCAGTCGAGCAGTATCATCAGGTGCTGATGTGCCTCTCTCTTCCCATGATTCTCCCGGACGCAAAAACATAGTGTAGTGTTCTAAGTAGTTTATGCAAGTGTTCATATATGATACTCGTGAAATAAAGGATGCACGTCCGGCCTAACACATCCGGCACAACTGCCTGTCGCCCAGTCTTATGAACACGAGATAGAACACTTCTGAAAATAGGGGCGCGGCAAAGCAAGGCATGAAGGCAGGCCACCGCTGCCGCAGCACCGCCGCCTCAGTACCCAGCTAGGGAATATCACAACCCTCTTCAGGAAGAAAACCTTCAGAGACATTATCGCCCATAATGGATTGTAGTTAATAGCTACCGCTACACTGGAGTTATAGCTGATATAACATAAAATCATATAACACCTACTTTCAAAGCTGTTCCTGGCCGCGTTGACGAGGAAACACTTCGCTGCCACTGACTGTGTGTGCCTGTGGTGAGAGTCTGAGAGGCACTCAAGCGTCTATCGACTGTTGACGTCACCGGCGAGATTGCAGTCACTGTGCAGTGTGCACCACAAAAAAGTTGAGCCTGTCTGCTTTTGGCTTGATAGATTCCCTTCTCACGATGTCAGAATCCCAAGCTGGACAGTTTGGTAAGTTCACTTGCCTCGCACCGAACCACGACGTCATCTATAGATATTCAAGATAGCAGATAATTATGCAGTGCAGGTTATTGTCGTAACATTATGGTATATGTACTGACTACTGAGTCCAGACGTCACGCGCGCGGTGCAGGGATGTGAACTTTTGTAGCCCACACTGTCGTACCGAGCCACCAGAAGTATCGTATTTTCAGATATATTATCGTACAACCAAAATAATACTCAATAAATGACTTTATATTTCATTAAATTCAGCATTCCACATATAAAAATATTTCCTCTTTTCACCAAAATAAATAATAGCTACCGTAGATAACACTATAGGTGCCTTGCACGTGACGTCACAGCCCTTGTTGTGGCTGCGACAGGCGCGGGAGATGCGAGCTGGAGGACCAACAAACTCCACTTGCCACCCGTGTTTGCCAGCGTATGGTAATTTTCCCCTACCAAATATGTTTATCAGTTTAAAATATATACTGTTATCTTCGGAAATAATTGTTCTATAATATTATCAAATAAAAAACCGTAAAACACACTAAAGAAAGGCCATTATGAGACTCTCAAGAAATATGCATGAACTTAATATTCACCAGCTCCAGCTCCCATTTAATATTTTGCGAAAAAACCTTTTACAAGGGGAATATCAATAGAAGCGGAATTTCATTAGCTTTCCATTTATATATTTCGTTTTCTGATAAATGTATTAGCAGCATGTATAAATGAGCGTTAACTAAATAAATAACATCATGAAATCGGGTAATTTTTCCCGATTGATGAGGTTATTTATTTAGTTAACGCTAATTTATGCATGCTGATAATTGATTTATCAGAAAACGAAATATATCAATGGAAAGCTAATGAAATTCCGCTTCTATTGATATTGTCCATGTAAAATGTTTTCGAGCAAAATATTAAATGGGAGCTGGAGTTGGTGAATATTAAGTTCATGCATATTTCTTGAGAGTCTCATAATGGCCTTTCTTTAGTGTGTTTTGCGGTTTTTTATTTGATATTATTATAGAACAAACATTTCCGAAGATAACAGTATACCTTTTATACTGATAAACATATATTTAGTAGGGGAAAATTACCATAAGCTGGCAAACACGGGTGGCAAGTGGAGTTTGTTGGTCCTCCAGCTCGCTCCGACGGGCGGCATTTGGCTTGAACACGGCGGCATTTGGCTTGAAGACGCTAGATTGTGACGTCAGTGCAAGGCACCTATAGTCGCCAGTCACTTGCCACTGCACTAATGTCGCCAGGCACAATATATTACGAATTTTAGTACCACTACAGCCTTGTATGTGCCAAAGAAGATGATACACAGTAGTTTATAATTATTATGTACGTACATCACACTTTATGTCTTCAGTGGCACATACAAGTCTGTAGTGATGCTAAAATTCGTAATATATTGTGCCTGGCGACATTAGTGCAGTGGCAAGTGACTGGCGACTATAGTGTTATCTACGGTAGACTACCTACCGTAGATAACACTTTAGTCGCCAGCTGCAATAATGTCGCCAGCCGCCATATATTATGAATTATAGCATCATTACTGATTTTTATGTGCCACTGAAGATGATACACAGTAGTTTATAAATTAGCATGACTGTATAATTTACCCTGTTTCAGCGTTGTTTTTTTTTTTTTTTTTTTTACGTTGTAGCCTATAGCGCCTGTAGGCATATGGAGAGTCTTGATGTTGGTCGAACTCGCCCGTTGGTGGCGCAGGCTGGATTTTTATAGTGACACCTGTGGTCTCAGGTGAAGATCCCATTTTCTGTGATGTTCTTGATCCTCAGTTTAGGCGCATGCAGCCCCTAGAGTCCACTGTCACACTCGCAATCGGCAGACAGGTATACGCTGCATGTGGGTTGTTTCGGTCACTCGACGATGGCTTTGACAGTAGCTCCTTGGTGAGACTTGAACTCGGGACCTTCTGCTCCCCTACCAGGCTCTTGAAAGAGTTGCCCCCGGCAGGATTTGAACTCGGGACATTGAGTTCAGCACTCCAAGACGCTAACCACTTGACCATCGCCTCCCCATTTTCGCATATCGCCATATGCTTTGTATCTGCAAGTATATGTGGTTTCAAATTTCGCTACCTGGTTTTTTTCGCGCAACGACGACGACGGGAGGACACTCAGAACATAAACGCTAGCTGGCGATCTTAGTGTGGGTCGCCACTGGTGATGTTTTTGTAATTTGTTCATTTATAGCCATAGTATGATACAGATGAAGACACAAAATTACACAGACTCTCCAGATAGCCCCTTTTAACTTTCCTGAAATCATGGATCTAGAAATGTAAGTATTAACGCCACCAGTTGTCTGTACATCGAAAAAAACGTTGTCCCGGAGACTTTAGTGTTATCATCCAGGGCTTCAAAACGAAATTAGCGTTAACTAAATAAATAACATCATGAAATCGGGTAAATTACCCGATATCATGATGTTATTTATTTAGTTAACGCTAATTTATGCATAGTTCTAATTCATTTATCAGAAAAGGAAATATATCAATGGAAAGCTAATTAAATTCCGCTTCTATTAATATTCTCCATGTAAAAAGTTTTTTCACAAAATATTAAATGGCGAAAAGTTTAAGTTCATGCATATTTCTTGAAAGTCTCTTAATAGCATTTTTTAGTGTGTTTTACGGTTTTTTATTTGATAATATTATAGAACAAACATTTCTGAAGATAACAGTATATATTTTATACTGATAAACATATATTAGGTAGGAAATTACTCGATTTTGTATATTTAGTTAACGCTAATTTATGCATGCCGCTAATTCATTTATCACTAAACGAAATATATCAATGGAAAGCTAATTAAACTCCGCTTCTATTGATATTCTCCATGTAAAATGTTTGCGAGCAAAATATTAAATGGCGAAGAGTTTAAGTTAATGCATATTTCTTGAAAGTCTCATAATGGCATTTTCTGTGTGTGTTTTACGGTTTTTTATTTGATAATATTATAGAACAAACATTTCCGAAGATAACAGTATATCTTTTATACTGATAAACATTATACTAGGTAGGTAAACTTGTACGGGGAGCGGAGCGGGTTGTATCCTTATGGTGTGACGTCACGGGCGATCCACCAGGCCTTGTCTCTCGGTGGTCTCGCTAATACCCCTCCCACACTGTGCCTCATGATGCGCGCTCTGTTGGTGGCGGTGTTGAAAATCGAGGTTTCAACACCGCCATGCGTCGTGCTGAGCTATTCTGGCTGGCCCGATTGGATGGGCATGCAGAGATCCCTCAGTGCTGCACTTGGCTCCATTGCGAAAGAAGTCGCTCCATGATGTATATCAATACACGGTATTATCAAAATACCAGATGAATGAGAAGATATTTAGGAAGACTGAACATACCATCATCTTCACGAGACCTTACTGCGTGTCATGAATAGGAATAAATTACAGTAAACTATACCAAGAATAAGATTATGAGACCAAAGCGAAATATTGCATAAAAAAATTTTCATCGCACATTTTTGTATTCAACTCCTTGTTATTCATGTAATTTTGTTTGCATTGAATTTGTATTCACAGTCTCGGAATCAGCACACTTTTCCGATTATGGTGGTATATGACACGTCTCAATGCAAAAATATATAGGTGGTCAAAAATTGCAATGAACAATTTAGGGTGGAGTGAAAACACATGATTTTTTTTTTTTCATAGAACTTGAATCGGCGATGGTGTATTTTTGTGCATGGTAATGAGATAAACTTATTGTTAAAATATTAACTTTCTATGTCGATTTTTAGACGTGTCACCATCAACTTGTTTTTTAATATTAGATACAACATTTTTGCCATTAGAGAAAGTTATGTGTGCAGCTTTCAGCTAGAGTGAACTTTAATTATTTAAGGCCTTTGGCCTATTTTGAGTTTGAAACAAACATGTTTAATTATATTTGCATAAATACATAATTTATAGTCCACTCTACCCAGGTCCACCACGAGGAGGTAAGCTGCATGGACCCACACCATGCCCATCCCATCCTCCCATCCAGTAGGCATTTGTTTTCTTAGGATTTGTAGTCTTTCTTTGTGTTATATGTGGGCATTAGTTGTCTTGATTCAATCTGTACTTTAACATACCCATCTTTTTTTTTTGTTTCCAATCACATGTTTTGAAGCCTTGGTCACAAGATTGATGTGACGCTCCACGGCTTGAGTGTGACATGGATATTTTGGTGGCGAGGCAACATTTGTCACGAATGTTTCAAACAATACACTCTCACACATCCCTTTGGTTAGAGGTGGTTCATACACCACTTTCCAATCAATCATTAAAATATAGTCTCTTGCCTCAAAATTTAGTCCTGGTACTTGGAAGGTGCGTTTCTTTGGGGGTTCTTCCTTCCTGGCTCTCATGATCCTCCTACGTGCCAGTTCTCGAATATGTGGCGCCTTGTCATAAAGCATTCCTGCTAGCAAATTCTCACTGTGTGCAAAATAGGCATTTCTCTGAATTACTGCATGTATCATTTTCCGCGCATTGTCTTGCAGTTCTTTAGTTAGTTCAATCATCTTGAAAATGTGCTGTGGACCAGTGGCCCAGGGCATGTAGTACGGTACGGTACGGTAATATTTTTCGTAATTCGTACCTCAGATAAATACAGTACCGTAATTCCGTAACGTACCTGAATATTTGTATCGTACCTTACTGGTACGATTAATTTTCGTACCGTAATTTCGAACTATTTTTCGTACCCAAAAATATTTGACTTTCATAAATAAAATCAATAATTGACAAAATTACTAATCATTTTCCATTGTGATTAATATACACATACTTTTGCAGGTAGTACATACAACACATAGTAATTTCTACCCATTTATCTCTATATACTACATACATTTCATAGTTACCTCCTATACAAAGGAAACTTACAAAGACTTACAAATCATTAACTATATATATATATATATATATATATATATATATATATATATATATATATATATATATATATATATATATATATATATATATATATATATATATATATATATATATATATATATATATATATATGTATATATATATACCTAATTTAGGGTTTATTTAGTTTATGTATTACATCGTAAAATCATGATGGCATCAACAATATCTTCCTTCAATCCTAACCTTAGATCGTTTAGGATGTAGCGCAACCCAGAGAATGTTCTTTCAACACTGGCCTGCGTCACAGGCAGAGCAATAGCCACTTCAGCCAGTCTTTTAATCGCACTATTCTGCTGATGGTGCCACCACTGGAAAATGTCTTCACTCTTATTTAAACGTGATGTGTTAGCGAACATTTTGATGCTTTCAGCCACCTCACTCCCTTGCTCAGCAACGGCAGTCTTTATCTTTATATCACTTACAATCAGTAGGTGCTCGACAATATTTATAGACTCACTGTCTCCTTCATCGCCATCATCACTCGTGAAGAAATTTTCCATGGTCAACGAAGTAGAAGTTTCCATTGCAGAAATCTTCCTCCATAGTCCGAGGAGATGAGTTGTGCTTGTTTGTTTCTGTTCTTCAGTAAGTAGGACGCTGTACCTTTTATCGACATGTACAGCCGAGAGGAAGGCAGGGTTGGTTAGCAGAGAGGGTTCTCGTCTTTCCATGGCCTGCAGGAACAACGATGAGATGGCTGCAGCACTTCTTGTGAGTCTTAATTTGCATTTTAACCACTCAACAAAAAATTCCCCAGGAATGAGATTTTTCAGTTGCAACGTTAATGTCGCATCACGAAGGGGCTTTAAAGTTTCCGTCACCTCGCTTATTTTTTCCCAATCTTCTTCCAGAAGTAGTAGGGATTCATTTGCCAAACCAATTTGATTCAAAAATGATTTCTTATCAGCCATACTCTCAAGCCTATCGTATGTTGGTCCCCACCTCGTTTCACAGTCAAGTTTTGGGAGTGACACAGAGCTATTTTTGAAAATCAGGCGCATATTTTGCGTGTGTGTCTTGTTAACTATTTTGCGGACTTTGTTGAGTAGGCTCTTGATATTTTTGTCTGTGTTAAGAACATCATGCACACACAGTTGCAGGGTATGCAAAGCGCACCTTCCTGATGCGACACTATTCGCTTCTAAGTGAACATCATTAACAACTTCTTCTAGCGAATTGTGAGCAGCTTCTTCTCCCTCGAGTTCTTCCTCGCTGTTTTCTTCCCGGTCACACTCGGCTCCTGAACTGTTCCCCGCGGTCATCTGTGCATTATCCTGAATGAGTTTACTTACTTTTATTACATTAGAGCCATTATCAGTTAATGAATAAATTTGCCTTGCGTATATTCCAAGTTTCTCCAAACAATTGATTAATTTTGACCTAATCTCCGCTCCCGTTGCCCTTTCTGTCATTTCTTTTACGGAAGCTGTGACTACTTTCAGCTTGCCGCGGATTACTGCCTGCACATTCACTCCAAGAAAGTGACGCCCACGGCGAGTACAGAGATCTAGTTTCACACACACCATGCGCTCACTGAACTCACTTCGTATCTCAAGCTTCTTTTTATCGGCAGCCTCAAGTGTTAATGATCGAACAGCCCTTTGACTAAGGGACATACCCAGTTTGTTCGCAATTGGCGACACGATTTTTGAAATAGCTGTTTTTTCATAAGCCGATAAGGGCAACCCATTGACGGTAACTGCTTCAACAAGAAGCTCCTGCATTCTTTCCTTACTCATTTCATATTCGATCACCTCTGTTTTCTTTCTTTTCGCACACGAATCATTACCACACGCACTGGCAAAATAGTTGGAAATATTTTTTCTCTCTCTTTTTCGAGTTGCATTGTTACTTGCATCATCCAGGAGTTTCTTGTCTTCTTCTGCATGCCTTCTTTTCAGGTGGTCACATAAAGGTTTTGAGTGTAGCTCTGAACCACGTTTTGGCGTGTATGAATAATCACATTCCATGACGAGGCATCTGGCGGAGTTCTTCGTAATAGAGAAGAGTTCAACGCCAATAAACTCTCGATGACGTCCCATGACGAATTTCTGTGAAAAGACAACAAATTTTAGAACCGAAAATAAGAAAAGGGATGTAACACACACACAAAAACAAACAAACAAACAGACAACGCACGCACACAAACACAAACAAACAGACACGCGCACACACACACAAACAAACAAACAGACGCGCACGCACACACAAACACAAACAAACAGACACGCGCACACACACACACACAAACAAACAAACAGACACGCACGCACACACAAACGCAAACAAACAGGCACGCGCATACACACACACACACACAAACATACAAACAAACAGACACGCACGCACACACAACAAACGCACAACAAAGCAGGCACCGCCAATACAAACACAACACACACCACAACAACCACAACACAAACAGACACCACGCAACACACAAACAAACAGACACGCACCAACAAACAAACAAACAAACAGACACGCGCACACACACACACACAAACAAACAAACGACACGCACGCACAGACACGCACACACGTTTGTTTGTGTGTACACACACAACACAAAACAAAAAAAACAGACACGCACACACACACAACAAACAAGACACACCACAAAAAAACAAGACACAAGCACCACACACACAAACAAACAAACACGCACACCCCACCACACACAAACACAAGACCGCACACACACACAACACAACAAACAGAACAAACAACAACACAACACGCACCACACACAACACACAAAACAACGCACGCACACACACACACAGAACACAATAGACACGCACACACACACAAACAAACAAACAACACCACGCACGCACACACACAAACAAAACAGACACCACACAACACACACACACAAACAACAAAGACACGCACACACACACAAACAAACGCAAACGCACACACAAACAGCACGCACCACACACCACAACACAAACAACACACCACACACACACAACACACAACACCAACACAACACCAAGCAACACGACACACACACACACAAACAAACAGACACGCACACACACAACACAAACAAACAACACGCACACACAAACAAACAGACACGCACGCACACACAAACAAACAGACACGCACGAACACACAACAACAGACACCACACACACAACACACAACACACACGCACACACAACACACACACCACACACACACACACACACACACACACACCACAACACACCACACCACACACAACAAACAACACACAAACAAACAAACAAACAACAACACCACACACACACGCACACACACACCACGACGCACGCACGCACACACAACACACACACACACACACACACCACCACACACACACACACACACACACACCACACACACACAACACACACACACACACACACGACACGCACACACACACACACACACACAGATACGCACGCACGCACACACAAACAAACAGACACGCACACACACACAAACAAACAGACATGCACGCACGCACACACAAACAAACAGACACGCACGCACACACAAACAAACAGACACGCACACACACACACAAACGCAAAGACAACGCATGCACACACACACAAATAACACATTTGTTGAGGAAGCGTTGACGCAACAAATTAATGCCTGTGTCATACAGCCTTTATCAGCGAGAGTTGATATTACCTTCAAAACAGAGTCCAAGAAATATATAGTAAAATAAAGGAAGATAAAAGAATCAAGATTGATGTACTGGACTGAAAGAATAAAGAAAACACATGCATATGGTCTTTGATTCCTTCTCGTTTTGTGGGAAGTGAAATTATATGATATAGATTTTTATATGATATATATAATATTATATATATATATATATATATATATATATATATATATATATATATATATATATATATATATATTTTTTTTTTTTTTTTACATCTGTGCCTATAGCGCCTGTAGGCAGTGGTGACCCAGGGCTCGGATGGTAGTCTCTGGGAGGTTCACTTGAGGGCTCTGATGGTTGGTTGGTCCTCACCTGTGGTGGCGCAGGCAGGATTGTTATAGTGACGCCTGTGATTAGAGGCTCATGCCGCCCCCCTGTGTCCTCCGATGCACTCGCAATCGAAGGTAGAGTTGATGGGCAGGGCATGTGGGTGTTCTTAGGCCACTCGACGGTGCAGAAAGGTTTTGGGTTTCTTCGGGGATCGAACTCGGGTCACCGAGAACGCCAGTCGGAGACGCTAACCACTCCGCTACCGCCTCCCCAATATATATATATATATATCGTATATATATATATATATATATATATATATATATATATATATATATATATATATATAATATATATATATATTATATATATATATATATATATATATATATATATATATATATATATACAGTAGATATTTAAGTACATAATTGGTTATTAGTGTTTGTATTCAACTGAAAATGTATATAAGTCCAAGATTTTTCTTGTTGATACTGAATTATTTACAGTTTTTACTCTAAATGAAATATTTATACGGCACTGCCATATTCCAATACTACTCAGCGGTATATTTTACCATCCTTAATTAAGAAGACTGGCGCCCACGAATTTTCGAAGATTTTTTTTCTAATGTGTATCGATATATTTAGAAAAAATCTCCTGTTTATGTGCTTTCTCGCCATCATGTGACGAAGTATTATAGAAAGAATAATAATAAAAATATATAGTTATAGGTGACTCACTGGACCTCCCTCCCGGTGTCACATTATCCTATAGCCCCTTTCACACATTCACGATTCGAGCCACGGTACTCCACGGATCATGCTCCGGCAGCATCCTTAGCTGCACCGCGTGCATGTCCGTGGTACTCCGCCCCCTACCGTGAGTCATCGTCCCAGCAACGGCGCGCACCGGCTCGAGCCAGAAAATTTTTGGTCATGTCCAAAAATGTTAAGTTTGCCGTGGCGGTTGAAAATACCGTGAATCACCTTAGCACTACCGTGTGGGCACCGTAAGAGCACCGTGTAATGCCGCAGTTCAACGTACTACACCGTGACGCACCGTCGTGCAATCAAGTAGTGACGGTCAGTGGCGGTCCTAGGCATGGGCGACATGGGCAATCGCCCAGGGCGGCATCGTCGAGGGGGGGGCATGGAGTGCCCGAAATTAAATTCTATAAAAGGATAATAATACTAATAATAATAATAATAATAATAATATTAAATAATAATAGTATATAATAGCCCTAGTAGTATATGTCAGAGATAAATTTATGGTGGTGGACTTTGAATATAAAGATGTTTGTAACTGATGGTGGCAAGTGGAGCGCATCGCCGATCAGCTGATTGTGCGCAGAGCTTTGGAGCCGCGTGTCCGGCCTCCTGCAGTCGCTTCCATTATTCCATAGATTTAGTCTAATCTCTTAGTCTTAATTGACATCGATGGGGGATGTGCGGCGCCAAAACAAATGGATAAGAAAAGGTATCAGCGGCGCCATCAGGAGCCCAGCTTAGAAAATATGAAAATAGGAGGAGGAGAAACGCGGAAGAGATAAAGGTATGCGCAGCTTTTATGTCATTTCTCAGTATGAGATGTGATGCAGGTAGTAAAATAGGCTAGAATAACGCGATGGTGTGTTAGCCTGTGTTGCTGTGCTATTACACATAGGGCAAAAGTAATACCCAATAAGGAAAATTTCCAATGTTGTAGGCTAACTTAAAAGACTTTTAAATCAGGGGCGCATTTATGGAATTTTTTCGGGGAGGGGGACAGAATTTATTTTTAGCCAGCAGTCTAGTAAACCCGCCACATTTCTCGGTAGCTCTTCGTTGGTAAATTTGCCCGCCATCAGCTGATTCCCTTTTCAGGCCTAATCTTTTATTTCAGCTACTGAAACAATAGTTTTGGTAGTGTTAGATGCTTGTCCAAGGCATTACGTGAATCATTAGTGCGACCAAATGAAGGTAGGTGTTCACGGGTAGATGACGTGGTCACATCGCTAGAACCTTTAATAATTTTTTTGGATCACATGAAGATCAGCCACCCCAATTTTACCACCTGAAGATCCGCCACCCCAGTCTTGCCAACCTTTTATCCATTTATTGCCATATGACACCATACTCCATATTGACCAATACTTTCAGGACCTAACTGGGGGGCGACCCCCCTGACCCCCCCCCCACTAGTTCATTAACCTAACCTGGACATTGGTTATGTAACCTAACCTAACTGGGTTATTAAACCACTCTCACCCACATGAAGATCAGTCACCCCAAGTGCAGTTGGGGTGATGGATCTTCATGTGATCCGTATTTATTAACCGACTGTTAGGGGTTAACCGACAAAATAGGCGACTAAAGGGGGCTATGGGTGCCCCCCCTGGGTGCGCCTCTGGTCTATATTATGCTAATATTTTGTATTATTTGTGATATGTTGAGTCTTGTGGAACACCATGCCTTCAATTAGCCAAATATGCTGTATGGTTTCCTTCCTATTCTGAGAGTTAAGATATAAAATATTGTGCAATTGTGTAATTTTATTGTGCAACTATGTAATTTTATTGTGCAACAAAATTACATTCAGTCAGACTAATATAATTATTTCACTGTAAATTCAGGGGCACTTCTGAAATATTTGGAGCACCCACTGGCACTAGTCAGGATGAGGAGCCTTCTACAATTGCCTTTTCTTAAAATTGTTATAATTCCTATCTATAGTAATTTGCTTCTATTTTATTTGCATGTATAAACGACAATTTTCTCTATTTGTTTGCTTTTGTTTTAGTATGTATCTAACTAAAGTTTAATTTTCATTATTTTGGTATTTATGTTGTATATTCATGGTTCTATATATATTTTTATAATTGTTGCATTATTTGAAATGCTACGGATGAATTGTTTTGGTTTCTAATATCTTGATAAAAAAAAATTAGTGTTGAATTTTGACTTTTTTTTTGTAACAGCGGAAGGAGGGGGAGGGGGCGCCGAAGTTAGGGTTCGCCCAAGGCGCCACACAAGCCAGGACCGCCACTGGTGACGGTATGCCAAGGCATCGTCACGGTATATGCCGGAGGATGTACGGTGACCGTGACACACCGTAGCAATGCCGTGGCTTTCCGTGATGTAATAGCACGACAAACAACGGAGGCAACACGATAATTGTACGGAGAACCACAGGACGGGAAGGCAACACTGCGGTGATGGTACGGGGAGTCAAGATGGCGACACGATAAGCTTGGAATGTATCATCATTGGAAAATAATCATCGGCGCTTCACGGCGCTTCACGCTTCAGGGTTGCGCGATGGTCGTATAACTCTATCCGCTGTTGGAAGGCGGAAAAAGTTCCCGCCTTCCCGCTTTCCCTCCTCCCCCTAAACATTGAGATTGGCTGGTAGGATGGTGGGCGGTATGCTTTTAGGAGATAAGTAAGGAGAGGGTGGGAGGGGAGACTGCTGCTAATCCTCTCTCCCCCCCCCCTCTCTCTCTCTCTCTCTCTCTCTCTCTCTCTCTCTCTCTCTCTCTCTCTCTCTTCTCTCTCTCTCTCTCTCTCTCTCTCTCTCTCTCTCTCTCTCTCTCTCTCTCTCTCTCTCGCTCGCTCGCTCGCTCGCTCGCTCTCTCTCTCTCTCTCTCTCTCTCTCAGCCTACATTTAATGAGTAACAAGAAAAATAATGATTGTACATCTTTCAACAAGTCATCAAAACATTCACGGTCCCGTTATAATCAATATATTAAATATTTCAATTCAAAGTTTGAGTTGAAAGACGAGACAAACAAAAACATGTCAGGTCACAGGTGTGACTCCTTCATCATGCAATCCCTGGGGAACGCGATACACTCACACGATACGCACGTCGTTACCTCCTCCAGACCTCCTATTTTTTTTTTCTCTCTCTCTCTCTCTCTCTCTCTCTCTCTCTCTCTCTCTCTCTCTCTCTCTCTCTCTCTCTCTCTCTCTCTCTCTCTCTCTCTCTCTCTCTCTCTCTCTCTCTCTCTCTCTCTCTCTCTCTCTCTCTCTCTCTCTCTCTCTCTCTCTCTCTCTCTCTCTCTCTCTCTCTCTCTCTCTCTCTCTCTCTCTCTCTCTCTCTCCTCTCTCTCTCTCTCTCTCTCTCTCTCTCTCGTCTCTCTCTCTCTCTCTCTCTCTCTCTCTCTCTCTCTCTCTCTCTCTCTCTCTCTCTCTCTCTCTCTCTCTCTCCTCTCTCTCAAGTATTGAGCATCCTTCCCTCCTCTTGCAAATCCTGACTCACGGTGATTGTGTCCTTTCATTATAACTTACGACTCCAACACCAACCTGTACATACTTTTGCTCAACCTTTACGTACAGTACATGCCTCCTCCATACCGATCCTTCCCTCCCCAGCCAGCCTTTATCCCACCCTCCCAACCCTTGGTTCCTCGCCACCACCAACTTGACCTCAGACTAACCACACGTGCACCTGTACGCGTGACCCTATTATACCCATTCATTGTCCTTCCTTCCCCCTCCCTCTTCATCTTCCGCCTCTCATCTCATATCAGTCACCAGCACCCATTTCCCAGCATTCCTTCCATATTATTTCTTATGTATTGCCGATATAGAGAATATAATTATTATGTACGTATACACACGTATACGTATACACGTATTATGTACGTATGCACACACACACACACACACACACACACACACACACACACACACACACACACACACACACACACACACACACACACACACACACACACACACACACACACACACACACACACACACACACACACACACACACACACACACACACACACACACACACACACACACACACACACACACACACACACACACACACACACACACACACATACATATTCAGGAGAGGGAAGAGGAGAAGGAGAAGGAGGAAGGGTGTTGTTTTAAGGCTAGGTCAGGTCACTAATCTTCACGCGGTCAACTGCGTTCGACGATTGAGATTGACATCGACTTTGGACCGAAATTAGGAGTCTTGAGTTAATCATACATCATGTATGTGTTCATATTTTCATGTTTGATAATAATCATGAGACCGCGTTTCCCTTCTACAATATTATGATATTATATTGTATAAAATATTACGGATCACCTGAAGATCCGTCACCCCAGAGTTTGGCAGGGTGACGGATCTTCAGGTGGGATATCCTGGGGTGACGGATCTTCAGGTGGGATATCCTGGGATGACGGATCTTCAGGTGGGATATCCTGGGGTGACGGATCTTCAGGTGGGATATCCTGGGGTGACGGATCTTCAGGTGGGGTCAAGACTTGAACTGACTTCACTTTCCAAATGAGGTCAGGTCAAATGGGTAAAAGGGAGGAGTCAGGGCCGACATAATCAAAAAATACTTAAGTGTAAGGAGGACTTACACTTAGTTCCTGTGCTGGAGGACTTGACTGAGCAAACTGGTTAAGTGTACCTTCCAGGTTGTGCTCAGCGCTCGCTAAGTCGAGAATTTAAAGGAAAACTTAAGTCAATCATCAAAGTATGAAAACAGGATAGTGCAAAAGAGATGAACTTTTAAATTATAATAATTGTCAGTGTTACCGTATATATGGTTGAAGTTCATATGTTAACAACGTAAATGGAAGGTAATATGAACTTTGTGATGAAAAATATGGACCAAAATGTGATATTCAGAGGACAAATTATGATTTTTGTTTCGGAGCGGCAACTGCAGGGTGGCGCCACATTTGTTTGTACTTGCCAGTCCATCCCGTGACCCAAAGTGACCTGCAGTGACCCAAGCTGACCTTAAACCACGTGGTAGCAATGGATAAGCCCAATACACCCAGAAGAACGGCCAATTGGACGCAGGACGAGGTGTTTAAGCTTCTTGAACTCATAAATGAGAGGAAGGCCATACTTAAAGGGAAATTTGGCCCAACACTAACTATTGATCACAAGCGACGGGCGTGGGTAGAGGTGACCAACGACATGAATGCTTGTTTTTCACATGTACGTCGCACAAAAGAGCAAGTGGAGAAGAAATGGCACAATATTCTCGTGAAGGGAAAACGAAATCTATCGACAAGAAAGCGACTGCACAGTCAAACAGGTGAGATTTATCAGTTTTTTAGATTAGAACTTAACATTATATATGTTCATTTTTAACAAGGACGTACCACTGTTTCTCTACTCTCTATAAACAATTAGAAACATTAAGAGTCAATTGCACGGTTTATGGAACTGTCGCCGATGGGAATTCTCGCCGAAACACCAACCTAGAACTCTCGCCGACGTGGAAATGTTAACCTAACCTGGACATTGGCACCTAACTTAACCTAACTGATCAAGCTAACGATATTATTTCATCCTTGAATGCAGAAACATGGGTAATACTTGATTAAATGTGTATATTGGGTCCTGTAATATCAAGAAATGGAACACTCGACCACGGCGGCGAGAATTCCTATCGGCGACAGTTCCAGGTACCAATTGCACTCACAGATGTGTAGTTAATACGGTACCTGGAACTGTCGCCGATAGGAACACTCGCCGACGTCGACGAGTGTTCCTATTTTTCACGTCGGCGAGTGTTCCCATTAACCATGTTTCTGCATTCAGGGATTAAATACCAACAATAGCCTGAATAGTTCGGCTACGTTATGTGGTTAGGTTAGGTTAGATTCCTTTTCATATATTACAAGTTGAACTGTCGCCGAAAATTTACACGTCGGCGAGTGTTCTAATGTCGGCGAGAGTTCCTATCAGCGACAGTTCCATAAACCGTTAAAACGGTACCTGGAACTGTCGCCGATAAGTCGCGCCGACGTTGGCGAGTGTTCCAATTTTCGGCGACAGCTCCAGTTCTTGCTCTTGATATAACAGTACCCAATATATACATTTAATCTGCTATTACCCGTGTTTCTGCATTCAAGAGATTGAAAACCAACAATAACTTGGCTCTTCAATGGCACAAATAGGTATCCGGTCATTTCGCCCACACCAAAAGGTCGTTTCAACCAAAGTCAGTTCGCCCACTCAGTGGAGTCATTTCGCCCACATTAGATAACTCCTTTACTGTGCAACGCCAAGTTGGAGTTGGCGTCAAATGTAGGGGGTTGTATTCTATATTCTATATATCTAGTGGCACAACCGATTGTGCAGCAAGTATAGAAGTAGCCTCCAAGTCTATCCTTTGGTAAGCCTTCTGCATAAAGAGGCTAAATTAACATCATGACAGATAAGGGAGTTTTTAAGTGGATAAAGGGATTTAATAAAGGAGAGGTAGGAAAAGTTCTTTCGGCTTTTAACCAGGGTAGAACAAGAAGTAACGGATTCAAGCTGGAAAAGCGTAGATTTAGAAAGGAAATAGGGAAAAACTGGTTCACAAATAGGGTGGTGAATGAATGGAATGGTCTCAGTAGACAGGTAGTTAGTGCTGAGTCATTGGGGAGCTTTAAAGGGGAGCTGGATAGGTTCATGGATGGGGATGAAAGGTGGATGTAGGTAGTGTTAGGTGACAGGAACTACCACGTGTAGGCCTCGCGGCCTCTTGTAGCTTCCTTATTTTCTTATGTTCTTATGTAAGGCTGGTGTCGGAAAGAAAGCTCCGAAGGATCCAGCGAAGACGATACAGAGAACTGCAAAATAAATTGTTCATTCTTTGGGATAAATATATGAGGGGTGAGAGATCCTCATTACAACTTATCAAGGCTTGCTCATATTTAAATGGACCAGTAAGCTCATAATACTTCTAATTACATGCATTTTACATGAATGCTCAGTTTTTTTTATTTTACTTTTTAGAATTATCACATTAGTTTTCATACATTTTATTCTTTGTATGTTTCTCTTGGGTTTTAATAAAGCTTTTACTACATGATTTGTGCATTGTTGAATAATACTTGTGGGCGAACCAACTATAGTGTGGGCGAACTGACTTTTGAGTGTGGGCGAACAAACTCTACATTTGGGCGAACTGACATGTGGGCGAAATGACCGTAAATAATTTTTGCAAATCACAAATATGCATGTAAAGTCCGTCGTAAAGGCAACTCCGTCGCCTTACTGCTCTCCTTTCCTCTAATTCATCCCATGATTGAGACCGACAGATAGGAACCACCAACACGAGGATGGGGCTGTATAAGAAGATATATTCATTTAAGTCATAAATAAGGGCGAAATTAATTCAAAACACCAAACCTTAAATAAATATAATAAAGTTGTCTTCGAAAATTGTGGTCCAACAATATTATGTGTACATTCAAGCAATGGTTGCCGCGATAACTTTTTTTTCAACTTGCGATAACGATAAAACGATAATTTTTTCCCCAACATGCGATAAACAATAAACGATAAAAAATTTCAAAACCCAACCTGCGGTAAGCGATAAACGATAAAACGATAGCGATAAAAAAAATTTAACTTGCGATAACAAAAGCGATAAATGATAAGTGCCTTTATTTATGTTGTTGCCACCTCTTCATTTAATCTATCTAATTTATTAAGTTCTTCAATTTCTTCTAGATATGCACCTCACAGATTAGTACCAGAAAATGGTAAAGTCGTACTTGATACTACCAATAGTACCAAATCTGGCACTTTAGTACCAAGATTGGCAACCCTGACTGGCGCACTGCAGCTGTGATTGGCCAGCTACACACACACACACACACTTGGCAGCTCTCATATGAGGTTTTTCAGGTCTGAAAACGTCAGGCGGGCTGTTGTGACTATTGCCGCCGTGCACATTTTCTAATTTTTACAAAAGTCGTCTTTGAATTTATCGTTTATCGTTCCTCATTTTTTGGGACTAGCGGTAAGTGAATGAGCGATAATTTTAGAAAACTTTGCGATAAACGATAAACGATAAAAGGTTTGACCTCAGCGATAATTATCGTTTATCGTTTATCGCTCATTTTATCGCACGCGGCAACCACTGCATTCAAGTTATGTGCCTTTACTTCCTGTAGCTGTGGCATTTTGAAGCCTTTCTCTAAACACTGCCTGTATGATTTTTTCAGGTGGTGGTCCGCCAGAGAAGGTTGAAGATGAGGCAGAGACGGATGCAGTAGAGGACATTTTGGGGAAGGATAATGTCTGCATCGGCGGTGTGGAGATCCTGGATGGCACCCAAGACGCAGCTAATCATATGTTGAATACATTTACAAGGTATTTAATATCTATATATATCACTCTATTTATATCATATCTTCCATATTATGCAACATTTTTATACCCATTCCTACATTGCCTGTACGGTCGCCACCCAATGCGGCCGCCCGTATGATCCACATATATAAAGGGCAGTCGCGCGGAGCAAACTATTGTTAAACGTATATGTTTATTGTACGTTATGTTTAACATATATAACTATATGTTAAACATAAGATATGTCATAAGTTACTAACCTAACCTCACTATAACCCCTAAAAGTTACTAACCTAACCTCACTATGTTACTAACCTAACCTCAATATAACCCCCTAAAAGTTACTAACATAACCTCACTATAACCCCTATAAGTTACTAACATAACCTCACTATAACCCCTAAAAGTTACTAACCTAACCTCACTAACCTCACGGGTACTCCGTGGTGTAGGGGAAGCACGATCGATTCACAACCGAGAAGTCCCGGGTTCGATTCCCGGGCAGAGTGGAAACAGTTGGGCTGTTTCCTTATAACCCGAGCCCCTGTCCACCCAGCAGTGATTGGGTATCGGGTGTTAGCCGGGGGTTTGTAACCCGCCTCCCGGGGTGCTGGCTTCGGCCAACACTATAAGCACTAGCAGACAGCTAGACAGCTCTCTAGGGGTAGTTTGTGAGAGAGCTGTCTGGTTACAGTGGAGATCCATCTCAGCTGCGTCGATACGACGAAATTATTCAATAAAAAAAAAAAAAAAAAATAACCCCCTAAAAGTTACTTATATTGCCGTAGGCGGCCGCATGGGGCCCGCAGCCGCATTGGGTATACACCGCCTGTACAATGTATATGCTTCAACAATACTGACACATCATACAATCCAGTGTAGCGTCTACTCGCGTCTACCGGAATAATTTCCACGTAAAAAAGAGTTCTGTATGTATTTCGACGACAGTTCCATAATCCCAATAACGTAATTATTACACTGTACTGTATATATTTTGGATACTCTATAACATTCAAGTGGTTAGTTCCACTCCTACCTGTTTTTTTCATAACTTTCACCTTGCTGGTATTATACAGCAAGGTGAAAGTTTACAAAAAAACAGGTAGGAGTGGAACTAACCAGTTGAGAATGTTATAGAGTATCCAAAATATATACAGTACAGTGTAATAATTACGTTATTGGGATTATGGAACTGTCGTCGAAATACATACAGAACTCTTTTTTACGTGGAAATTATTCCGGTAGACGCGAGTTCCAGCTACACTGTATTGTATGATGTGTCAGTATTGTTGAAGCATATACATTGTACTACAGGCATTGTAGGATAGTTGTTTCAGGCACTTCCATACATTCTGCCATATATTACACATTATTCTGTGTTTGTGGTGACACTTGCTATTAAACTACACACACTAACCTCATCACATTGTCTACGGAATAATTTATTGTGTAGATATATAGACAGATGTAAAAACAGTTGATGAAGGAGACACGGGCTGGGAAGTGAGTACTTTATTCCTGACTAGTTTTGACTCTACTGGGCATCTTTGGAGGATTATGGCTCGCAGCCCAACTGTCATATATATATATATCCCTCAGAGGGGACTAATGTCTGCCTATGAAGGCAGTGATTGATGGTAAGGGGTTGACCCAATCACTGCCTTCATAGGCAGCTAGTAGTCCCCTTCGAGGCATATAAATATAGGACAGTCAGCCTGCGAGCCAAATTCCTCCGAAGAAGCCCAGTAGAGGCGAAACTACTCAGGAAGAAAGTACTCAAAGTACTTCCCAGCCCGTGTCTCCTTGTTCACCTGTTTTTACTAATTTATTGTTTGCTAACAGTGAATATTTACAGCTGGCCACAAAGTTATCTGCTCTATAGGTCTTGATGGTGGCATATTTAAGTGGTAAACAATTTGACAGCAATGTCGTCCTTTATTAAACATAGCATTAAACTCAAGTGTTTATTGAATCAGAAATTCTTTCATCATGACTTTAGGGAAGCAGAAATTAGTCAGAGATGCAAGGTCTGGAGAGTGCACACATATATATGCTTTTGCATTATATTTTTGTTTACTTATTTGTCAATAAGGGTATAGATAAAAAATGACTCTATAACTTAGTTGTATTCAAGAATTTCTAATACCTCAAATTCAGTAATTTGAATTTCACATGTAGGAGCAAACTGTTCCCTTATCACTTAACATAATTTTTCCTTTATTTGTTCATTGTTAATGCTTGGTTTGGTCCTTGTTAGTAAGGGAGCATCAATATTTACTTGTTAATTATGAAAGTGCATAATGTAGCTGTATTCCTATTAAGTTTTGTGAGGAGCTACAACAACGGTTATATTCCATTGCAGAAGTGATGACTCTTTCACCTTCACGGTGGAATCCCTTGATGATGGTGCCACCTCCAGCTTAGTGTCGGCCCCTACACTAGATGGAATTCGTGCTGCCGCAGCTACGGTCAACCAGCCTGAGGGATTAGCCTTCAATCTCCCTCCTAGGCCACCTCATGACCCGCTACTGGGAACACTGCTTGATTGCAGCAGTCACCAGCCATTGATCAATAAAATTCTCAATCAAATGTTATGTACTGCGAAATCACAGCAGGATGCTTGGCAAGCCATGGCTGCCCATTATACTCCTTTGAAGAAGTGATAAGCTATTTTTGTGTTTCAGTGTATTTACCTTGTGCTTGTGTGTGTGAATGTGTGTGTGTGTGTACATGTGTGTGTTGTGTGTGTGTGTGTGTATATATGTGTGCGTGTGTGTTTGTGTGTATAAACTTATTGATCTAACTTGTTTTAAGGTAAATATAACATGAAAACTTTTTCCGATTTTTATTGACTAAAGCTTAGCTTTTTTTCCTTACATTTCTACATGCAAGGTAGACTGGATAATTATACGGGAAATGGGAAAAAACCCAACACGGAAGCAAAGAAAATAATGTTTTGGCAGGTAAACAGAGGTAGGTGATTATAGGACCCTGTTGCCAGTCGCTTCACCTGCTGGCTGCAGAGGGTTCTAATGTTGAAGGATTGTAGCTCATCTCAGCATGAAGTTCATACTAATTTTCCCGGCTGTGTAAAGGAAAGAAATATATAGTATGAGTCAGACATGGGCATGATTATGATTATTAATCAAAACAATCATAATCAAAGGCTGTGATTACATAATCATAATCAAATCACAATCAAAAGTTAAGCAACAGGTATAATCATAATCAAATATGAAGCTGCAGCTTTAATCATAATCAAATCATAATCATATTTTTCTTCATAATAATCAATAATTAAAATGTGATTATTGTGATTATTTCATTGTATTTTCCATGTAGCAATTCTATTTCTCCTAAATAAATTAGCCAATTTCATATATATATGTTCCAGGTCCAAGCATATTTTGTGATAAAAGTCATAACGCAGAGAAAACTATTTATCTGACACGGTAGTCAGACTATGAAAATGTTGTTTTACAGTTTTAACAACTGTCTCCTACAATGAATCAAGAACATTCTTGCATGTATTTTTAATTAATATTATACATTCAGCGTCTCAAAAATTATTAACTGCGCGCCGAGTAGGTATGCAGTTGGCTGAGTTGGCCTGCATTCGTTAACAACTATAGGCTACACAAGTGCTTGTGGGCCCTTCGGACACATGTATTGATGTTTGTAGTATAGTCGACCCACTTTATCTTGGACCCTGGGTTGGAGTGGTGAGATTCCTGCTGTGTTGTCACGTTCACCCTTGACAGGCTGAAGTTGACGTTTCTCTCATACTTTTAGCTATTACATGGACTATTCTCAATCAAACTATATTGGGAGCAAGAGCGACAGAGAGAGGTTAAAGTAATCGTCCAGACCCATTTTTTTTTTGCAGAAATATGTTGAATGTTCATTCAAAATACCTAATCCACAAAAAAATATTAATTTTCACGCCTTATTGCCCTAAAAACATGACTTTTGTAAAAAGCGCGGGAAAAACAACAGCCACATTCCAGCCGTGGCACGAAACTTGCTGGCGATGTCACAGCAGGAAGCCTCCCAGCCCCGCCCGACACAGACACACGGAGACTCAGAGAAAAATGCAGTACCCGAAGAGTCCCGGGGTGCTTCTGGTATATTATTTGTGCGACATGGCACATATATATCACGTCTGCACACATATATCGTCGCCCCACAGGTTGCAAATGGGTGCTGGGTGACTGGATGCAACACGGGTGACTGGATGCAAAGAAACGGGTGATTGGATGCAAAAAGCGACAACATATTGTTGATATACTCGATCATGGCTATATTTTGACTGCATTACATCAGGAATGATGAAATGGTCTGGACGATTACTTTAAGAGGGAGGCGGCCTGGAGGAGGCATAAGGGTGATGTGACACCAGCGCGGACTTGACCTGGCATACCCGAGGGGCCAAGATTAAATGCACACATGCATGCATGCATGCACACACACACACACACACACACACACACACACACACACACCTCTGTAATCTAATTAATTCTTACCTAAAGTGAAGGATAGCAAAGTGATCCCTGAATCGGTGACCATCTTGATTGAGGCCAGGATGCAATTGCTGGTCGTGACCCACATCACCATATCCATCGTCAGCCACCACCGGCACATCTTGCATGCCTGCATCCAAATTTCTCTCCTTGCACAAGTTATAAAGTGCAGCACAGGCCATGATGATCTTGCAGGTTTTCTGGGGGCTGACTCTCACTTCCCCATGGAGAACATGAAACACGCGCTTCCACTGGCCAATGCCCCTTTCGACAACACACCTTGTCTTCTTGTGTGCCCTGCAAACATGATGTGCACTATTAATAAACAATCCGAAGGTTTCACATCCTCAAACAACAAATAACCGCATTTGACGATATCTACCTAGGATCATAATGGACTAATGTATGATGTGTACGCAGGACTGAAAGATTTTTAAAGGACCCCTTTAGTGGTGTAATTTCATATCTTGTCAACGGCATTCATCAAATGCAGAATGTACACATCTGCATCTATCTAGTACTCACATATCAACTTTCATCTTCTTTTTATAATGAAAATTCAATAGCACCCTTTAAGGTTTGCTTACAGCCTTAGCTTACCCTACTGGGGTGGCTATCATAGTTGCCTCTAAACAAGTGATATATAATTAGCACAAGAAATGTTTTTGCGAAAATATTGATGGCTTTCAATAGTATACCAATAATACATGGTGTTTTGTAGTTACAGTTGTCCCTTTGGGTATCTGTATCAAGACATAAGACAAGAATGTAAGGAATACAAATAGGCAATAAAATGGGACATGTAGCTGCTTTAGATAAATGCATTTCTGGACACACTAAAAGGTGGGTATAATTTCGATATTGAGCCCTAAAATGCAAAAAAAATTACTTACATAGCTGAACGTTATTGCAGACCGAACGGTTAAGTTGTTTAACTAAGAGTAACGAGATGAAGCGTGCTCGTTTTCTATATATTTTGGTTAGGTTAGGTTATAGCGAAGTTAAATTTGTAATATCAACCTTGTTTTTTTTTTAGTTCCATGGGAGAGTCGTTTAGGCTGGTTGGGGGGCATCTCTCCCCCACTTCATAATTACGTTTTAGAGGTATGTGAATGGATCTGTGAAGGTCTGGAGAGGAGAAAAACACTAATAAGGGCGGGATAGGACTCTAGAATTTTACCCCAGATTCAATCAATACACCTAAAAGCATTTCAGGTAAACAAAGACTGCCTAGAAATCAGTGGTGCCCAATAACGAAAATGTACCAAATGGGTAATATAATGACTTGTGACGGTATATGTGCAGTTTAAAACAATACATGATTGATGGTTTCAAATCTAACGTTTCATTTTCATCATAAGGAGTATTTCTAACCTGTATTACCCCTGTCGGTAATTAAAAGGCAAAAATTTCGGTTAGGTTAGGTTAGAGAGTTAGGTTAGTTAGAAGGTTAGGTTAGGTTAGAGAGTTAGGTTAGTTAGAAGGTTAGGTTAGTTTGATGGTTTGATTAGGTTAATATTTGATGCTTTTACAAATTTAGTGTTTTTTCCCGTCAAAACGTCTAAAAAAAATATTAGAAATTTGTCATCACTTTTTCGAATTGCAAAACACTCATTTTGAGGCTTGTACAGTACAAAAAACTATCTCCATAATGGAAAGCATTACATATTAAGCTAAAAATAACTCTAACTTGTCTTTAAATCTTGCAAGTCATAAACTACTTTTTTTCCCGAAACTGCATATTTACCCTAGTGACTTACCTGTTATAGGACTCTTGTGCATCCCGTCCGTGGCTGGAGGGATGGGGTCAGCAATTGACGATGACAGGCGTAGCCAGTTATCTCCTAAGAGAAGACAGCCACCAGGGAAAATACCTCTCCATTTCTGGTTTCAGGCTGCACTCACGCCACATTCTACCATCATGGGTTGATCCAGGCCACTTTGCTACCACATCCAAAATTCTGAATTTTTGCATCAAAAACTACTTGTGTGTTGATGCTATGATCATTTTTCCGATTGACGTACTCAGCCTCATATTCACTTGGAGCAACTATTCTGATATGAGTGCCGTCTATGCATCCCACTACTCCTGGGAAGCCAGCAATATTCATAAAGTCAACCTGGTTTCGCTGAATGTCGGCTAGCCGGGTTGGGAATTTGACGAATCTTGAGACGAAGGCTGGTTTCACAAAAGCGTCCAATGTCTGACTTATCACAATACTGATGGCTGCCTGAGATAAGCCAAAGTCATCACCGCTACACATTTGCATTTTGCCAGTGGCCAAGTATCGCAGTGTTATGATCACTTTCATTTCTGCACTAACAGGTTGGCTTCTGTTCGTTCGTGGTGATATTGCATCTCTCACCATATCAGTCACCAACATTATTCCCTCGCGATCCAGCCTGTACCTTTTAATAAGGTCAGCATCATCATACATGTCAAGAACATCTTTTCTAGGCCTGTAAATTTTTGGTCTCGGAGGGATCCTGCCTTGTTGTTGTGCGTCCATCTTCGGCTAGTGAAGACTTAAGTGCTGGAGAAAAGACTTGAGCATGCCCATGAAGGACACTTAACTTTGGTGCCTGTTAAGCAGACTTTAATCGATTCAATATTTTTGATTAAAATACTTAAGCATTTCTTAAATATTTAAGTGTAAGATCAGCAAATTTTCGTCTGCTAAGAACGCTTAACAATACTTATCTTTTTGTTTATGTCGGCCCAGGACCCTCCAGTCAGGTAGGAGGACTATATAAAAATAAGTTGACTGCAAACTATAAGTCATAGGATTCAGTCGACCATGGCACGCAATACCTTCTAAACTACCGTCTTACCACTGTTGTGTAATGATTCCACTATAGTTATTCGGTGGCTTCAAAAAAACAGACTTTTAGAGCGTGAAGTTAAGTGTGATACATGTGATAACTGGATGAATTTGACAAAATACTCCAGATCGAAGGATGGTTTTCTGTGGAAATGCCAAACAAAAGACAGCCTGAAGTATACAAATCCGCCAAGTCTTTAAGAATTGGATCTTTTTTTGTCCGTTCTCGAGTTTCAGAAGATACATTTCTCCAAGATGCATAACACAAAGTTGTTTGTTATTTGTTATCATCATTTTATAAATTACATTCACTGTGGGCTAGGGTGACGGTTCTTCAGGGGGGAAATCCTGGGGTGATGGATCTTCAGGGGGGAAATCCTGGGGTGACGGTTCTTCAGGGGGGAAATCCTGGGGTGACGGATCTTCAGGTGGGAAATCCTGGGGTGACGGATCTTCAGGTGGACATTCTGGGGTGACGGATCTTCAGGTGATCCAATATTACAATATAAACTAAGCCACTGAAAAACGTATCGAATGATTTTCGTCCCATGGTTGCCCCAAAACTGCCTTGGCCAGCACTGTCACGGCAAGACAGCAAGCTCTTGGATACTGTCAGCCAATCAGCAGCGACGGAGTCAAGATGCCCACCCTCCATCTCCTGAAGGGAGGAGCTCCTTCCGTCTTCTAAGAAAGTATAGACTTATAGGTTCTTATCATCCGGCCACTGCATTAAAGATGGTCGAAAGAGTTGCCCCCGGCAGGAATCGAACTTGGGACATCGAGCTCACCATTCCAAGACACTAACCACTTGGCCACCGCCTCCCCTAAAGACAGATTTAAAAGACGAATTAAAATGTACTTCTCACTCCAACTAGTTTTTTTTTCATTAAGGGAAAATAATTGTATAAATTGGAAATATATTCTGAAGATCACATAACAATATTTGTTTGTTGAATACATCAAGTCTTGTCGGAACAATTCTTCGTCATGTGATAGAGAGTTCGCCGCCATGTGCCTGTCTAATCACCATGTTCTTCCATGGACGTGTTGACTTTTTCTTTGCGTAACAACACCTTGAGCGAGTGTGTGCCTGGCCAATGGTGGAGGAGGGACGCACCTGTTCACAGGATTCAGGCACTCGGGATTTTGTATATATATATTTTTTTCTACTTGAGAACTTGCAATCAAACTTTAAATATAAGCTGTATAATGCACCATTTACAAATTATATTGCCACAAGCGATATGGAAACCGTCGTGGTCAGACGCAGCAACAATGGAAAGATATGAGTGGCAACCCTCGCGGCCTCCAGTCCTTGGAATGGAGCTGGTGTGCATACCTGTTTGTAACTTTGTGTTTAGTGCTTTGCGGGACACAGGCTGCAGTGAAGGGTCGTCGGCGCGGCAGCCAAGATGGTGGGAGATTCGCGGCTGGCCTGGCCGGACATCCTGGTCATGTGCTTCTACTTTATAGGTGTCCTTGGCGTGGGCGTGTGGGTAAGTGCATAACTACGTACAGTATGACAAAGATGTATTCTCTCAAAATATGATGCCAAAATATGTAAGATACTAGAATGAAGTCAAGCAATGAATGGAAACGTATATGTATTTTATTGAATAATGTCACATAACTTATATTGCTGTGATGCTGATTTTGTTTGAGTTCTGCTGAATGACAAGTGCTTTGTTTTGGCGATAACATCAAGGACAACACTTTCATCTGTTGATGTCCGTTTGTTCAGTATTCATTGTCACTGCAGATTAAGAAAATACAGATAGAAACCATCAACGAAAGTATTTGTTACTTGCCTTAGTAATGATATAGTATATAGAAGATTTATGATAAATTTTCAACGAATCACGTCATATAGAGAGGGGACATTACATTTCCAGACAGCGATAAATCACCGGAACATGTTGCTGGAAGAGGTCGCGTGTGCCAATAACATGCAGAGCTTGAAAGACAAATAATTATGATATAATTGTGATAAGAATCAGAATTTTAAAGTAGGAATACTGTTAGGTAAGATGTAGGAAAGAACACACACAAATACGCACGCACTAACGCGGCGGTCTACTCCATCCACAGTCTCATATTATATGTAACTTTGATTCCCCACACACACACACACACACACACACACACACACACACACACACACACACACACACACACACACACACACACACACACACACACACACACACACACACACACACACCACACACACACACACACACACACACACAGATTCCCTGTCCCTCATACACCTCCTAGTGCCTTAGCCACATACCTCTCACATTTATCTGTCTCTTCCTTACCTATCGTCTCTTCCGGTCTACCAAACACATATACACACCAAATGAGACATGGAGACGGCGCCCCTAGCCAATTATCACAGCTAGGTAAATATATATACTCATACACTGTGTAGGAACAGATGAATTATGAATCATGTAGCCAAAAAAAAGTGTAGTTCATGAGAAGCTGATAATTGTCTACCTCCTTGTCTTTTGGCCTCAAATTATTAGTTTCATTAAGCATTCACTTACAGAATATCCTCAAGTCATCATGTTTGTGGTACATGACGGGTGGGTTTGGGGATCTGAGGCTGCGTGGGAATTAGTTTTTTTTTCGTTTTTTTTCCAACAGCATTCAGAAACGATACCACGGTTCATAAGCACTTGAAGGTAGATGAGCATTCACTTCTTTCTGAATGTCACTCATTGAAGTGCCGCCCACGTTCCGGCATGGGCCTTGAGCAGCCTTCTTGCCAGCCTTTTCATTTTTGTTCAGATTGCGTTGTTGATATTGAGAGAGAGAGAGAGAGAGAGAGAGAGAGAGAGAGAGAGAGAGAGAGAGAGAGAGAGAGAGAGAGAGAGAGAGGAGAGAGAGAGAGAGAGAGAGAGAGAGAGAGAGAGAGAGGAGAGAGAGAGAAAAGAGAAGAGAGAGAGAGAGAAAAGAGAGAGAGAGAGAGGGGAGAGAGAGAGGAGAGAGAGAGAGAGAGAATTTAGATGAAGCGACAGACACAAGTACCTAAAAATAAAAAAAGTGCGTGTGTCTGTGTGTGTGTTTGTTGCATGTGTGTGTGTGTGTGTGTGTTGCATGTGTGTGTGTGTGTGTGTGTGGTGTGTGTGTGTGTGTGTGTGTGTGTGTGTGTCAGTAGCAACAGGTTTGTCGATTTGAAGGTCAATATCTCCTTCCGGAAAATCGACCACAATGCAATCTCTCTCTCTCTCTCTCTCTCTCTCTCTCTCTCTCTCTCCCCTCTCTCCTCTCTCTCTCTCTCCCCTCTCTCTCTCTCTCTCTCTCTCTCTCTCTCTCTTTTTTTTTTTTTTTAACTTAATACATTGAAAACAAAAGAGGAGTTGATGTGCTAAAGTCCCGGCTGGGACGCCAAGGACTATCTCTAGCAGTATTATATTTTATTCATGACAATAATTATACAAATAATATGGAAAAAGTACAGCAATTCTCTACTATAAACTAATACTAATACACGAATGATTAAGAAATTATACTAACAACTATACGCTAATACACATAATATAAAGAAAGTATACTAATAC
>JACEEZ010025737.1:15000-25000 GCA_016584305.1 Chionoecetes opilio | reverse complement strand
CAACATCCTCTATATTTACCTCTTATCTGAATCCGCTTTTTTTTTTTTTTTTTTTTTTTTTTTTTTTTTTTTTTTTTTTTTTTTTTTTTTTTTTTTTTTTTTTTTTTTTTTTTTTTTTACATCTTGGCCTATAGCGCCTGTAGGCAGTGACTTCTAAGGCTCGGATGATAGGCTCTCTGTAGGTTCACTTGAGGGCTGTGATGGTTGGCCCTCGCCTGTAGTGGCACAGGCAGGATTATTATAGTGACGCCTGTGATTAGACGTTAGACATGCTGCTCCCCTGTGTCCCCCGATGCACTCGCAATCGAAGGTATGTACGTAGTACGTACGAGTTAATGGGCAGGGCATGTGGGTGTTTCATGACGGTGCAGAAAGATTTTGGTTTTCTTCGGGATCGAACTCGGGTCACCGAGAACGCCAGTGGCAGTCGGAGACGCTAACTGCGGTAGCAGTTAGCGTCTCCGTCTACGACACTCTGCTACCGCCTCCCCGCTTGTCCGTACCTCCCATAATGTTTCCCTCTTCATCTCGTGCTCCTCCTCTCTCTCTCTCTCAAGTTCTCAACCCGTCAGGGTGGCATGGTTGGTAGAGCCGTGAGCTCGCGTGCAGCGTCCCTGCATTCGGTCAACGGTTCGAGTCCACCAGGTTCGTTCTGGCGTGGTGGCGCTTTGTATAGTCAATAACCTTGTAGTTGGTACTTGCAAAGTGTCTAGATAGGATCAAAGTATCTTATCTTATCTCTAACTATCCTATCTTATCTACTATAGCGTGCGGTCTACATCGGGGCCTGCAGTCTACGCTCCCCTAACGTGCGGTCTACAAAGATCCCGCCTGACCTGACCTGACCTGACTATCCCATAACTTTAATGTGCATTCTAACAAGTCCACACCTGACCTGACCTTCCCTGACCTGAGTACCGGGACCCTACTCAACCTTGTAAAATAGGAGTCAACGAAGTAATGTCTCAGTATCCTCCTAAAATTCAAGCCGAGAACATCAGTCTGATGACACTCCTCCTTTACAATGCTGTTGAAAGAATTATACAGAAGTGTCATCTGGACAGAAGAAACAGCAGTTAAGTTTTTACGTGAAAGCAATCTTCTGGACGCACCACAAGAAGCAGAGCCTTGTCATCCATGTGGTAGTGTTATGTAAGAAGAAAAAGTGACAGGGGTGGGGAATATCGTCCTGTGCCTAATAAATTACTTACTAAAGTTTTGTTTTTTCTATAATACTCTACTGTATAATAGACAATATCATATAGCAATAGTAAGTTGCAGCCTCAAGTGTAAGAGTGTAGAGTGTAAGTAGCGAGTAAGATATGTAGACCGCACGCTATAGTGTAAAATGTCCCGGTAGACCGCACGCTATAGTAGCACCTCTCTCTCTCTCGCTCTCTCTCTCTCTCTCTCTCTCTCTCTCTCTCTCTCTCTCTCTCTCTCTCTCTCTCTCTCTCTCTCTCTCTCTCTCATGGCTGTTAATTGTCATCCCATCCCTTCCATCCCAGCCTCTCATTTCTTTACCTCAAATTAATTAGTTGTCAGGTGTATTATTCTGATATTTACCTCCTGGCTGTGTCTCTCGCCTCCCTTCTCATTTACAACTTACTGCACTTGCTGCCTGTTTCCCCCACACCCTTGTACCATGCCGTATATTGCTTCGTGATCTTACCTTTCTCTCCTCACCATGCATCCATTGATCTTATTTCTGCATGTATTATTATTACTATTATTTCAAAGCTGCAAGAAGACTCAAAGGGAATGTAGAAGTAGACAGTCTGAGGGGGGGAGCAGGAGGGAGTAAATGGTTGAGTAGAAGGAGGTTGAAGAAAACGAGGCCAGAACAAAAATTTCGTGGCCTCGTCAGCGTGCTTCAAAATATGTTTATGAGTGTGACTCGACATGGCCTGGGTGCCTCCGGTGACTACCAACACCAGGCTTGGAAACAGGGTCTCCGCGCACAAAGAAAGGTCGCGTGATATTATAGGCCAAAGTATAAAAGAGGAAGTCGTGTGAGACTCAATAGTGGGTCGATGCTCTATCTCGAACCGCCCCAGTGTTTCGAGGCAGAATTTTTGCCCCACTGTGTTCCACTGACAGGGTAGGTGCATGCCTATACCCTATAGCATGGTCCCATGGTGTTCAGTATCGCTCCATCCCGCTATCTCGGGATCTGCAGGTCTCGCCAAGTTACTATTTATATTTGTTACCGTGGGTCTAGTCACATTCCTTTGCAGGCGCCGCGTTGCCTTCCATCTCGAGTGCACCTCCGCCATTGCTTCCCTGGGGGAGTCAGTGGATTTATGAGGCTCTTCACCTGCAACCCTCACTCACTACCCAAGGACCTCGTGGGGCGCGCGACAGCCGAGGAGTTGTGTCCTCGAAATTCCCGCAGGAGTTAAGAGTGCCAATCTTTCTCTCCTGTAGATGTGGAGAGAGAGAGAGAGAGAGAGAGAGAGAGAGAGAGAGAGAGAGAGAGAGAGAGAGAGAGAGAGAGAGAGAGAGAGAGAGAGAGAGAGAGAGAGAGAGAGAGAGAGTATGTATGTGCATGTGTGTGTGTGTGTGTGTGTGTGTGTGTGGAAACTTGACGTGAAAAACCGCAAGTGGTCTACGCCACACCACGAAAGGTGGAAAACATGTTATTACAAAGTAAACAATAATGGTAAAACTGTAGTTTAATAGAATACATGGACGTTGGTTACGTCACCTGAGCTAACAGGGGGGCTGCGCCTCCCCAGGCCCCCTCATGTTATTCATTTCCGACGACTGATATAGGGGTTAGAAATTCTGGAAATGGTCAGATCTACAAATTGAGGACGGTTTTAACTACGTGCCTCGCATTGTATTAAACTGCAGAACTAAGAAGTCATAATTATCATCTTAACTATCATTTTATTATTATATGGAAATAATATTTTCATTGTTGTTGCAACCACCATTACCGCCATCATTAATATAACTGACTGTTGCGAGTCTAGTTATCATCATCATCATTATTGTCACTGGTTGTTCTCTAAGTAACATTGCTTCTCTTTCTTCACAGTCTTCTCGGAAGGGAAAGAGCAGCACAATGGCCGGCTACTTCCTGGCCTCCCGCAACTTGAACTGGATTCTTGTAAGTGTTGTGTGTGTGTGGGTGTGGGTGTGGGTGTGGGTGTGAGTGTGGGTGTGGGTGTGGGTGTGGTGTGTGTGTGTGTGTGTGTGTGTGTCCTCATGTTCTGCTCCCCAACAGGTAGGCGCCTCGCTCTTCGCCAGCAACATCGGGTCGGGCCACTTCATCGGCCTGGCTGGGGCGGGGGCGGCATCGGGTCTTGCAGCTCATGGATACGAACAAGCGGTAGGCGCGCCACACAATCTTCATCTCTTCCTTTGCCTCATCAAATCCTAAACACACATACACATTTGTATTTAGATAGATATATACACTGACACAGCCCGTGTGGGTCGGTGGCAGGAGCGCCACGAATGTAGTCCAGCGTTCAATTCCAGTTCAAGGGATATTCATAGACAAATACGGACAGTTACTATCTCCCTTGAGCAAGGGGGTGGGGCGCATATGGTGTGTCCCAGTTGACCCGAAGATAGATCGATCTCTATGAGCTCTAAACTCTTTTCGGGAGGGTAACAGCTGAAGATCGCGTGTCCAGCGCGTAATCAGGCCGTGGGTGAATCACAATTACACAGAAGCACCAGGCATTACGTCTCTCTTATGCTCCACGAAACATGATATTTCAGTTTATGAAGGGAATTGGATTTCTCCATAAATAGTGACATTGAGGTTACATTTAATTTCATCTTTTGATTTATTACTTTACATTTGATCATGCTATTGCTAGACCTTGAATTTTATCGTTTACCGTTTATGACTATGCGACACCAGATGAAGACCGATGTCTCGGCGCCATGATATGAATAATTAGTTAATTAATTAGAAAACACCCATGAATAAACAAATTAAGCAAACAAAACGAAATAACAAGAAATAACGTTAATTCAATTGTGGCCAAATCCTCCCAAATGTTTTTTCCATGCTGTATTTTTACTCCAAGCAGCATAATAATTTGAACCATTTCCATGTATAGTTAATATCGTGGTGTAATATGGAAGAACGCCAACCCTGCGCCATTATGAGAGGTTGGGATCCAGTCGGGAGAGTTTTCAAGAGTGAGTGATACTGATACCCCAACAAACGAGCCAGATGTATATATAGTCTCACATAACGCCGTCTGACTGATACGTTATTGGCCTGAGCAAAGGCTACTGTATACTGGACTTGTTTCTGGAACCCACCCATGATCAGTGGAGGTTGATCTGCAAGGTAAACAAGTGTTCCGTGAATACAGTAGACTATGGTTTATCAGTATAAATGATATACTGTTGTCTTCGTAAATGTTTGTTCCATAATATTATCAAATAAAAAAACAGTAAAACACTAAACAAATGCCATTATGAGACTGAAGAAACATGCATGAACTAAATATTCACTTAAACTCTTCGCCATTAATATTTTGCGAGACAACTTATAACATTGAGCATATCAATAGAAGCGGAATTTTATTAGCTTTCCATTGACATATTTCTTTTTCTGATAAATTAATTAGCACCATGCATAAATTAGCGTTAACTAAATAAATAACATCATCAATTGGGAAAATTACCCGATTGATGATGTTATTTATTTAGTTAACGCTTATTTATGCATGGTGTTAATTAATTTATCAGAAAAAGAAATATATCAATAGAAAGCTAATAAAAGTCCGCTTCTATTGATATGCTCAATGTTATAAGTTTTTTCGCAAAATATTAATGGCGAAGAGTTTAAGTGAATATTAAGTTCATGCATATTTCTTCAGTCTCATAATGGCATTTCTTTAGTGTGTTTTACAGTTTTTTATTTGATAATGTTATAGAACAAACATTTACGAAGATAACAGTATATCATTTATACTGATAAACCATAGTCTACTGTATTCATGGAACACTTGTTTACCTTGCCGATCAGCCTCCACTCGTCATGGGCGGGTTGGCGCGGAGCCCCAGAAACAAGTCCAGTATACTGCAGTAGTCTTCGGCCTGGGGTACAAGGAGGTGAGCAAAATAGTTCTAACTAAATGCACATTAAGTTCAGCTCTGAATGATCACACAAGAAGTTTCTTAGCTCATCAATCATTCGCCTACTTGTCCCCTCACATAATAGTCTCAGCAGTGGTAACATCCATTCTCTTCCTGTTATCTAAATGACTACATGAACTTTACATTTATAATTTTCACATTTCCTCGGCATCCTCTCTTCTTAAACGCAGTTAGACATTTCATTCATTCTATCAATCACTATCTTGCCTCCATTCTTGTGGGTATGTTGTAGATACAACTCAGATGGTGTTTTGTATAGGCCACTTGCCTTTTCGTTCTTCTGCCTCTCTACACACACACACATCTGTACTTCATCCATTTTGATCCTTTTGTTTTCTTCTGCATCCTTCTTTTACGGTGTTACACATTCTTTTCTTATTTCAAAAACTTCTTCCACATCTCTGATGTCTTCTTAAAACTTTGCTATTGACTTTTTTTTCTCTCATTTGTCAAACACTTACCATTATGCGCACCAAAGACCATGGCAGGCACCAAGGGCAAAGCACGATATCAGTTCACATTCTTTTTTTCCTGCAGGCTATCTACGGGCTGCTGTTGCTTGGATGGATATTTGTCCCAGTATACATGAGTGCCGGCGTCTACACCATGCCAGAGTACTTGAAGATGAGGTTTGGAGGTAACCGCATCAGAGTCCTCTTATCTTGTCTTTCTCTGGTCCTCTACATCTTCACTAAAATTGCCGTGAGTACGTCTATATAGCCTTCAGTTGTGTTATTGCTATGAATCATATTTTCCAATGCCCTCGTGCAGTGTTGTAGGTCTCGAGACTGGTCTTTGTCTCGAGACCTGTCTCGAGACCAGTTTGATGTGGTCTTGGTCTTGGTCTTGATCTCGTTTGATGTGGCCTTGGTCTTGATCTTGGTCTCGAAGCTTCTGGTCTCGGAGTTTGGCTCGAGACCAGGTCAAGACAAGGATTAAAAAGTGCATCGCGGCTTGGGGAAGGTCGGAATTTATTATCATACACGGAGAAAAATCATGGCTGTTTCGATTCACGGCGCGCCATACCTCCCCACCATTGGGAAGGCGGTGGCCGAATGGTTAGCGTCTTGGAGTGCTGAACTCAATGTCCCGAGTTCAAGTCTCACCAAGTAGCAAATGTCTTATCCATCGTCGAGTGGGCGAAGCAACCGACATGCAGCGTATACCTGTCTGCCGATTGCGAGTGTGACGGTGGACTCCAGGGTCAGCATGAGCCTAAACTGAAGAACCGAACATCACAGAAAATGGGATCTTCACCTGAGACCACAGATGTCACTATAAAAATCCAGCCTGCGCCACCAACGGGCGAGATCGACCAACATCAAGACTCCATAAGCCTATAGGCGCTATAGTCTACAACGTAAAAAAAAAAAAAAAAATACAGCGTTGTACTGTCTATAGATACTGCCTGACTAGCTCTACGGTGATGATGCATGAGCTGAGCCCTGCGAGCGCTGATAGAGTGCGTGCGAGTCGAGAGAACATGCATGACGTGGCCATTCTCGCAGTGATAATCTCCGTTTGCACGCACGTATGTTTGCAGCTCAGTTCACCTCCGTGTACTTCATATGTGTAGGCCTATGCATTTAATGCAATCCCCGCACCCTTCGTACACGTACACCACAGGTTTAGCTAGCTCGCTTGGAACCCGTCAGGGTGGCTCGGTTGGTAGAGTTGTGAGCGTGCGTGTAGAGTCCCTGCATTCGGTCAGCGGTTCGAGTCCACCAAGTTCGTCCTGGCGTGGTGGCGCTTTGTATAGTCAATAACCTTGTAGTTGGTACTTGCAAAGTGTCTAGATAGGATCAAAGTATCTTATCTTAGCTTGCTTGGAAAACGTAACCACAAAAATTGCTATTTTTCTTTGTTTGTTTCGTCATGCCACCGAAGCAATGAAAGCAGAAATATTTGACCTAGATGTTCAGTTGTTCACATATATTAAATTTTGTAAATATATTTCCTCCCTTATACGTTACCTTTACGTACCCCCCTTCTACCAGAGCTCGTTAGTCGTTACATCGAGCACATCTGGCAGCAGGGTTGCAAGGTGCAAAAACCACAAAATTACTTTTGGCATTCGCACTTTACTTTTTTGGCATTTTCAATTTTTCATCATAAGAAAATGAAATTCAATTGACGAATATTTCTGGCAAATTCTAAAATTTGTTGAGTAATTTCTAGTAAGAAATACAACAATTGGCAGGACCTGTCAACTCTGTCTGGCAGTGACATAGGACGTCGGACCGTGAGGTGTACTCACTATTTACGCAGTACAGAAAAAAAAGCATTCAGATAATAGTCATATTTATAAAACATATTTTTATATGCCTGTTCTTGATCTTTGTCTGTTTCAGAGGGTCTGGTCTTGGTCTTGATCTCGGAGGGTCTTGGTCTTGGTCTCGGGGGGCTGGTCTTGGTCTCGGAAGGTCTGGTCTTGGTCTTGGTCTTGGTCTCGAAGGGTCTGGTCTTGGTCTTGGTCTCGAAGGGTCTGGTCTTGGTCTTGGTCTTGGTCTCGGAGGGTCTGGTCTTGACTACACTACACTGCCCTCGTGCACCATTTTAGTTTAAGAGTATCTAATTCATCTCGTAATCATGTAAGGATGCAAAGTGGCAGCAAAAACTCATACAATACTGATGTAGGTCGGGTTGTTCCTCCCTCAGGCTGACCTGTACGCGGGGGCGCTCTTCATCCAGCAGGCTATGAACCAAACCTCCCAGGAAGCGTTGTATATCAGTGTGGCCTTGTTGCTCGCCGTGGCTACTATGTTCACCATCACCGGCGGCCTCACCACCGTCGTGTACACTGATCTGCTGCAGACCGTCCTCATGGTGGTGGGTGCCATCATCCTCGCCGTCATGTGTACGTGTTGCCTCGCTCTCCTCCTCACCTCCCTCCCCCTCAGCCACTTCAGTATCACTTCTCAGAATATTATATATATATGAAATATGAATGCTGCTACATCTTTAGTTACACAGTTGCCTCAATTTAGGGAGTTATTTTTATTACACACACACACACACACACACACACACACACACACACACACACACACACACACACACACACACACACACACACCGGAGGGGAACTCCGAAGTGTAAGGGTTAGCGCGCTCGGCTCACAACCGAGAGGTCCCGGGTTCGATCCCCGGGCGGAGCGAAGACCGACGGGCGGTCTTCTTAAAACCCGAGCCCCTGTCCACCCAGCAGTGAATAGGTACCGGGTGTTAGCTGGGGGTTTGTGACCCGCCTCCCGGGGTGGTGGCTTCGGCCAACACTAAGCACTAAGGATGAATGATAAAATAAATGTTGATATGGAGACGGGACCATACGGGCGTTGCTCAGGCCCTGTAAAATACAACTAGATGAATACAACCAGATGAATACACACACACAAATATGCTAACAAGGCCAAATTACTGTAGATTTAATTGTATATTCATATTATTACCTCACTACCCTACTTGCAACGCTCAACACATACTTGCGAATCGTAAGTACTCTGGGAGGCAGAGACGCCTCAGCATCCTAGCCAAGGCTGTCGCTGATACCTACTAAAAAGACAAACTCATATTCTGTATAGCCGGAAACAGACACCTTTTGACGAACCTTCTCTCTGACAGGAACTGCTGACAGAGAGGGAGAGAACACCCTGACGAGGTTCTGTGGACGAGGTTAGTGAACTAGCGGGGGGGTCTGGGCAGGCGCAGCCCCCATTAGGTCAGAAAAGTATTAGTAAATAAGGAGTATTGTATTAAATTGTAGTTTTACCTATCGTGTTACTAGTCCCTCCACCGTGTTTATCAGCCTTTAATAAAGACCTTGTCTTTCTAATGGAGTGTTTCCGACACACACACACACACACACACACACACACACACACACACACACACACACACACACACACACACACACACACACACACACACACACACACACACACACACACACACACACACACACACACACACTAAACATTAATATTTAATTATGTCTCTCCCGCAGCTATCCATGCAGTGGGTGGCTATAACAATTTGGTGGAAAGCTTTCCCTACGCCAATGCTGCCGTGCAAGCCATGGACGCCAACAATCGGTCGTGCGGACAGCCCTCCCCGTATTTTATGAACCTTTTGCGGCCCATGGACCCCGCTAACGACTACCCTTGGCTGGGCATGACCTTCGGCATGGCCGTCCTGCAGGTGTGGTACTGGTGCACAGACCAGGTGAGGGGCTAGCTACACACACACACACACACACACACACACACACACAACACACACACACACACACACACACACACACACACACACAGGTGCTCCGTATAGTGTAGCGGTTAGCACGCTCGGTTCACAACCGAAAAGTCCCGGGCTCGATCCCCGGGCGGAGCTGAGAAAGACGGGCGATCTCCTTAAAACCCGAGCCCATGTCCACCCAGCAGTGAATGGATAGAAGTGTTAGCCGGGGGTTGTGTCCCGCTTCCCGGGGTGGTGGCTTCGGCCAACACTAAGCACTAAGGAAGCAAATTGAAAATGTAGATATGGATATACGGGGCCATACGAGTGTAGTTCTGGCCCTGTAAAACACAACTATAGATAAACTAGAACTAGATGAGCTAGATGAACACACACACACCACACACCACACACACACACACACACCCACACACACAACACACACACACACACACACACACACACACACACACACACACACAACACACACACACACACACACACACACACACACACACACACACACACACACACACACACACACACACACAACACACACACACACACACACACCACACACACACACACACACACACCACACACACACACACACACACACCACACAACACACACACACA
>JACEEZ010025737.1:0-7500 GCA_016584305.1 Chionoecetes opilio | reverse complement strand
TTGTACTTCATTCTATCCCTTTTTCTTCCAGTCTCTCTCCTCTCTCTCTCTTCTCTCTCCCATCTTCTCTCTCTCTCTCTCATCCTCTCTTCTCTCTCTCTCTCTCTCTCTCTCTCTCTCTCTCGCTCTCTCTCTCTCCTCTCTCTCTCTCTCTCTCGTCTCTCTCTCTCTCTCTCTCCTCTCTCCTCTCTCTCTCTCTCTCTCTCTCTCTCCTCTCTCTCTCTCTCTCTCTCTCTCTCTCTCCTCCTCTCTCTCTCTCATCCTCTCTCTCTCTCTCATCTCTCTCTCTCTCCACCACCACACACACACACACACACCCACACACACACAACACACACACACACACACACACACACACCACACACACACACACACACACAACACACACACACACACACACACACACACACACACACACACACACAACACACACACCACACCACACACACACACACACACACACACACACAACACCACACACACCCACACCACACACACAACACCACACACCCACAACACACACACACCACACACACACACCACCCACACACTACTCAAAAAACTACACACTCACACAACTGCACACACTCACACAGACCACACAACACGTGCACACGCACACGACACACCACACATTAGCACACACACATCGACCCACACAATGCACACAGCACCACGACACACACATTGCACTGAACACACACACACACACAGCACCACGCACACCAACACCACAATGCACTCAACACGCACACGACACAGTCACACGGACACACGTCACACACACCGCACACACACACACACAGGGCACACCACACACACACACACACACACACTACACACACACACACACACACACACACACACACACACACACACACACACACACACACACACACACACACACACACACACACACACACACCACACACACACACACACACACACACACACACACCACACACACACACACACACCACACACACACACACACACACACACACACACACACACACACACACACACACACACACACACACACACACACACACCACACCACACCACACACACACACACACAACACAACACACACCACACCACACACACACACACACACACACACACACACACACACACCACACACAACTTTTGCCTCCTTCCAACACTGGTGACTTTCAAAGAAGACTCCACTGCGACTTCGCTGGCACACGTCCAAAGTGGAGTCGCAGTGGTGTCGCAACGGTGTGGCAACGGTGTCGCAGCGGAGTCACCGCAGTTTCATTTAGTGGCAGCGGATTCGCCGTAGTTTCACTTGAATGGCAGCGAGGTCTCCACGGGACGGCGACTATTTTGGACTGATCAAAAATGTGGCAGCGGAGTCGCCGTGGCTGAGAGTCGCAACGGCGTCGCAATGGTGTGGCAGTTCTGTCGCTGCGTTGGCAACGGAGTCGTAGCAGTGTGGCAGCGCGTTTGCCGCGGTCGCAACTCTGTGGCAACGGAATCGCCATGGTGGCAGACGCTGCTGCATACCCTTCACACCTTTTGCTCGGGTCAGGTGGCGGTGGATTGGCATATCCCTGCCAAGGATGCCTGCCCCAAGCGGTTCAGCTGTCACCAATATTCCATACTCCCATCTCTCTTTATCTCTCTTTCATTCTCTTTCTCCCTCTCTATTTGTCTATACGTATACTGTATCTATCTCTTATTTGTATATATGCTTGTAATTATAATTGTATATAATAAATAATGTAAATTTACACAAGGCTAAGTGTTACGAGAATGGCTGGTTAATAATAATTCCTTGTTCTTAATACGTACATATATGTATGTCTGTGTGTATGTGCACTGTGTGGGTGTCAGCTGTGTGGGCGTCGGGTGGGAAGGGCGCCTCCACACTCCACAGGGAACTTGGCAAACACACAGGGCCGTCTGACTCAGGATCTCCTGTAGGATGCTCACTTCGCCGAGGGAGGAGGGGGAAGGGGAGTCCTTATGCACCGCCACCTTCGCCTCCTGAAGAAGTAAGGTCATTCAGATGCAAAATTACCACCACAAAAAAAATTAATATAAACAGGTTTGCTAATCATAGAATTCATCTGTATAGCTATGGATCAAAACCACACACACCCACCCACACACACACACACACACACACACACACACACCACCACCACACACACACCACACACACACGACACCACCACACACACACCACCACCACACACACACACACACACACAGCACACACACACACACGCACCACCACACACACACACACACACACATGACGCAGCACGCACGCACGCACGCAGCAGCACGCACGCACTCACGCAGCACGCACGCACGCACGCCTCCGCACGCACGCACGCACGCATTAGCCGTAGCACGCACGACGCACGCCGCACGCACGCACGCACGCAAGCACGACAGACAGCACGCCGCACGCACGACTGCACGCACGCAGCCGCAAGATGAATATAATGGCATGAAATAACTGGCGAAGATCTACCTACTCTTCCTTAGAAGATGTAAGTCGTAGGAAGGTGGAAAAATAACAGGAAGAGAAGTCTTGCAGCGAGTTTCCGCAGGAAAGGGTGAAAGAGTAAAGATACGATTAACTTGCATTAGGAAGATGACAGAAAAGGGATAGAATGAGTAGAAAGTGTGACAGCGAGGCTCGCGGGGGGGGGAAGCATGCAGTTAGCAAGTTCAGAAGCAGTGAGCAGAATAACGGTAGAAGATTGAAGAGAAAAACTTTGCCGACGCTGATTTAAAGATTGAAGACAGTCAGTCAGAGGAGGAGAGTTGATCGAGACGAAAAGCTTTTGACTCAACCCTGTTTAGGAGAGCTGTATGAGTGGATCCTCCACAAACATGAGAGACATACTCCATACATGGGCGGATAAGGCCCTTGTAGAGAGCAAGCAAGTGGGAGGGAGAAAAAAAAGGACGCATACGCCACAGGACACCTAACTTCTAAGAAGCTGTTTTAGCAAGCGATGAGATGTGAGATTTCCAGTTCAAATTTTTAGTAAAGGATAGTCCAAAAATGTTCATTGTAGAAGAAGGAGATAGTTGAGTGTCATTGAAGAAGAGGGGATAGTTATCTGGTAGGTTTTGTTGAGTAGATAGGTGAAGAAATTGGGTTTTTGAGGCATTGAACAAAACAAGGTTTGCTTTGCCCCAATCAGAAATTATAGAAAGATCAGAAGTTATAGGCGCTCGGTGGCATCTCTCCGTGAATCACTTACACTCTAGTAGGAAAAGGGGGTTATCGTGCACCCCCCGGAAATATACTGTATTGGTGTTTCTGGGTGGGAAAATATATGTAGAAAATGATTAGCCTTGTTAACAGGGCATCCGGATGTCCCACGTATGATTTTTATGCAAATTAGTGCCGCCATTACCTATAAATCTATTTTTCGCAATATCTCCGTCAATAATACTGATAACTGAACAAATAAGGTGTCTAGACCCAGGTTATGAGGGTCATAGATCTTGGAAAGACTACTCCCGAAGTGACTACTTGTCCCGTTGTCATGTTATCACGCAAATTCCAGCTTTCGTAACCCAAAGGGAAAAAAATGTCTATTTTTAGGGAAGGAATGAACATAACAGGTATATTTTTTGGATATCATAGGTCAAAGTCATGAGCTGTGTGTTGATTGGAGAGTTTTTCAATACATCAATTCGCATTTCATCTAAATGTCTCTATTAATACATGTATATTATGTACATAATTAGAAGCCTAAAGACGCCTCTCAAGATTGCAACATATACATATGTTCATCACACTCACAGTGGAATACAGCATTTCCCTCCAGTCACAATTTGCGGCGTCAGATAGGTGGAAACTTCATCTAGGGCCTTGGCATGAGCAGTTTCCAACTCCAAACCAAAATCATAACTCTCAGAGTGGCCGAGTCTGTGTAGTATCATGGTGAGCTGCTTGCTTCGGAACAAGTGCCTGACAGTTACACAGATAAGCACGTGCTTTGGTAGCTTCCACTTTCCCACCGAAACTGCACGGCACAGGTCTTGCCCGATTGAGAATATCAAACGCTTGATCTTTGCACTCATCTCCGTGTCTTCCTTGCCAGCCATTACTAAGCTGAGGAAACGGATGAAGTCTGGCGGTAGAAGCTCTTCAGGACTGAGCTCCATGTCGTCAGCTGTGAGCGGCCATGGTAGATCCTTGGACTCCTTGAAAGCCCGTAGAACATTTTGACGAACAAGGAGAGCGACGTCTTGGTACTTACCGGTGCTTCTTAGAGTGTAGGCTCGTGCGAGAGCATTAGATACAGTGATACTGGAGCTGTGAATTAGCCAGAATGCGATTGCACCACCGTTTTCATGATCGACCTTCGTGAAGTGGACATGGTCTTTGATTGGGTCACTCTGTAGGCGTTTCAGTAGTTTCTCGGAACGATAGTTGGAGTTCTCGTACCCATTCTGTTTCAGTTCTTCAACATAGATCAAGCGCAAGGAACATAACCGTAGGACCTCATTTTGCTGGATGATATGAGTCTGAATGTGCTCAAATACAGAGAGGAGTGCTATTTCGTGGGCGGCTGACACACGAGCATGCTCAGTATGTTCTCCTTAGGCTCTGAGAATCCCACGCTTGTAGTTAGCATATGCTGTGGTGAAGGATTTGTGGCATGACGGATGGTGTTTTGCTTCGACAGCAAAGAGATCTGTGTCTTTTAACTCTTCGATGAAGGCGAACCAGACCCATCTTTTCAGCCCGTGATTCGATGTGTTCCCATTTGCTCTGTTCTTCCATGATGGAAAGACTACAGCTCGCTCGGATTTGCGATCACCATCTTTGATCTTTACTTTTTCACAGAAAATGCATTCTGGTGGGAATATTGGTCCTGTGGAACTTGTTGAGGCCAACTTACGAGGGGAGTGATGCCATTGCGAGCCTTCTGCTTCCTCGTCTTCTTTGTCATTATCTGGCAGACGATTGAGGTTGGCAAGGAATCGCTGATAACACTGTTTGTGACATCCAACACTTTTCAGGTCATGCGGGAGACTTGTTGGGATCTGATCACACACGGTTTTTATTCGATATGGTGAATCGTGTGATAGACGCAGACGTCGGTTCCGGATCTGATGAAGGTGCTGCAGTTTGTCATCTGCAATTCCTTTGATTTCACTGAGGGGTGTAAAGCGACCATGATCAGCCATGGAGAGCACATGAATGAATGATGCATGTAGGTGGAGATGTTTAGGAGCTGTATCATCTCCACTCTGGTCAGGTTTGCACTTAGGCATGATTACTAGTATTGTCTACCACCACCACTACTAAAGTCTACCACCACTGTTAATTCTACCTCAACTGTTTATCTGGAAAGAAAAGTTACTTTTAATACCAAGATTACGATATGAACATGCATGTATGTGAAGAGTGTTCTACTACTGGGTGCAGATCTCATCTCCGGTCAGGTTTGTGCTGGGTATGATCAACGTCTACCACCACCATGTTAATTCTACCACCACTGTTTATCTGGAAACAAAATTCACAATTAATATTAAGACTAAATAATAAAACATTAAATTAACCATTGATGTTAAAATAAAATATTCACAAACAAGTTTGCCCTCTGAACTTTTCAGCGTTATCACCTGAAAATACAGCTATAATCACACTGTCTTTTTATTTTATTTTACAATATTTCCATGCTAGGATGTCAATGACACAAGTAATCACTTCAGGAATGGTCCTAACGTGAACTCTGACCCTCATAACCTGGATCTAGACACCTTATTTGTTCAGTTATCAGTATTATTGACGGAGATATTGCGAAAAATAGATTTTTAGGTAATGGCGGCACAAATTTGCATAAAAATCATACGTGGGACATCCGGATGCCCTGTTAACAAGGCTAATCATTTTCTACACATGTTTTTCCACCCAGAAACACCAATTACAAGTATATTTCCGGGGGGTGCACGATAACCCCCTTTTCCTACTAGACTATTAGTTCCTGTTGAGTTGCTGCGGCTCCAGCGGCGGGCTGATGCCGGTCATCTATTACTGTTTTTATGTATGCAGTATGTGTATATATATATATATATATATATATATATTATATATATATATATATATATATATATATATATATATATTTTATATTTTTTTTTTTTTTTTTTTTTTTTTTCTATCCCTTGTTTGTTTGTATTTTGTTTTTCTTCTGTCAAACTGTAATAGATGTAGCCTAAATATTTTTTTTTTTTAATAATAAAACTTGCTTGGACGACAAAAATGTGCACGACTCAAGGCTCTGTGTAGCAAGATACTTATCAGATGCATTCCAGTTCTTTTCCCCATCTGTCCTCCCGCTCCCGACCTCCTTGTCTTGCGGACATTCTCCCGGAATCCTCCTCCTTCTCCCTGAGTAATTTAATCTCCTTCCTCCAACAAATACAAATCCTTCATCTGATCTAACCGTAACCATCCTGCTGTAACAATCCTTTCCTTTCCCCTTCCCTCACCGTTTCACTCTTTCTCTCTAACCCCTCCCCTTTTTATGTTTTGCCATAGTGCCATATGACCTCTGATGTTTGGCACATTTCCCCCTAGCTTTTTGGTATTAAATCTGTGTTGACGGAAATTTGGGGTAACTGGTCTGGGGTATTATAACTCGTCAACGTTACTTGAATGATATTATTTGGGGATGATTTGATAAATGATTACAACTTGACGGGAGGATTTAACTTAGTCTTCTGACTTCACTATCTGATTGTAGTGTGACCACTTCTCACTACGGAGAGTACTGAACAAGGGGGTATACTTAAGGGGAGGGATAATAAGTTTTAGGTTAGGGATTAGCTGCCACCAGCCCTGGCGAGTATTTCGCTATGATTACTCCCGGGGCACGTTAGATTAATATTAATACTAGATTGATCTTGGTAGTCGTGGTCGGTACTAGGGGTTATACCTAGTAAAGGCGGAACTCTTTTGGAAGTGTGGGGAATTATTTTCCTAACTCAGAATAATCACCTGGGTTTTCATAATAACACAAGAACTATATTTGTAAATGAAATCCTATTTATTTTTGTAAACATGGTAAGTCTCTCACTTGAGATCATCTTCAGCATATAAGGGTTAACACTATATCGAGAAAACTCTACTCTGACATAAGAAATGCGACTTCACGCTCTGACCTAGGAATCTTCCTTAGTGATGAGATAAAGCTCTTCTGAGCATAAACCTCCTTCACTAGAATTTCTATTCAGTGCATTGCCCTACACTAGGTAACATAATACTTAATATTTATAAATCACACATGGAAGATAGGTATCTAGTAGAGAAAGAATATGGCGAGACAGTGTTGTGTGTGTGTTACAGTAAAACCATGTGGCTTTCTGAAGGCGACACGGACGGCCTTGAAGGACAGGGAGAGAAGACTCTTTAATAACACTTATAAGGATGGGCGGAACATCTAGCCTTAGTGACACCGAACTGTACCTATAATTTATATAGAAATTATA
>JACEEZ010025735.1:37500-62500 GCA_016584305.1 Chionoecetes opilio | reverse complement strand
ATCTAAATATGAGGAAGTGTTCTGAATCGCAAAGCAAATAATTTTTTTCTCCAGAAGTCAGTGTCATAAAAAGATGAAAAGCATAGTTTTATTTGTCTTACATTGCATTGTGAAAAGCTCTACAACATGACTTGCCATCCTATATATTTTCGCATATACAATTATTGATTTAGCGACTCATTTAGAATCACTATGACTGAGGTCACAGATTCAGTTGTAAAATGAATAAAGAGAAGTTATATGGGACGTCCACCTTCAATCAAACTTCAATAAAACTTCAATAAAACTTGCCAACAATAGACGGGAAGTATTTACATTTGTGCCTATAGCGCCTGTAGGCAGTGATGACCCAGGGCTCGGATGGTAGGCTCTGGATGTTCACTTGAGGGCTCTGATGGTTGGTCCTCGCCCGTGTTGGCGCAGACAGGATTCTTATAGTGACGCCTGTGATTAGAGAGGCTCATGCCGCCCCCCTGTGTACTCCGATGCACTCGCAATCGAAGGTAGAGTTGATGGGCAGGGCATGTGGGTGTTCTTAGGCCACTCGACGGTGCAGAAAGGTTTTGGTTTTCTTCGGGGATCGAACTCGGGTCACCGAGAACGCCAGTCGGAGACGCTAACCACTCCGCTACCGCCTCCCCATATAGTATAGTAATAATAGACGTCACACTGTAATAGACGTATAACAATAATAGACATAATACTCTAATAGACGTATAGTAATAATATACGTATAGAAATAATAGACGTATAGTAATAATAGACGTATAATGATAATATAGTAAACAATAGATGGGAAGTATGAAGGACCCTGTCAAGGAACCACTATCCTGAATGACACTGAAGGAGTGAGGTGGATAAGCCGAGTGCGAGTGTGGAAGAAAACGGTGGTTCTGTGGAAAGTTTTGATAAAGAGTGGAAGAGTCTCGGAGGCATAGATCGTACAAGGCTCTCTGTGGACTGAGACTCAGATGAAAGTAAAACGAGAATTCTTTGTTGTGTGAGGTAGATGATGCCTTGCGCCTTGGTACATATGAGAAATGATGTGTAGAAAGGTGCGGTAAATAATTTCCCGTGGTGGAGCAAGGGCGTCGAGAGGTCAGAGGTAGCCGATGAATAAAAAACAAGTTACAAGAGGGTGTAGCAGAGATGTTAATTCTTCTCTTCTCCTCCTCCTCCTCTTGTTCGAGCGCTGTCTGCAAGCTATAAGAGTGTGAAGGAGAGATATTTTATTCTTCTTTTCCTCCTCTTCCTCTTCCTCCTCCTGTTCGAGCGCTGTCTGCAAGTTATAAAAGGGTGAAGCAGAGATGTTTAATTCTCCTCCTCCTCCTCCTCCTCCTCCTCCTCCTGTTCGAACGCTGTCTGCAAGCTATAAGAGGATGAAGCAGAGATATTTCATTCTTCTTTTCCTCCTCCTCCTTCTCCTTCAGCTCTCAAATATGCTATTATTTTACCTCCAACACGTAGAAACTCTAGGGGTAGAAAATAGTCAAACAGGCAGCCTCGTTTGGCCCAGTATGGCTGTTGCTGTCTGTTCTTCCCTTGTATTCCTCTTCGAACACTGTCTGCCTCGGTGTGAAGTTTACAACAGCACCTCGACACAATCTGACAGCAACGGCGTGGTGTAGGAGGCGTCCAGGGCAGGTCATTGTGAGGCAAACGACAGTTCACTAAGGCTAAAAGCTTCCGTAGCCAGCCTTGCTCTGCCTGCCCTGCCTACTCACGCATAGCCTACCTGCTCCCTCCCTGCCTAGGTAGTGGCGAGACCCAGCTGCCGAGGAGACTTTGAAGTGATGGGAAGGAAAATCGTGTACATGTTTGCTCGTGTGTGAGTGACTGAGTGTGTGTGTATATGTTTTTATCCGCTTACGATGGGAGGAAACATTTAATTATCCAGAAAGGTATGAAGTGATTGGATTTCTTTTCTTGACATTGGAGGAAGAAGGTAAGGAAGGGGGAAGTGAGGAGGAGAGGGGGAAAAGACAAGAGGGAAGGGAAGGGAGAGAGACAAGGAGGGAGGGGAGGGAGAAAGAAGGTAAGGAGGGAGGGGAGGGATTGAGGACAGGGGAGAGAGACAAGAGGGGAGGAAGGGGAAGGGGGAGACACAGAGGGAGGGTGGGAGGAGGAAACCTGTTCTTCCGGAGTTGTTTGGCCGCGTCCCTCATCTTGCTGGTGTCCATTGTTGCTCCCTCAGCCCCTGCAGCGTTGCCAGACCTCCAGGAAAAAAATACAACAAACCTAACAAAACACTACTACCACCGCAGCCACGTACCCCTTAACCCTATCCCCTCAGCCCTCAGGTACAATTCAAGTGACAGGTAAGGACAGGGGGAACAAAGCATAGTACCAAGAACCCATACGTTTAATTAGTCACCGTGTGTTATCCGCCGGAGGGTCCGTGAAGAGGTGGCGCGCGTGAGGGTGTTGGCAACGGTGCTCGCCTCCTCATCTGGCCCGGACGCCGAACAAAAGGCGGAGCTTCGATAGTGGTGTTTGCCTTTGTCCTTCCCGTGTTGCTTCTCTTGTCGAGTTTTCCTTCTTTTTTTTCCTAGTACTGGATTTTGTTCTCCTTTCCTCCGGTTTGTGTCCAGTCTGTCTTCCTTCCTTTTTCTCGATCGACCTCTTCTAAATTTGTGACTCTTTTTCCACCTCCTTCTCTTCCTCCTTGGTTCTCTTGTCTGGTTCTCCTCCTCTTTTTCCTAGTACTGGATTTCGTTCTCTTTTCCTCTGGTTTGTGTCCCTCCCATCTCATTGTTCTTTCATCCTTCCTTCCTTTTTCTCACTCGAGCTCTTCTAAATTCACTCTTTCTTGTCTGGTTTTCCTTTTTTTCCTTCCTTCCATTCTGCTTCATTGTCCTTTTATACTTTCCTTCGTTTTTCTCACTCGACCTCTTATGAATATTAATTTTTCTCCTCCTGATCCTCTCTCTCTCTCTCACACTTCCTCCTCCTCCTCTTGCTCCTCTCTCTCTCTAACCTCCTCCTCCTCCCTCCTCTTTCTCCTCCTCCTCTCCTCCTCCTCCTCCTCCTCTCCTCCTCCTCCTCCTCCTCACTCCTCCTCTCTCCTCCTCCTCTCTCTCCTCTCTAACATCCTCCTCCTCCTCTCCTCCTTCTCTCCTCTCCTCCTCCTCCTCCTCCTCCTCCTCCTCCTCCTACCTCACTCTCCTCCTCCTCCTCCCTCTCCTCCTCCTACTGATTTTTCATTGAAGTGTTGATTAATGCACTTGTTTGTTTCTCTCGTCCCATTAAAGGAGATTCTCGCTCGCCACTCAGTTTATTAAATTACTGGCATTCATGTATTTTTTGTTATTCGTTTCCTCTGAGAGTTTCTTCTTTCTTCAATCCATCGTGTCTCTGTTCAGTTTGTGGTTGTTAGTTTATTTTCTCTCGTACTGTGTGTGTGTGTGTGTGTGTGTGTGTGTGTGTGTGTGTGTGTGTGTGTGCGTGTGTGTGTGTGTGTGTGTGTGTGGTGTCTGTTTCCATTTACATCACGCCACAGAAAAGTGTATCTTAAGCTAATGGATATGAGATGGACCGAAGCAAGATGAAAGGAGAGAGAGAGAGAGAGAGAGAGAGAGAGAGAGAGAGAGAGAGAGAGAGAGAGAGAGAGAGAGAGAGAGAGAGAGAGAGAGAGAGAGAGAGAGAGAGAGAGACAGACCACAAAAACACACACACACACACACACACACACACACACACACACACACACACACACACACATAAGAAAGAAACATACAAAGAAAAAAGCCAAATCGATTGAACTTCACACGGGAGATCAAAAAGCTTCCTGTCATTCTTTCATTACTCAAAACCTTTCTGTCTTCCCTTCCATCATTCTTCCTCCACCGCTATAATTCTTTGAGAAATACATTACCCTGAAACCTCATTGAATTTGAGGGGCAAGTTGATAATGAAGGCCGGGGCAAAGATGGATGAAGGAAGAAAGGAAGGTAGAAGGGTCCCAGGAGGAAGGAATTAAGGAAGAATAGGGAGAAAAATGTCTTGATATGGAAGGGATGGGAAAATATGGCGAGGCTGCGATAGAGTGTTACTAGAGGAGGAGGAGGAGGAGGAGGAGGAGGAGGAGGAGAAGGAGGAGGAGGAGGAGGAGGAGGAGGAAAGGAAATGGTTATGGCGGTGATGATTTAGGTGCGGGTGAGAGAGAGAGAGAGAGAGAGAGAGAGAGAGAGAGAGACGAAGAGAGAGAGAGAGAGAGAGAAGAGAGGAGATGAGAGAGAGAGAGATGAGAGAGAGAGGAGAGAGAGGAGAAGAGAGAGAGCAGAGAGAGAGAGAGAGAGAGAGAGAGAGAGAGAGAGAAGTGGTATTGATCTATGTTCTGACTGGTATGGAGATGGGAGTGGCAATGATTCAGCCTCTCTCACCACATCACACACCACATCACTCACACCACACCACGTACTCACCACTCACTCACCACATCACTCACTCACTCCTCCGTACACTCACTCGTTACTCATCGCTCATCAACCACCTCCTCACAGACTCACACATCCCCCTTATCACCCTATATATAGTATCATCATTAATAAAACCAGAAACTCGTTAAAATATCTGTCACAAAATCTAAGGTTGTTTATGAAGCTTTTACTCTCGATAATTATGCTCAAAATCCATTAATGACGCCTTGATTCTTATTAAGAGCTACGAGGAGTTGTTTGTTGATCATTATCTTGCCTCTCCCACTTCCTGCCCTCTCCCCATTACGACCACGGGGAGGGAGGGGGACCTATAGCCTTAAACCTCAGACCTAGACCTAAGGGGAGGGAGGGGGACCTATAACCTTAGACCTTAGACCTAGACCTAAGGGGAGGGAGGGGGACCTATAACTTTAGACCTCAGACCTAGACCTAAGGGGAGGGAGGGGGACCTATAACCTTAGACCTTAGACCTAGACCTAAGGGGAGGGAGGGGGACCTATAACCTTAGACCTCAGACCTAGACCTAAGGGGAGGGAGGGGAACCTATAACCTTAGACCTTAGACCTAGACCTAAGGGGAGGGAGGGGGACCTATAACCTTAGACCTCAGACCTAGACCTAAGGGGAGGGAGGGGGACCTATAACCTTAGACCTTAGACCTAGACCTAAGGGGGGGGGAGGGGGACCTTTAACCTTAGACCTCAGACCTAGACCAAGGGGAGGGAGGGGGACCTATAACCTTAGACCTTAGACCTAGACCAAGGGGAGGGAGGGGGACCTTTAACCTTAGACCTCAAACCTAGACCTAAACATGACCCTGATCAAGACCGTATAGGCAGCCATATGGGATGGTAGAGTGATAAACCTCCTCCTGTTTATGTCAGTCTATTTGTTTAGTATTTATAGACCTTGTGTTTATTTATTATTTTTTCTGTGTGTTTTCCCTCTCTCTCCACGCCTTGGCCCAAAACGCGTTTGCTTGTAAAGGGCTGTTTGCAACCCCATATCCTGTTACAATCATGATAAAATACTGTAAAATGGCAAACATAATAAAGTGTTAAGTGTTAAGTGTTAAATAACATGAAGGATTCTATGGACACTGGTGATAAGGAGACTCAGAAGTGTTCCTATCTTGTTATTAGTGATTTAACATTATATTTCCACGTCTCAAATGAACCATGAGTATCTTCTTTCAGTGTTTCTTGTTTTTCTTTCATTTCTATCTCTATCGTCTTCTTTTCTTTGTGCCTTCCAAATTTGGTTTCTACTTCTGAAATTAATCATGTGTCTATCTTTTTTTCATCTATCTTGTTTTTATTTATTGATTCTTACTATATCCTCTATTTTTTCTAGTTTTTGCTATCTAGTCGCGTGTCTCAGCGGTATTATGCCAACCAGAGGCTCGTCCCGCGTATAGGAAAAGATTTAGATGGATTGTTTTATTAGGCTTAACATAACATACATAAAGTTAATTACACATTACTTATATACAAGCCGCGGTCCATTGAGCCGAGACTCTTTTATGGACCTGATGCTTTAGAGGGGACAGGAGGCGGAAATGAACGAGAGCACAGTATCTGAGAGGAGAGGATAAGGGAAAGGCTGTAGGAAAAGAGAGAGAGAGAGAGAGAGAGGAGAGAGAGAGAGAGAGAGAGAGAGAGAGAGAGGAGAGAGAGAGAGAGAGAGAGAGAGAGAGAGAGAGAGAGAGAGAGAGAGAAAAAAAGAGAAAGAGAAAGAGAGAGAGAGAGCATACGAAGTTAAGAGCTTGTAAGGGTAGGAGGAAGGGAAAGTAAAAGAAAGTCTTGTGTTTCACCAGTAAGGGCAGAATCCTCCTTCCCTCTGTTCCCAGCCAGCAGTGGAGAATCTTAGCCAGAATAACGGAATTTCATTTTACCTCCATTTTTGTATCATCAGAACATCCGACGAGGAGAGGAAAGGAGAAATAGGGGGGTGGGGGAGGGAGGAAGAGTGTGTGTGTGTGTGTGTGTGTGTGTGTGTGTGTGGGTGTTGTGTGTGTGTGTGTGTGTGTGTGTGTGTGTGTGTGCATAGCAAATTCTTGGCAATAACTGACTCGAATATCATCACATAATAGGAACAGGAACCTCGAATGTATAAGATAATGCACCGAGGGATTCAATTTTGCGGTGATATAAATTTTGCAGACTGCGACAGGGGATGTGGGAGGGAGAAGTACCGTGTGTGTATTAGGTGGAAGGGTTGTGGTTGTGGTGGAAGGGTTGTGTGTTAGGTGGAAGGGTTGTGTGTTAGGTGGAAGGGTTATGTGTTAGTGGAAGGGTTGTGTGTTAAGTGGAAGGGTTGTGTGTTAGGTGGAAGGGTTGTGTGTTAAGTGGAAGGGTTGTGTGTTAGGTAGAAGGGTTGTGTGTTAGGTGGAAGGGTTGTGTGTTAGGTGGAAGGGTTGTGTGTTAGGTGGAAGGGTTGTGTGTTAGGTGGAAGGGTTGTGTGTTAAGTGGAAGGGTTGTGTGTTAGGTGTAGGTGGAAGGGTTGTGTGTTTGGTGGAAGGGTTGTGGTTGTGGTGGAAGGGTTGTGTGTTAGGTGGAAGGCTTGTGTGTTAGGTGGAAGAGTTGTGGTTGTGGTGGAAGGATTGTGGTTGTGGAAGGGTGGCATCGCAACGGTAGAAATACAGACGAAAGGGAAGGGAATGTGCCAATGGCTATATAGGCAGGATAGTTTATGGCATTGCAGTGGCGTTACGAGTGTCCTGAATGGGGGTTTTTGTGAGGTAACTTTTTTTTTGGTCAATATTTTTACTATAATTCTTACTAATCTACTTACTACAATCTTACTTCAAAGGAAATTTAGTATATGGGGGAAAAAGTAAAAGAGTAAAAAAAAAAGTAAAAAAAAAACCACCTTACTATTTGCCGTATATACCAAAGAGAATAAGTGTTACGAGGTGTTTGTCAGGGACGAAGTAGCATTTGTAGAGTGAAGTTGCATGTATAGTCTACCCGAAAAAAGGTTTAGTTTACCATGCACAGTGTAGTCCCCCTACATTTCGTGGAACCAAGTCATGTATATTCCTAGATCAATTGACTTTTAATAGTAATAGTAGTAATAGTCAGTAGCAGTTGTAGTAATATTAGATAGTCATTTAATCTTGGTATATTCTATTAGTGGACGAGGGAGAAAGAAAACCCCTCGTCTATATATGGAAAAAGGAGTATTTATCCCTCTAATCTTGCGTCGTGTCCTTATATTCACGTTAAGACCCTTTGTGCTTAGTTTGATCGAGACCCACACACACACAGGCATCAGGTGTTGGTGAGGAGTGTTAGGAGGCAGCACATCAGCACCCTCGAGCCTCCTTTTGTTCCCCTTGTCTTGTTATTGTCGCAGACGGTGCTTTGTTCCCTGTCGATCTGTTACGAAAGTCTGCAAAGTTTCAATTGTATAGCCGGTGAGACGTGTGTGTGTGTGTGTGTGTGTGTGTGTGTGTGTGTGTGTGTGTGTGTGTGTGTGTGTGTGTGTGTGTGTGTGTGTGTGTGTGTGTGTGTGAGTGAGGGGGGAGGGGGATGCAGAAAACCACACAAAAGTTTACACAACCACAACACACACACACACACCCCCACCAACACACACAAAAAACACCACACCACCAACAGTCACAAAACTATAACAAAAGCAAAATGTAGACCAAGCCTTTTCCACTTCTGATAATCACTTTGGGGAAAAAACAAAACACCAAACCACCACCCAAAAAACATAAACACGCAACCAAAACACACAAAACACACCCACACCCACACCCACACCACACACCACACAACACACCACAAAACCACCAGCATTGCGTTTTCTTCATTTCGCAAAACCGACAGAGAAAAAAGCGACCTCACAGCCCACAGGAATAGTGATGGGCAGTGGGTTAAAGGAGAGAAAGAGAAAGAGAGTTAAAAAAAAAAAGTAATTGGACAGGAACGTAAACAACCCCCAAAAAAAAACAAAAGGGGAAAAAAAAAAACCCAAAAAAAAAGAAAAAAAAAAAAGAGAGTAAAGGAAAAGAGGTAAAGGGAGGAAAGAAGAGAGTAAGGGAGGAAAAAGAGTAAGGAAGGAGAAGAGGAGGAGTAAGGGAGGAAAGAAAGTAAGGGAAAGGGGGAAGGGAAAATTGAGATAAGGAAGTGAGGGAAGAAAAGGAAAGAGGAAGGAGGAAAGAAAGAGAGTAAAGGAAAAAGAGAGAAAGGGAGGAAGAGTGGAAAAGAAGAAAGGAGAAAGGAAAGGGGTAAGGGAAAGAGAGTAGGGAAAAAGATAAGGGAGGAAGAAAGAGAGTAAGGGAAAGGAAGAGAGTAAAGGAAAGAGAGTAAGGGAAGGAAAGAGGAAAAAGAGAAGGAGGGAAAGAAGAGAAAGGGAAGGAAAGAGAGTAAGGGGGAAAAAAAGGAAGTAAAGGAAAAGAGAGTAAGGGAAAGAGAGTAAGGGAAGGAAAGGAAAAAGAGTAAGGGAAAAGAGAGTAAAGGAAAGAGAGTAAAGGAAAGAGAGTAAGGGAAAAAGAGTGGGGGAAAAGGAAGAGAGAGAAAGGGGAAAGAGAGTAAGGAAAAGAGAGAAAGGGGAAAAGAGAGTAAGGGAAAAGGAAAGAGAGTAAGGAAAGAGAGTAAAGGAAAGAGAGTAAGGGAAGGAAAGAGAGTAAAGGAAAGAGAGTAAGGAAAAGAGAGTAAGGAAAGAGAGTAAGGGAAAAGAGAGTAAGGGAAAGGGGAGAAAAGGAAAGAGAGAAAGGGGAAAAGGGAGAGTAAGGAAAGAGAGTAAGGGAAAAAGAGAGTAAGGGAAAGAGAGAAAAGGGAAAGAAAAAAAGGAAAGAGAGAAAGAAGAAAGTAAGGGAAAGAGAGTAAAGGAAAGAGAGTAAGGGAAAGAGAGTAAGGGAAAGAGAGTAAGGGAAAGAGAGTAAAGGAAAGAGAGTAAGGGAAAGAGAGTAAGGGAAAGAGAGTAAAGGAAAGAGAGTAAGGGAAAGAGGTAAGGAAGATAAAAGGGGAAAGAGAAAGGGAAAGAGTAAGGGAAAGAGAGAAAGGAAAAAAAGGTAAGGGAAGAGAGAAAAGGGGAAAGAGAGTAAGGGAAAGAGAGGAAAGGAAAGAGGAAAGGGGAAAGGAGTAAGGGAAAGAAGTAAGGGAAAAGAAGAAGTAAGGGAAAGAGAGTAAGGAAAGAGAGTTAAAGGGAAAGAAGTAGGGAAAGAGAGTAAGGAAAGAGAGTAAGGGAAAAGAGTAAAGGAAAGAGTAAAGGAAGGAAGAGAGTAAGGGAAAGAGAGGTAAGGAGAGAAGAGGTGGGGGAAAAGAAAAAGAAAGGAAGGAAAGAGAGTAAGGGAAAGAGAGAAAAGGAAGAGAGAAAAGAAGGAAAGAGAGTAAGGGAAAGAGAGTAAAGGAAAAAGAGAGTAAGGGAAAAGAGAGAAAGGAAGAGAGTAAGGGGAAAGAGAGTAAAGGAAAGAGAGTAAAGGGAAAGAGAGTAAGGGAAAGAGAGTAAGGGAAAGAGAGTAAAGGAAAGAGAGTAAAGGAAAGAGAGTAAGGGAAAGAGAGTAAAGGAAAGAGAGTAAAGGAAAGAGAGGGAAGGGAAGAGAGTAAGGGAAAGAGAAAAAAGGGAAAAGAGTAAGGAAGGAAGAGAGTAGGGAAGAGAGGTAAGGAGTAGTGAGAAGGGAAAGAGAGTAAGGAAAGAGAGTAAGGAAAGAGAGTAAAGGAAAGAGAGGGAAGGGAAGAGAGTAAGGGAAAGAGAGTAAGGGATGGAAAGAGAGTAAAGGAAAGAGAGTAAGGGAAGGAAAGAGAGTAAGGGAAGGAAAGAGGGGAAGGAAAGAGAGTAAGGGAAAGAGAGTAAGGGAAGGAAAGAGAGTAAGGGAAGGAAAGAGAGTAAGGGAAAGAAAGAGAGTAAGGGAGGGAAAGAAAGAGAGTAAGAGAGGGAAAGAAAGAGAATAAGGGAAGGAAAGAGAGTAAGGGAAGGAAAGAGAGGAAGAGAGGTAAGAGGGGAAAGTCGATTTAGAGTATGAAGCAAGAGAAGGGAGATATAGGAAGGGGAAAAAATAAAGGTGAGGATGATATGAGGCTCAGGTCTGCAGATTGAGGTGAAAATAAGGTTTTTAAGGACAAATAGGAAAGAGTCAGTAGGGAGGGTGACTCTAAGGGGGGAAGGGGGAGGGGTGGGTGGGAAAGGGGGGTGGAAGAGGGGAAAGGGGGGGGAAGAAGGGGGGAGGGAAAGAGGGGGGTAGGAGGGGGTTAGGTCTGCAGATTGAGGTGAAAATAAGGTTTTTAATGGTAGAAAAATGGTAGAAATTCAGCAGTGACAGTGACTTTAAAGGGAGGAAGGGTGGTCAAGGGGGAGGAAAGGGGGAAGGGGAGTGGAGGGTGCAGGGGGCCAAAGAGGGTAAGGGGGCCATAGGGGGGAGGGGCCATAAGGGGGGGCTTTTTACGGGCCATGTTGTGTGTCTCTCCTGATTGTTTTGTTTTATGGCCTACTTTTCTCTCCTCTTTCTCCCTCCTTCCTCCTCCTCTTCCTCCTCTTTCTCCCTCCTTCCTCCTCCTCCTCCTCTTCTTTCTCCCTCCTTCCTCCTCCTCCTCCTCCTCTTTCTCCCTCCTTCCTCCTCCTCCTCTTCCTCCTCTTTCTCTCTCTCGACTGTGTTTTTTATGCTCTTTTGTGGGAGTTTGCTTTCATTTTGTGACGCTTTTATGGGTGTTTTCTTTCTATAAGTTTTTGTTTTTGTTTTCTTGTTCTCCTTTTTCATCCCTATTTTTTTTTTTTTTTTTTTTTTACTTCCTTTTTTTCATCTGATTCTTCCTTCTCAAGCCTCTACTGCCCTTAACTCTTCTGCCTACTCCTATTTTTTTCCTCTTCCTCCTCCTCCTCCCCGCCTTTCTCCTCCTCCTATCATCCTCCTCTGTTCCTCTTTTCTCCTCCTTCCCCACTTTATCGTCTTCCTTTTTGCCTTCCTTCTCCTCTCTTCCTCCTAGTTCACATTTTTCTATACTCTTTTCGTTATCCCCTTTTTCCTATCGTCCTAAATTCCCCTATTTCTTCCCCTTCTTCCCCTTAATCTTTTCCTTATTTTCCTTCTTGTCGTCGTTATCGTCCTCTCTCTTTACCCTCATCCTCCTTTCTTCTTTTCTTTTTTTTTCCTCTGTCATAGTTTTCATTTTCGCTCTCGTTCACCTCTCCTCCTCCTCCTCCTCTCCTCCTCCTCCTCCTCCTCCTCCTCTCCTCCTCCTCCTTTGACTGCTGCTTGACTGCTGCCTCCCAAGAAAGCGCCAGTCAAGGCTGCCGCACCACCCTTGAACTTCCACACTGAGCCTACACCAACACTACATTAGACCTCATAACACACACAGATAGCCCCGAGTTAACGGTTACCACTACTACTCTCGACCTGTGACGGGCTGTGGTTCAGTTAGGGTCTGACAGTTAGTGACCACCTTCGGGATTTAAGGTACCAGGGGTCACTGCTGCAGGAGGCATTGAAGTGTACGGCGTCCTACATGGAAAGTACACAATCCGCAGTGGATTGAACGGAGCTGGGGACTGATTGACTGCTGCCTCCCAAGAAAGCGCCAGGCAAGGCTGCCGCACCACCCTTGAACCTCCACACTGTGTTCCCACCATTACAAAACACACATAACATGACCTATCTATCAAGCACTAAACCTACCCCCACAAACTAGTAGTAGTTAGCCATAGATTACAGCTTTCAACTTTCCTCACAAATTCCATGCAGTTTTTCTATATTGCATGGCATCACTTCTTTTCCGGCCAGCTTCGGCTGGAGGGATGGGTGGGTGGGGAGGAGCCTTCTACTTCCTATCCTTTCTCTCTTATTATCTAGTTAGTGTAGTGTAGTTAAAGCAAACAGCCTTGTAAGGACCTATCGGTCTGCTGCTGTTTGTGTTTCCTTTGTATTCCTTTGTATTTTGTATTCCTTCTCCTCCTTCTCCTCCAACTCCTCCTCCTCCTCCTCTTCTTCCTCCCCCTCTTCTTTCTAATCCTCCTCCTCCTCCTCTTCTTCCTCCCCCTCTTCTTTCCAATCCTCCTCTTCTTTCCAATCCTCCTCCTCCTCCTCCTCCTCCTTTTCCCTCCAGAGTTCGCTACAACACCGCGATCTCGTATTGTCTATATTTTTTTTCCTCTTCCAAGGACAAAAAACTGAATTTCTGTCGTTGTTTTGCCGCATTCCTTCTCTTTACTGCGTTGTTTGTTTACTCTGAGGAATGCAAAGTATTTCGTCGTCGTCTTCTTTGTGTACATATATTTGCACCAACGCGCCAATTCGAATCGCCGTGTTTGGGAAGTGTCGAATGTAGAGTTTTAAGTTTGTTTATCTGCAGATCCAAAGACTTGTTTTGCGTGTTACTTTCTCTCTTCTCTCTCACTTTAATCCAAATTTTCTACGCCTTTTCGCCACACCTATTTTTTTCGGATATTGCTACAGGAACACACACACACACACACACACACACACACACACACACACACACCCACCCACCCACCACCCACCCACCCACCCACCCACCCACCCCCACCCACACACACACACACACACACACACACACACACACACACACACACACCAAATGCACAAAAGCTTTCTCCACAAACTTCATTTAAAAAGTATGAACAACCAACATCTCGCCTGTGACGGAAAAGTGTATTGCAGAGTTTTTTCCAAAGGGTTTTTCAGTGAACCTATGAAGTACACAGACCAGAGCGACGCCGCGGACTCCAATACGCCTTTACACTGACTGCAGGGTTGTATACTGCTGGCCTACTATGGTGTTTTTTTTCGTTTTGACTTTTTTACATTTTGAACCTCTACTCCTTTTCCGAACGATTTATTTTATATTATTTTTTTTTTAATTTTTTTTTTAGGTCTCTGGAGGTGGGAAAAGAGAAGGGATGGGGTGGGGTAACTGACGATAATTTGTTGTGTATATTTATTTACCCATAAAATTGCGTCTATTTAGTTATATAGCATACAAGGCTTGAACTATACTCGTGTTCTGTCTCTGTATCTGTTTAGCATGTTTATTTTGTGTGTGTGTGTGTGTGTGTGTGTGTGAGAGAGAGAGAGAGAGAGAGAGAGAGAAGAGAGAGGAAGCAGAGACAGAGAGACAGAGATGAGAGAGAGAGAGAGAGAGAGAGAGAGAGAGAGAGAGAGAGAGAGAGAGACAGAGACAGAGCGGGGGAGAAAATTAAATCCATGTATTTCGGTAAACGAGAAAAAAATGTAAAATTCCTAATGAAAACAGTAGGAACCCTTTTGCCATACAATGTTCAATTTTACTCCTCGATTTGTAGGTATGGCTTATTTCATGTATACATAACACGTTCCCATTTATCATGTTGTGTGTGTGTGTGTGTGTGTGTGTGTGTCTGTGTGTGTGTGTGTGTGTGTGTGTGTGTGTGTGTGTGTGTGGTGTGTGTATGTGTGTGTGCTACCCTGGGTGTCACGGTGGCGCCACAATCCGATTAGCGTTGATGGTGCTGGGCGTGGCTGTGGTGGGACGACTGTTTCATCAAGGCGAGTGCTTCCCTACCACTGTTATGCTCCAGTTGAGGTAAATTAACTCTCTCTCTCTCTCTCTCTCTCGTGGCATCCCTCCAACCTTGACACAAAAATGACTATAGTCTATTTTTTTAACGAGGCGAAATAGCCATTCTATTATAAGGTCTCATGCTTAAAATGATGCCTATGTTTACCTGATAATAGGGTTAACTATGATAAAATACAGCTGAAATTTAGAAAAACCGTACTCTTCCCTTCTCCTGGCATCAAATATCAGTCAGCAAGCAGCACAGGGTCAGGATTTTTCACCTTGTTAAAAAAAGCAGACTATAACACGTGGACGGCTCTCTACATGTACCTATTTCTTCCTGAACCTCCAAGGACGTCGTGTAGGGGGCTGCGTGCATAGAGGAACACCCCTGGAAGGTGACCAAGAAGGGGGTGGAGTGGGGACGCGGCTTTAAGTTGGACTAGACTCTAGAGGAACATGAGGGTGAGGATGATAAAGTTTCTCTGAAGGGTCGTGGTCTGAGGTACTAGGAGGACGAGAAGAGGGACGAAAAGAAAAAGAAATTTAGGGTAGGGAAGGGGATGGAGGGGAGGGTAGAGGAGGGGATGGTAGGGAGGAGGAGGGGATGGTAGGGAGGAGGAGGGGAGGGAAGGGAAGAGGAGGGGAGGGAAGGGAGGAGGAGGGAATGGTACGGAAGAGGAGGGGAGGGAAGGGAAGAGGAGGGGAGGGAAGGGAAGAGGAGGGAAGGGAAGAGAAGAGGAGGGAAGGGAAGGGAAGGGAAGAGGAGGGGATGGTAGGGGAGGGAAGGGGAGGGGAGGAAAGGGAAGAGGAGGGAAGGGAAGGGAAGGGAAGGGAAGGAAAGGGAAGGGAAGGGAAGGGAAGGGAAAGGGAAGGGAAGGGAAGGGAAGAGAAGAGAAGATGGTAGGGGACGGGAGGGGAGGGAAGGGAAGATGGACATGTAAAAAGCTACCTTTGACCTTTGTATTCATTTTTTTTAAGGAAACATAAATCTAGGACGAATATTACTGTTGTTTGCATTATAACCATTCATGTATGCGTCCTCGTTGGGTTGTATTCATGTATCAATCTTCAGAAATATCAGTTTTCATACGGGTACAAACTATACCATCCTATTTATACTGCATCCTATTTATACTGCATCCTATTTATACTGCATCATATTTTGACTTCTAGTTAATACTGACCAAACTTTGACTTGAGTACCTTTACTGACCCTTCACCTACAAGTACACTTAATTACCCTCATCATACCCCCCCCCCCATACCTCTACTTAAGTATAGGGAGGAGTGTGCCTAACAAGATGTATCCCATAGAAGAAGTTATAACGTGTGGATGAATAAACAGTTCCTTTGACCGGCCCGTAGGTTCAAGCCACACTCAAGCCACACTCAACGTACTAATGATGGCCGGCTTGACTTCTCGCTCCTCTTCAAGTCCTCCCAACGATGGCCCTCGATGTTGGCCACTTTATTTGTTTTTTACCGTTAGTCGTCGCTTGAATGTCATACCTTCCACTGTTTTTATCGCCTCTATTTTCACTCCTATGACAGTTATGCCTATGGTCAAAACAGATCAAAGCCTTCAGATTCTCCCTTAAGACCATCATTTCCTTTTCCATCTTCCTCTTCATCGTGGTGATATTAATAATCATCATAACCTTTCACTCAAAGCCTTGTGTCACTGAACTCAATTGGGAAACATGTATCTACTCGCTTGCCTAGTAACTTTAAAAAAACCTAGACTTTCTATTTCATTGGGGACAGAATGACATTAGCGGATGTTTTGTAGTGTATCCGATTCTCAGCAATACAGATGTGGAGACGAAAATGTAGGTAAGTGTCTATGTGGACGCTTTTGACAACTAAGACCGGTCTGACTATATATATCATGCCACTTCACCATATATAACTCCACCATATAGCTCCACCATATTTAACCCAACACATTCCACTCATTCCACTTCTCCCCTGTAAATCCCACCCTACCTTCAACTAAGTCTTATAAGCACGTGCTATGCTCCCTGCTACACTACACCCCTGTCACACCCCTGTCACACCCCTGTAATACCCCTGCTTCACCCCTGCTTCTCCCGCATTCCACAGTACAACCAAGTCAGTTCATCGTGCCTGTGGAATGACCAAAGTGACCACAGTAGATAATTGGGATCCTTGGGGTTGTGTGAGGGGACTGGCCGAAGGGAGAGACCGAGGGGATACCGAGGGAGGGGAGGTGGTGGACGATGCAGAGGGGGGGAAGGGGGCGTGTGTCCGTAGTAACTGTCCGGCGTGTTTATGGGTATTGCTTCCTTGGCGGGGTGGGAGGTACGAGAGAGAGAGAGAGAGAGAGAGAGAGAGAGAGAGAAGAAGAGAGAGAGAGAGGAGAGAGAGAGAGAGAGAGAGAGAGAGAGAGAGAGAGAGAGAGAGAGTACATCATATACATATATAATTGTGTGTTTATATTTTCGACATTCATTGCAAATACACACTATCTTCTCTCTCTCTCTCTCTCTCTCTTCTTCTCTCTCTCTCTCTCTCTCTCTTTTCTCTCTCCCCTCTCTCTCTCTCTCTCCTCTCTCTCTCTCTCTCTCTCTCTCTCTCTCTCTCATCCTTTCCCGTCTTTACTATCCTCGTTTTCTGTTCTTCCCTCTTTCCGAATTTCTTGCATCCTTTCCTCCTTCATTTACTCCTGAACATGCTCTTTATTTTCCCTTTTCCCCTCGCTTCCCTCTTACCCAGCCCTCACGCTACTCTCTCTCTCTCTCTCTCTCCCCTACTCTCTCTCTCTCTCTCTTCTCTCTCTCTCTCTCTCTCTCTCTCTCTCTCTCTCTCTCTCCTCTCTCTCCTCTCTCTCCCTCCCAGGGTGTCCCGTTCCTGGACACCCTGGTGACAAGACGTGGCCCTGGCTCTGAATTAACCACGCATAATTACCCATCGTTAAGCGCAGTCTGCCGCGCCGGGTGCCTTTGCCTACTTTTACCGGGAAATCATGGCTCCAAAAACCAACACGCAACCAACAAGCGAAGCTGAATAGCCAACAGCAACAGCAACAGCAACAGCAACAGCAACAACAGGCAAGTGGTGGTGACGACATCAACCCGGAGCATGATGATGGTGATGTGACAGAGCTACTGTCCTCATTGTCTGAGGAATCACAATCACTTGTAAAAATCCTTACCCTTATCATCACCAAGCAATTTAAAGTTGAAATGGAAAACCTAAGGAGTGAAATTGACTGTAAAGATGACCAAATCATGAAATTGAGTGACGAAGTGTTAACATTGAAAAACAAAGTAGAAGATCTGGAGTTAAACATTGACAATGTTGACCAGTACGAGCGCCGTGACACCATCATTTTCAGTGGGCCGGTATTACCTGATGAAAATAGACAGGAAAATACCAACAATATCATTACCCATGTTGTCAAAGAAAGTTTGAAAATTGATATCAGTGAAACAGACATTAACATATCACATAGAATTGGATCACCACATTCCCAGTATAAACGCCCAATTATTGTCAAGTTAACAAATAGATCACTCAAACATGATTTAATTGGGGCCTGCATCCAGCTTAGGCCTCATCTCCACATCAACGAGAGCCTGACTCCAAAAAGGCTTAAGTTGTTCAAAACAGTCCTATACATCAGAAAAGAACACAGGGACAAATTTCAACAGTGCTATACCAAGGATGGAAAAATAATAGTCAAACTAAAAAACTCCACCATCAAGAATGTAATAGTTGACGAAAGGACCCTCTTCACTTTCCTAGATAAGTATCCACTTATGAAAGACACATATACACAGGCAACCCAGTCAACCTAAACTATTTACACTAACTTTCACTGCATTCTGTTAAATATTCATGTGTATGACTATTGTCTTCAGCGGAAGTGTTAACTATCACCATAACAACCATCATTTTCATTGCTACTACTACTAATTATGTTTCAGTCTTGATTTCATTATTCATATTTCCTTTCTTATATATACCTTTCTTTTCATTTCTTTCTATTATAGCTTCTTCTTTTTTTCTATTTTAAGTTCCGTTTCTATTATAGTTACCATTATTATACCATTACTAGCATTCTTACTCATTATATGAAAATCTCTGCATTTGTGATTATCATTATAATTTATTATTATTATTATTATTATTATTATTATTATTATTATTATTATTATTATTACTATAATTATTATTATCATTATTTTATTATTAACATTATCATCATTGCCGTTATGGCTACTACTACATTGTTATTATTATCATTATTTTTATTATTATTATTATCATTATTATTATTATTATTATTATTATTATTATTATTATCATTATCAATATTATATTTATTGTCTTCACCGTCACTGTACATATGACAACTACCATCACAACTACTTAATGTCTGATAGACAGTAGACCACTTCTACATTTACTACTAAACTCGTGCCATTATTGCTACACTAACGTTTTTTTTCCACCTTGTAACTTGCATTGTTCCTATCCAGCTTAGGATATTACCGTAGTCAGTATACTGTTTTTCTGTGTTACAAGTTATCATTGCCGTTACTATTATTATTATTATTATTATTATTATTATTATTATTATTATTATTACTTATTATTATTACTATTATTATTATTATTATTATTTTTATTATCATTATTATTATTATTATTATTATTATTATTATTATTATTATTATAATTTTTATTATTATTATTTATATTAGTACATTTTATTATTATCATTATTATTATCATTATCACTACGGGTTTGATATTTGATCATCATCATTACTGTCGTTGTGTACTTAATCAACTTCTGTTTTCATTATTACATCATTACTATTGATGTTATCAATGTTATTGTTATTATCTTATTACTATTATTACTATTATTACTATTATTGCTATTATTATTATTATTATTTTATTGCTATTATTACTTTTATTGCTATTTTTATTATTATTATTATTATTATTATTATTATTATTATTATTATTATTATTATTATTATTATTATTATTATTACTATTAGTATCTACTATCTTTATCATCATATTCATATATATATATATATTTTTTTTTTATAATATTGATGTTATCCGTATCATTATCATTGTTGTTTTTTTAGTATTATTGATGTTATTATTGGTCCTATCATTACCATTCTTTATCTTTTTGTTATCATTATTATTACTGTTATTATTGTCATTATTTTTATAAACTATTACTATTTTTATCATTTCTACTACTACTACTACTAGTAGTAATGGTGGTAGTGCCTCTACTACTATGTCTACGTTTACTATTATCATTGTTACTTTAATTGTTCTGAGCATTACTGAAATGTTTTTTTTTCTTTCTTTTTCTCATTTTTAATGCTAACATCACTTATTATAATTATTATTAATATTGTTATTATTATTATTTTTATTTATTAATATTGTTATTATTATTATTTTTAGTTATTAATATTATTATTATTATTATTATTATCATCATCATCATCATCATCATTATTATTGTTATTGGTTATTACTATATTATGGGTAGTATTATCGCTATTTTTACCATTATTCCCAAAAATTAGTATATAACTTTTGGTAGTATTATGCTGCTATCATTACTACTACTTTATTGTTCAAAGAAATGGTGTTGTTGATTATGGAGGGAGGTGTTATCATTGTTACTAATTTCATTATTATTATTTTTTTTTCGGTATTACTTTTATTGTAATAATTCTTTTTCTTATTTTTATGCATCTTGTTATGATTATCACTATTATTATTATTATTATTATTATTACTATAATCATTATTATTAATTTATTTTATTTTATTACTACTATCTATATAGGTACTCGTACATTATTATTATTATTATTATCATTGTTACCACTACTAGTATTATCATTATTTTCATTACTACTATACCTAATTATTATTTCTATTACAAATATTACTTTAGTTTTTTATTATTACTATTACTATCGTTATTATTGGTATTAGCATTATTATTTTTGTTATTATTGTTATCATCATTGTCATTATCATTGTTATTTTCACTACTATCACTACTACCACTACTACCAACTTTGAGACAGCTTAAAAAATATTTCTTATCATTGCTCCATGCATATGTGTATATAACATTAATTGTTTTTGTATATGGTGTTGATTGCTTTCACTCAAACATATTTTTCATTACATGGATCTCATACACATTCCTTTATATTCTTTTATGCACCCGGCGCGGCAAGACGCGGCAAGACGCTGCGTTCTTTTTATCTTGCGCTTTTTCTTTTCTATTTTTTTTTTCTCTTCACTTCTCACCTCAACACTTAACCAACATGGGCCAAACTTACACATACATGATTTGAATAACTCTGAACTCATGACTAATCTCTATTCATCCTTATTTAATCTTAATGATAACCCTAATCACAACAAAGAGGACATAGCATTAAAAATAATTAATGCTCTTCATGGACACACTGACTTTAATAATATTTCACAGTATTATGACATTCATGCGTATAATAAATTAATTCCCCATAACTCAAATAAACTAAATATATTACATATCAATTCAAGATCTTTACCTAAAAACATAGATAATATTGCCCGCATTCCTTAATTCTTTATCCGCATCCCCAGATATTTTGGCCGTTACTGAGACCTGGCTCAATGATACTAACAAACATCTATTTCAGCTACCTGGCTATAATTCCTATCACATGGTTAGAACCCCTAGAGCACACGGAGGAGTCACACTCTTTATATCACATAACATCTACTGTGAACAAATACAAGAATTAACAATTTTAAACGATTCTATAGAAATTAACACAATTAAAGTAACTGATAGCTCCTGTACTTACATATTATGTGCAATATACAGACCACACAGTAAACATGAGGCAGTCGAAGATTTCACTAATATTTTATATACTCTTTTGCAAAAAGATATCATTAAGAAAAATAAAAACCGTAATTATTGGAGACCTGAATATCAACTTACTTGAACACAGTACACATGCTCCAACAAATAATTTTCTTAGCACGTTGCAAACTATAAACTTTTTTCCACATATCTCACGACCAACACGCTTCCCTGATAGCTCTAATTTAAGTAAACCATCTTTGCTGGACCATATATTTACAAACTTTAATAGTAACTTTACATCTGGAATAATACATTATCCAATATCAGACCACCTCCCAATATTCCTTAATATCTCTACGCAATCAAATCACATAAACTTCACAAAATTGTATTTAGATCGACAACTAAAACGAACAAGCTAATTTTTTCGAACAAACTAAGTGCTATTGAATGGAATGATTTGTTAATATCTACCTTAAATTCTAACTTCAACAAGTTTCTTGAAAACTACATGAAATATATAATGAAAGCTTTCCTCTTAAAACAAAATTTGTAAGTGAGAAACGTTTTAAACAACCCGTGGATCACTCAAGCAGTTATCAACTCCATAAAAACTAAAAACAATCTATACAAGGACTATAAAGTAGGGGCTGTTACCGAAGATTATTACAAACATTATCGTAACACACTTAACCAAACTATTAGACAGGCCAAACAATCTTATTACACTAAGATATTTTGTAACTTTAAGAATGATACTAAAAAATGTGGAACATTATCAACCAACTTACCAATAAAAACCGTAAATCTATTAAGATAGATAACGTCACATACAATAATATAAACTAAATACTTCTCTAGATATTGCTACAGCGTTTAATGAATTTTACACAAATATTGCCCCTGAGTTAGACCGCGGTTTTCCACAATCTACTACTGATCCACTTAACTTCCTTAGAGGTGACTATCCTAATTCCATGGTAGTTCTTCCAGTCCATCCACAAGATGTTATAAGAGTCATTAATTCCCTAAAAAAAAAAAAAAGTAACACTTATGAATTCTCAACATCTATTATTTTATCAAGAAAACAGAAACCAATTAGCAATACCATTATCGATCTTATTCAATCAAACTATTAACAGAGGTGAATTTCCACAGTGCCTTAAGCATGCCACTGTTATACCTATCCACAAAAAAGGTCCTAAAGATGTCTTAAGCAATTATAGACCCATATCACTGTTTAAATATTTTCTCTAAAATTTTTGAAAAAATTAATGAAAAATCCCTACTAAATTTTCTTTAGTCTAAAATATTATTGATCCCAGACAGTTTGGTTTTCGTACAGGCAGGAACACTTTTACAGCTTTAAAAACTTTCACCCAGGAAATATACACTAGCTTGGATTCACAGCATTCTCTTTTTAAGCATCTACATTGATTTCACTAAAGCATTTGACACAGTAAGACATGAATATACTACTTCGAAATTACAACATTATGGGATACGAGGAACTGTAAATGATTGGTTTAGAGATTACTTATTCAATAGAACACAGTCAAAAAACTACTCGATAGTATATCACCATCACTAACCGTTCGATATGGGGTTCCCCAGGGAAGCGTGTTAGGTCCTATTTTATTCCTTATCTATATAAATGATATTTCCCTTATCTTTAACACCTTAAAACCATACTCTTCGCTGACGACTCAACCCTCTACATTACAGATACAAATCCAGTCAACATGATACACACTGCCAATTCTGAGCTCCAAATTCTTAAAAAATGGTGTCTAAGTAACAGATTGATTATAAATTTAAGTAAAACTTTCTACATGTTATTTACCAATAGCCACTAAACTTGCTTCCACCATTAATATATACAAACTCCATCATTAAAAGAACTGAGACACACACACTCTTGGGTGTAACACTGGATGATAAATGACATTCAAACCTCATATAACAAACCTCATACTGAAATTATCAAGAACTATATCCCTTCTATACAGAGTAAAAGATTTTGTACCCGACTATATAATGAAAAACGCTTTACGATGCCCATGTCTTACCACATTCCATTACTGTACACCAATCTGGTGCACCACTTACCCCACGCATTTACTGCCTCTATTAAGAATGCAGAAACGACTAATTAGGATTATTACTGACAGTGACTTCTACGCACATACACAACCCCTTTTTAAACAATTACACACATTAAAACTTTTTGATATCAACAAATTAGAAATTGCTATCTATATGTTTAAAACTATTAACAGTGAAAATAATGCATTACTGCAACAACCACATCACAATTATCCTACACGCACCCAACATAACATCCGTATTCCAATACATAGCCTAACAATGTTCCAACATTCACTCTCTTATCTTGGCCCTAAAACATGGAATGCTCTTCCAGATGACGTAAAAGTTCTTCCTTCACTATATTCTTTTAAGAAACATCTTAAAAAATACATGCTGAATAAATACTAACTACACGTCACAAATGATTAAAATTTTGTGATGCTATGTCAGTTATTTGTTGTTTCGTGAGTTTGTGCCAACAACCTGTTGTTGACAGTCACAATGATGGAGGGGTTGGGAGTGTTTTTCGTACTTGTTTAATGTTATATTTATGTTACATACTAGATTCAATTTATACCATAATTGATCAATTATTGCCCGAAAAGCTTGCTTCCTATGGGCTGCCTTAATGCTACAAATTATTGTATAGATAATATATAAGATGTACTGTTAAGGCATAATAAAATGTTTCAAATGTTTCAAATGTTTCAAATGTTTCTCTCTCTCTCTCTCTCTCTCTCTCCCTCTCCCTCCCCCCTCCCTCCCTCCCTCCCTCTCTCTCTCTCTCTCTCTTCTCTCTCTCCCCTCTCTCTCTCTCATCTCTCTCTCCTCTCTCTCCTCTCTCTTCTCTCTCTTTCTCTCTCTCTCTCTCTCTCTCTCTCTCTCTCCTCCTCTCTCTCTCTCTCTCTCTCTCCTCTCTCTTTTTCTACTCTTACTCTCTCCCTCCATCCCTCCTCTGATCGCCACTATTGCCTCTGCTAATTTCTATGAGGGTCATGTATTTACCCTCTACATTACGATGGCGTGTTGTGTTGCGTTGCGCCATTACCCACACCATTGCCAGGCCCGGCGGAAGGCACTGGGGGGCTCTAGGGGTACATATGATGGCATTAATGGCCCGTTTATTCATGTGTGTATCCTGTGGTAATCCTGGTCCCCTCGCCCTTATTGATTTCTGACTGCCACTACTACTACTACTACTACTACTACTACTACTATTACTATTACTACTACGAACTAAATTGGCCTACCCCTCTGTTTTTATTTTATTCTCCTACTGTCTTCTTTATAGGGACTGGCAACTAAGCGGGCTTTGTGTTACCCATTTTTGTTGTGCCCTTGGCCAGTTCCTTGTGATGTAAAAAAAAAAAAAAAACTATTGCTACTGCTATTACTACTACTACTGATGCTGCTTCTACTACTACTACTCTTACTACTACCTTACTTCTACTACTACTACTACTACTACTACTACTACTACTACTACTACTACTACTACTACTACTACCACCTTACTACTACTACTACTACTATTACTACTACTACCTTACTACTACTACTACTACTACTACTACTACTACTACTACTACTACTACTACTGCTGCTATTACTACTACTACTGATGCTGCTTCTACTACTACGTACTCTTACTACTACCTTACTACTACTACTACCCTACTACTACTACTACTACTATTACTACTACTACTACTACTACTACTACTACTACTACTACTACTACTACTACTCATGTTACTACTGATGCTGCTTCTACTACTACTGCAATTTCAGTATGGGAGTTTGTGTTTGGATTTTGCGGGTGTATTTTTTTCTATATTTTTGTCAGTTCCAATGCAATTCCAATTCACATTATTGTTCTCTATTTTTTCACAGTATTCACAATTCTTTTTTATCCATTTCAATTAATTTCATGATTGACTCCAGCGCTGCTAACGAATACGGTGAATAGGGTTTCCTTGACCCGAGACACAGGGTTGAATGAGGCTTCTTGGATTAACCCCTTGAGCCCCAGAACGTAATTTCCCTTATAATATGGGTACCATTAGATGATTTTTA
>JACEEZ010025735.1:0-32500 GCA_016584305.1 Chionoecetes opilio | reverse complement strand
AGGTGCTTGGTGTGTCATAAGGGCGATTAGGAAGTGCTTGGTGTGTCATAAGGGCGACTAGGAGGTGCTTGGTGTGTCATAAGGGCGACTAGGAGGTGCTTGGTGTGTCATAAGGGCGATTAGGAAGTGCTTGTTGTGTCATGAGGGCGACTAGGAGGGTGCTTGTTGTCATAAGGGCGACTAGGAGGTGCTTGTTGTGTCATAAGGGCGAAATAGGAAGTGCTTGATGTGTCATAAGGACAAACTAGGAAGTGCTTGGTGTGTCATAAGGGCGACTAGGAGGTGCTTGTTGTGTCATAAGGGCGATTAGGAAGTGCTTGTTGTGTCATAAGGGCGATTAGGAAGTGCTTGTTGTGTCATAAGGGCGATTAGGAAGTGCTTGGTGTGTCATAAGGACAACTAGGAGGTGCTTGGTGTGTTATAAGGGCGATTAGGAAGTGCTTGTTGTGTCATAAGGGCGACTAGGAGGTGCTTGGTGTGTCATAAGAGCGACTAAGAAGTGTTTTGTGAAGTAATGGGAATCACCGATAAAAAAAAATTACTTCGGTGTAGAGAATGAGTAAGTGATTGAGTGAGTAATAGACTGACGCCGACATTTAATAACTTCCGATCATTATTTAAATATGTAATGAATCGTAATAAGTCTTTCGTTAAAATTAATGGAAGTGAAAAGGGAAGAAAGAAAGGCAAAAAATAGTCAGAAAAGTCTCTTAAAAGCGGGAAATAAAGAACTGTGAACACAAGCGATTAAACTTTCAGTATTTTCTGGGATACGAAACTCCGCTTATGGGAGGGAAGAATTCGGATAAAGGGAAAAAAAAGAATACCATCGGGGGTTTTAAAGTTGCTTTGTCCAGTTGAGGGAGGAGAGGGGAGGGAGGGAGAGAGGGAGGGAGGGAGGGAGGGAGGGAGGAGGTTGGGTAGAGGGAGGAAGAGAGGAAGGGAGGAAAGGAGAGCAGGAAGAACAGGAGGAAGGAAGGAGGATAGGAGAGTGGGTAGGACGGGAGGAGGAAGAGGGAGAAATAGAGGGTTGGGGAGGAGGAAAGGAGAGTTGCAGAGACGGGAGGAGGTATTAGAAGGATAGGAGGGTTGGAGAGAGAAGTAGCAAGAGGGAGGATATAGTTAAAGAGACAGGAGGAAAGTTGGAGAGAGCGAGAGAGAGAGAGAGAGAGAGAGAGAGAGAGAGAGAGAGAGAGAGAGAGAGAGAGAGAGAGAGAGAGAGAGAGATGGGATAGAAGTGGAAGGATAGGAAAGTCGGAGATACAGAAAGAGAGAGAGAGAGAGAGAGAGAGAGAGAGAGAGAGAGAGAGAGAGAGAGAGAAGAGAGAGAGGGAGAGGGGGAAGAGAGAGAGAGAGGAGAGAGAGAGAGACATGGGATAGAAGTGGAAGGATAGGAAAATTGGAGATACAAAAGGAGGATAGAGTTAAAGAGACAGGAAGAAATTTGGAGAGACGAAAGAAGAGACAGAGACATGAGATGGAAGTGGAAGGATAGGAAAGTTGGAGAGACAGAAAGAGGATAGAGTTAAAGAGACAGGAAGAAAGTTGGAGAGACGAAAGGAGAGAGAGACAGGAGGAGGAAGATGCTGGTAATGGCAGGCCAGTTAGCAGTACAAGCATACCGACCAGCAGGGGAGGCAGGGGAGAGGTACGGCGGGAGTAAGGTTTGGACACGATGCAACACACGTCCTGAGGTAATGGAGTCGTGTGCTGGTCCGTGTGCTCCCGCTGCTGCTGGAAACAACACAGCATCATATCCTTGGTAGGCAAAAAAGAAGCTGCGACGTGGTGTTATGAAAAGTGAGCCTATGCATGGGTGACAGAGAGAGAGAAAGAGAGAGAGAGAGAGAGAGAGAGACAGAGACAGAAAGACAGACAGAGACAGAAAGACAGACAGAGAGACATAGATAGACAGACATAGAGACAGCTAGACAGACATAGAGACAGCTAGACAGACAGAGAGACAGCTAGACAGACAGAGAGATAGCTAGACAGACAGAGACAGCTAGACAGACAGAGACAGCTAGACAGACAGCTAGACAGACAGATAGAAAGCTAGACAGACAGCTAGACAGACAAACAGACAGACAGACAGACAGAGAAAGACAGACAGAGACAGCTAGACAGACAAACAGACAGACAGCTAGACAGACAAACAGACGGAAGAAACCAAAATCAGGTAGGAGATAAAACCATGAAGATAAAAACCAGAAATTTTAATAATGCAAAGACTTGACACGAAAATATAAATGTGGAAGAAGTCTTATCTTAATTAAGCCATTTACGAAAATGGAGGGATTTAGAAATGAACCCAAAAAGAAAAGAAGAAAGACGACATGGCAACTGTAGAGGCACGCTGACAGCACCGGCAGGAGGGAGTGGAGTGGCGTTGTCAGCTGTAAGAAGGGAGTATGGGGAGGGGAGGGGAGGTAAGGTAGTAGGAGTGGACACGAATGAGAAGGGAAAGGGGAAGGTAGACAGTGGTAGACAGAAGGAAAGGGAAGGTAGACAGTAGTAGACAGAAGGAAAGGGAAGGTAGACAGTAGTAGACAGAAGGAAAGGGAAGTTAGACAGTATAAGACAGAAGGAAAGGGAAGGTAGACAGTGGTAGACAGAAGGAAAGGGAAGGTAGACAGTGGTAGACAGAAGGAAAGCTGTAAGAAGGGAGTATAGGAAAGGAAGGAAGGTAAGGTAGTAGGAGTGCACAGGAATGAGGAGACGGGAAAAGAGTAAATAGACAGTTGCAGACAGAAGGAAAGGGAAGGTAGACAGTTGTAGACAGAAGGAAAGGGAATATCTTTTAGAATATCGTTAAATATAGAAAGAGAAAAGTGACGGTAGACAGTAGTAGATAGAAGGAAAGGGAAGGTAGACAGTGGTAGACAGAAGGAAAGGGAAGGTAGACAGTGGTAGACAGAAGGAAAGGGAAGGTAGACAGTAGTAGACAGAAGGAAAGGGAAGGTAGACAGTAGTAGACAGAAGGAAAGGGAAGGTAGACAGTGGTAGACAGAAGGAAAGGGAAGGTAGACAGTAGTAGACAGAAGGAAAGGGAAGGTAGACAGTGGTAGACAGAAGGAAAGGGAAGGTAAACAGTAGTAGACAGAAGGAAAGGGAAGGTAGACAGTTGTAGACAGAAGGAAAGGGAAGGTAGACAGTAGTAGACAGAAGGAAAGGGAAGGTAGACAGTTGTAGACAGAAGGAAAGGGAAGGTAGACAGTGGTAGACAGAAGGAAAGGGAAGGTAGACAGTAGTAGACAGAAGGAAAGGGAATATTTTAGAATATCGTAAAATATAGAAAGAGAAAAGTGACGGTAGACGGTAGTAGACAGAAGGAAAGGGAAGGTAGACAGTGGTAGACAGAAGGAAAGGGAAGGTAGACAGTAGTAGACAGAAGGAAAGGAAGGTAGACAGAAGGAAAGGAAGGTAGACAGTGTAGAAGAAGAAAGGGAAGGTAGACAGTAGTAAACAGAAGGAAAGGGATGGTAGACAGTAGTAGACAGAAGGAAAGGGAAGGTAGACAGTGGTAGACAGAAGGAAAGGGAAGGTAGACAGTAGTAGACAAAGGAAAGGGAAGGTAGACAGTAGTAGACAGAAGGAAAGGGAAGGTTAGACATGGTAAGACAGAAGGAAAGGGAAGGTAGACAGTGGTAGACAGAAGGAAAGGGAAGGTAGACAGTAGTAGACAGGAAAGGAAAGGAGACAGAAGGAAAGGGAAGGTAGACAGTAGTAGACAGAAGGAAAGGGAAGGTAGACAGTAGCAGACAGAAGGAAAGAGAAGGTAGACAGTAGTAGAAGAAGGAAAGGGAAGGTAGACAGTGGTAGACAGAAGAAAGGGAAAGGTAGACAGTGCAGACAGAAGGAAAGGGAAGGTAGACAGTGGTAGACAGAAGGAAGGGAAGGTAGACAGTGGTAGACAGAAGGAAAGGGAATATTTTTAGAATATCGTAAATATAGAAAAGAGAAAAGTGACGGTAGACAGTAGTAGATAGAAGAAGGAGGTTAGACGTGGTAGACAGAAGGAAAGGAAGGTAGACAGAGTAGGACAGACGGAAAGGAAGGTATACAGTAGTAGCAGAAGGAAAGGCAAGTAGACAGTGGTAGACAGAAGGACAGAGGAAGGAGACAGTAGTAGACAGAAGGAAGGAAGGTAGACAGTAGTAGACAAAGGAAAGGGAAGGTAGACAGTGCAGACAGAAGGAAAGGGAAGTAGACAGTGGTAGACAGAAGGAAAGGAAGGTAGACAGAGTAGACAGAAGGAAAGGAAGGTAGACAGTAGTAGACAGAAGGAAAAGGGAAGGTAGACAGTAGTAGCAGAAGGAAAGGGAAGGTAACAGTTGTAGACAGAAGGAAAGCTGTAAAAAGGGAGTACGGGAAAGGAAGGAAGGTAAGGTAGTAGGAGTGCACAGGAATGAGGAGAAGGGAAAAGAGAAAGTAGACAGTAGTAGACAGAAGGAAAGGGAAGGTAGACAGTGGTAGACAGAAGGAAAGGGAAGGTAGACAGTAGTAGACAGAAGGAAAGGGAAGGTAGACAGTAGTAGGCAGAAGGAAAGGGAAGGTAGACAGTAGTAGACAGAAGGAAAGGGAAGGTAGACAGTAGTAGACAGAAGGAAAGGGAAGGTAGACAGTAGTAGACAGAAGGAAAGGGAAGGTAGACAGTGGTAGACAGAAGGAAAAGGAAGGTAGATAGATAGATAATAGATAAATTTATTGACCACAGCATATATATTACTTAGTGGTACATATTATATACATATTAGACAGTGGTAGACAGAAGGAAAGGGAATATCTTTTAGAATATCGTTAAATATAGAAATGGAAACACAATAAGAATAGAAAGTAAATATAATCCATAGACGTTTTTTTCTTCTTTTCTGTAATATTTTTTTAGGAAGCCAGCGAAGAGCATAGGCACGTGCACACATTTCCTACACTATATGCAAATTGAAAGCCAATATTGCATTACCTACGCTGACAGAGCCTATAGCAACTCCATTACCGGCGAGGAGAGGGACGTAAAAAACAAATGGCGAAAATCTGAGAGCCATAAGGAACAGAAAGACCAAAATATATGAGGGATAATGAACAGAAAGACCGAAAAAGATGAAGAATAAGGGACTGAAAAAAAAAATGAAGGATAATGAACAGAAAGACCAAAATAATGATGGGTAAGGAACAGAAAGACCGAAAAAATGAAGGATAATGAAGAGACCAAAAAAATGAAGGATAATGAAGAGAGACCAAAAAAATGAAGGATAATGAACAGAAAGACCGAAAAAATGAAGGATAATGAAGAAGACCAAAAAAATGAAGGATAATGAAGAGACCAAAAAAATTAAGGATAATGAACAGAGACCAAAAAAATTAAGGATAATGAACAGAAAGACCAAAAAAGATACACAATAAGGAACAAAATTACCAAAAAAGATGAAGAATAAGGAACAGAAAGACCAAAAAAATGAACAATAAGGAACGGAAAGACCAAAAAAATGAAGAATAAGGAACGGAAAGACCAAAAAAATGAAGGATAATGAACAGAAAGACCAAAAAAGATGATGGATAAGGAACAGAAAGACTGAAAAAATGAAGGATAATGAACAGAGACCAAAAAATGAAGAATAAGGAACAGAATGACCAAAATAATGATGGATGATGAACAGAAAGACCAAAATAATGATGGATAAAGAACAGAAAGACCAAAAAAATGAAGAATAATGAACAGAAAGACCAAAAAGATAAACAATAAGGAACAGAGACCATAAAAAGATAAAGAATAATAAACAGAAAGACCGAAAAAATGAAGAATAAAGAACAGAAAGACCGAAAAAATGAAGAATAAGGAACAGAAAGACCAAAAAAATGAAGAATAAGGAACAGAAAGACCGAAAAAATGAAGAATAAAGAACAGAAAGACCAAAAAAATGAAGAATAATGAACAAAGACCAAAAAAATGAAGAATAATGAACAGAAAGACCAAAAAATGAAGAATAATGAACAGAAAGACCGAAAAAATGAAGGATAATGAACAGAAAGACCGAAAAAATGAAGGATAATGAAGAGACCAAAAAAATTAAGGATAATGAACAGAAAGACCAGAAAAATGAAGAATAATGAACAGAAAGACCGAAAAAATTAAGGATAATGAACAGAAAGACCAAAAAAATGAAGAATAAGGAACAGAAAGACCAAAAAAATGAAGGATAAGGAACAGAGACCAAAAAAATGAAGAATAATGAACAGAAAGACCAAAAAAATGAAGAATAAGGAACAGAAAGACCGAAAAAATTAAGGATAATGAACAGAAAGACCAAAAAAATGAAGGATAATGAACAGAAAGACCGAAAAAATTAAGGATAATGAACAGAAAGACCGAAAAAATGAAGGATAAGGAACAGAAAGACCGAAAAAATGAAGGATAATGAACAGAAAGACCAAAAAAATGAAGGATAAGGAACAGAACCAAAAAAATGAAGGATAATGAACAGAAAGACCAAAAAAATGAAGAATAAGGAACAGAAAGACCAAAAAGATGATGAATAAGGGACAGAAAGACCAAAAAAAATGAAAAATAAGGAACAGAAAGACCAAAATAATGATGGATGAACAGCAAAGACCAAAAAAATGAAGGATAATGAACAGAAAGACCAAAAAAATGAAGAATAAGGAACAGAAAGACCAAAAAAATGAAGAATAAGGAACAGAAAGACCAAAAAAATGAAGAATAAGGAACAGAAAGACCAAAAAATGATGAATAAGGACAGAAAGACCAAAAAATGAAAATAAGGAACAGAAAGACCAAAAAGATGAAGATAAGAACAGAAAGACCAAAAAGATGAAAATAATGAACAGAAAGACAAAAACGAAGATAGAACAGAAGACCGAAAAATGAAGGATAATGAACAGAGACCAAAAAAATGAAGGATAATGAACAGAGAGACCAAAAAGATGAAGAATAAGGAACACAAAGACCAAAAAAATGAAGAATAAGGAACAGAAAGACCAAAAAAATGACGAATAAGGAACCGAAAGACCAAAAAAATGAAGGATAATGAACAGAAAGACCAAAAAAACGAAGAATAAGGAACAGAAAGACCGAAAAAATGAAGGATAATGAACAGAGACCAAAAAAATGAAGGATAATGAACAGAGACCAAAAAGATGATGAATAATGAACAGAAAGACCGAAAAAGTGAAGGATAATGAACAGATACCAAAAAAATGAAGGATAATGAACAGAGAGACCAAAAAAATGAAGAATAAGGAACAGAAAGACCAAAAAGATGAAGAATAAGGGACAGAAAGACCAAAAAAATGAAGATAAGGAACAGAAAGACCAAAAAATGAGATGAATGAACAGAAAGACCGAAAAAATGAAGGATAATGAACAGAAAGACCAAAAAAATGAAGATAAGAACAGAAAGACAAAAAAATGAAGAATAAGGAACAGAAAGACCGAAAAAATGAAGAATAAGGAACAGAAAGACCAAAAAAATGAAGAATAAGGAACAGAAAGACCAAAAAGATGAAGAATAAGGAACAGAAAGACCAAAAAGATGAAGAATAAGGAACAGAAAGACCAAAAAAACGAAGAATAAGGAACAGAAAGACCGAAAAAATGAAGGATAATAAACAGAGACCAAAAAAATGAAGGATAATGAACAGAGAGACCAAAAAGATGAAGAATAAGGAACACAAAGACCAAAAAAATGAAGAATAAGGAACAGAAAGACCGAAAAAATGACGAATAAGGAACCGAAAGACCAAAAAAATGAAGGATAATGAACAGAAAGACCAAAAAAACGAAGAATAAGGAACAGAAAGACCAAAAACACGAAGAATAAGGAACAGAAAGACCAAAAAAAAGGAAATAAGAACAGAGACCAAAAAAATGAAGATAATGAACAGAAAGACCAAAAAAACGAAGAATAAGGAACAGAAAGACCGAAAAAATGAAGGATAATGAACAGAGACCAAAAAATGAAGGATAATGAACAGAGAGACCAAAAAGATGATGAATAATGAACAGAAAGACCGGAAAAATGAAGGATAAGGAACAGAAAGACCAAAAATATGAAGGATAAGGAACAGAAAGACCAAAAAAATGAAGAATAAGGAACAGAAAGACCGAAAAAATGACGAATAAGGAACAGAAGACCAAAAGAATGAAGAATAAGAACAGAAAGACAAAAAAATGAAGAATAAGAACAGAAGACCATAGGACCCAAAAAATGAAGGAAAGGAACAACACCAACGAAGGACAATACCACAAAAAATGAAGAATAAGGAACAGAAAGACCAAAAAATGAAGAATAAGGAACAGAAAGACCAAAAAAATGAAGAATAAGGAACAGAAAGACCAAAAAAATGAAGAATAAGGAACAGAAAGACCAAAAAAATGAAGGATAAGGAACAGAAAGACCAAAAAAATGAAGAATAAGGAACAGAAAGACCGAAAAAATGACGAATAAGGAACAGAAAGACCAAAAAAATGATGAATAAGGAACAGAAAGACCAAAAAAATGAAGAATAAGGAACAGAAAGACCAAAAAAATGAAGAATAAGGAACAGAAAGACCAAAAAAATGAAGAATAATGAACAGAAATACCAAAAAAATGAAGAATAAGGAACAGAAAGACCAAAATAATGATGGATGAGGAACAGAAAGACCGAAAAAATGAAGGATAATGAACAGAAAGACCAAAAAAATGACGAATAAGGAACAGAAAGACCAAAATAATGAGGTATAAGCAACAGAAAGACCAAAAAATATGAAGGATAATGAACAGAGACCCCCAAAAAAGATAAACAATAAGAAACAGAAAGCCCGAAACATTTGAGAACCATAAGGAACAAAAGCACCAAAAAAAATTAAGGATATGGGAGTGACATCAAAACAAGACAGAAGGTTTAGGATTACCGTCACTGTCAGGATAAGACACACAATACCCACCAAAGCTTCCAAGAATAAACCAGAGAGTGGAGTCAACCTCAACCCTTCAACCAACGGAATGGACTCAACCTTCACCCAACGGAATGGACTCAACCTTCACCCAACGGAATGGACTCAACCTTCACTCAACGGAAACCTTCACTCAACGGAATGGACTCAAACCTTCACCCAACGAAATGGACTCAACCTTCACCCAACGGAATGGACTCAACCTTCTCCCAACGGAATGGACTCAACCTTCACTCAACGGAAACCTTCACTCAACGGAATGGACTCAAACCTTCACCCAACGAAATGGACTCAACCTTCACCCAACGGAATGGACTCAACCTTCACTCAACGGAAACCTTCACTCAACGGAATGGACTCAAACCTTCACCCAACGAAATGGACTCAACCTTCACCCAACGGAATGGACTCAACCTTCTCCCAACGGAATGGACTCAACCTTCACTCAACGGAAACCTTCACTCAACGGAATGGACTCAAACCTTCACCCAACGAAATGGACTCAACCTTCACCCAACGGAATGGACTCAACCTTCACTCAACGGAAACCTTCACTCAACGGAATGGACTCAAACCTTCACCCAACGGAATGGACTCAACCCTTCACCCAACGAAATGGACTCACCCTTCACCCAACGGAATGGACTCAACCTTCACTCAACGGAAACCTTCACTCAACGGAATGGACTCAACCCAACACCCAACGGAATGGACTCAACCTTCTCCCAACGGAATGGACTCAACCTTCACTCAACGGAAACCTTCACTCAACGGAATGGACTCAACCCTTCACCCAACGGAATGGACTCAACATTCACCCAACGGAATGGACTCAACCTTCACCCAACGGAATGGACTCAAACCTTCACCCAACGGAACGGACTCAACCCTTCACCCAACGGAATGAACTCAACCTTCACCCAACGGAATGGACTCAACCTTCACCCAACAGAATGGACTCAACCTTCTCCCAACGGAATAGACTCAACCTTCACCCAACAGAATGGACTCAACCTTCACCCAACGGAATGGACTCAACCCTTCACCCAACGGAATGGACTCAACCCAACACCCAACAGAATGGACTCAATCTTCACCCAACGGAATGGACTCAACCTTCACCCAACGGAATGGACTCAACCTTCACCAAACGGAATGGACTCAACCTTCACCCAACGGAATAGACTCAACCTTCACCCAACGGAATGGACTCAAACCTTCACTCAACGGAATGGACTCAACCTTTACCCAACGGAATGGACTCAACCTTCACCCAACGGAATGGACTCAACCCAACACCCAACGGAATGGACTCAACCCTTCACCCAACGGAATGGACTCAACTTTTACCCACGGAATGGACTCAACCTTCACCCAACGGAATGGACTCAAACCCTTACCCAACGGAATGGACTCAACCTTCACCCAACGGAATGGACTCAACCTTCACCAAACGGAATGGACTCAACTTTCACCCAACGGAATGGACTCAACCTTCACCCAACGGAATGGACTCAACCTTCACCCAACGGAATGGACTGAACCTTCACCCAACGGAATGGACTCAAACCTTCACCCAACGGAATGGACTCAACCTTCACCCAACGGAATGGACTCAACCCTTCACTCAACGGAATGGACTCAACCTTCACTCAACGGAATGGACTCAAACCTTCACCCAACGAAATGGACTCAAACCTTCACCCAACGGAATGGACTCAACCTTCACCCAACGGAATGGACTCAAACCTTCACCCAACGGAATGGACTCAACCTTCACCCAACGGAATGGACTCAACCTTCACCCAACGGAATGGAGTCAACTTCTCCCAACGGAATGGACTCAACCCTTCACTCAACGGAATGGACTCAACCTTCACCCAACGGAATGGACTCAACCTTCACCCAACGGAATGGACTCAACCTTTACTCAACGGAATGGACTCAACCCTCACCCAACGGAATGGACTCAACCCTCACCCAACGGAATGGACTCAACCCTCACCCAACGGAATGGACTCAACCCAACACCCAACGGAATGGACTCAACCCAACACCCAACGGAATGGACTCAACCTTCACCCAACGGAATGAACTCAACCCAACACCCAACGGAATGGACTCAACCTTCACCCAACGGAATGGACTCAACCCAACACCCAACGGAATGGACTCAAACCTTCACCCAACGGAATGGCCTCAAACCTTCACCCAACGGAATGGACTCAACCCAACACCCAACGGAATGGACTCACCCGTCACCCAACGGAATGGACTCAACCCAACACCCAACGGAATGGACTCAACCCGTCACCCAACGAAAAGGACTCAACCCTCACCCTAAGGAATGGACTCACACGTGCATCCAAAGATCTCCCCATCACCGTCTCCTTCGTCTCCCTTGATAACATTTTCTTCAGCTGGTTTATGGGAAGCGAAAGCCGCTGATGAGAACTGACAGACTGAAGCATAGCGGATAATTGTGTCAGGAGCCATTAGCCGTGCCTGTCAGCTCGCCGTCAGTGCTGTGAAGGACGCTTACGAAGAGAAGGAAGGAAGGAAGGAAGGAAGGAAGGAACGGCGTCTTCGATAGCGTTGGGCGTTCATCCATTTTTATGGTCTGCTGAACGTAAGCTCTTGTTATCCTTCCCTTTTTATAGCAACGTAATAAAAATAAATAGATTTCTTGGATGTTGAAATGAAATATAAACAGCGAGAGAGAGTGAGCGAGAGAGAGAGAGTGAGAGGGCGAGAGAGTGAGAGAGTCAGTGAGGGAGTGAAAGTGAGTGAGTGAGTGAGGTTTTGCAAGGAAGAATGACAACGGCAGAAAACTCTCATCAGATCACTCTATTCAAATGACAATAGGATGAAAATGGGGAGTCGTTTCAACAGACCACTGATTATTATGGATGAGAAAGTGAAGAGAATGTTTCATAATAGGGCGAAGAGGAAGACAAGGAGGGCATCGGAGAGCAAACATAAGGTGGGTGATAAAAGACTAGTAAAGAAATAGATAGGAAATATATGGATACGTAGACAGAGAACATGAATATGAACCAGAAAACGCCGGTCGGAAAAGCCCAACTCTTAGACATTGATCGGGGAAAAAGTAGGTTATGGAGCTTAAACCTGAAATAAATTGCAGGAAAGACAATTTTTTTCCAAGGACGCTTATGTGTTCGTGTGTGTTTGTTTTGTGACCGTGCCACTGTGTGTGTGTGTGTGTGTGTGTGTGTGGTGTGTGTGTGTGTGCGCGCGTGCGTGTGTTTGCAAGAGAGGAAACTTAAGTATTCACATAATATAGCAAATACTGCATCCAACAAACTCCTGTCATTTATTCAGTATCGCTGGGTGGCTGACAGGTAACATGTGACGGGTGGTGACGGGTGACGCCTAAACTCCATCACCAACAACAGACTTCACCAGCTCATCCTCCTCTCGTTATAAAAGATCCGCAACGCCACGACTTTTACATTCACGCCGATTATTATTCCTTTATCCTAACATATATAGTTGTGAAGTATTTTGCATCCATGGATATGTTGGGTTTGTCTTTTAGGAGTTTCCCCTTTCCCCTTCTCTCGATGAAACTTTATCCTATCCTCTTAACTGATATCCTCATAGCATATCCTCTTGTGTGCACCCATGACGTAAACTTTTAAGTGACGCAACTTTTCAGGCGAAGAAAGATGTTAGAAGAAAGAAGAAAAGATTATAGAAAGGAGATTGAGTGGATTAACAAAAAGTGTTGAAGGAATGATTGCCTCAGAAAGACATGGTTATTTTTAGAAGATGAAATAATAGGGAGGTTGATGCTGTCTAGAAAAGAAGCCAGCTGTTTTTTATGATATTTATACCAGTTGAAAGAGAGAGAGAGAGAGAGAGAGAGAGAGAGAGAGAGAGAGAGAGAGAGAGAGAGAGAGAGAGAGAGAGAGAGAGAGAGAGAGACAGAGCATTACAATATCAACAGCAATATCGTAAAAAAAAAAGTTAGTCCGCTAAAAATAGACTCGATTGACTGACTGACGTTAAGTTAAAACATTTTCTTTCCTTCAAGCCCAGCTGTGCCTTCATCTACCTGTCTGCCTGTGCCTCACTCACCTGTCTATCCTGTGTGCTGCAGCGAGCGAGCAAGGCTGAGGCAGGACAGGTGTGGGGGTTGTGTTGTGACAGGTGTAGCGAGGTAGGAGTGGAAGTATATGTGACGTCTGCTTACATGGAAAGTAGGAGACAGGTGTGTGGATATGTGTGTGTGTGTGTGTGTGTGTGTGTGGGTGTAGGTGTGTGTGTGGGTGTCTTTGTGTGTTTGTGTGGTGTGTGTGTGTGTGTGTGTGTGTGTGTGTGTATGTGTGTGTGTGTGTGTGTGTGTGTGTCAGGACAGGGTTGGATGATATTATCGAGGCAGAAACTCTAATTTGTGGGTTTTAAGGAATATCTGGAAGTATCATGTCATTGTGAATTGGCTGAAATAGGGACTTATTATCATTGTAACTGAAAACTGATTCCATATTCGTGTTCAGCATGTCCGAAAACTGCTATTAACAATTTTTTAAGCAAATCAATTTTTCAAAAAATTTAGCAAATTTTGCAAGGGGTATGCCTTGATTTTTGATGAAAATCACGTTTTTTTCAATAACAAAAAAACTATGGCAGATAAGTGCAGCATGAGTAGATAAGTAAATATGTAAGTAGATCAACGGCTATCATTTGACGTAAAGCAAAAACATATTGATTGGTAAATAACCGAAAAAATAGCATATACGTACATTTATACAAAATATCAATTTTCTCGACAACCATGAGGTGTTTTGACAAACCGATTACTGCATCATGTAGAACACCTTAATATAAACTTTTGTTACTATGATCATTTTTCATCTACGAGTCATAGTTTTGGGGCAAAATAACAAAAACCTGATCGTCGTCAATTTTGGAATGTTTTTTGAGCAGCTAGAAATCCGAAAATATTTTTTTAGATAGATAATTGGAAATGCCGGGGATACAATTGTAGATCCATCCATTTACAATAACTTTTGATGGTTAAGTGTTGCTGTGTGAGAAGCAGGTTGTGAGCTGAACGCGTTATAGTAATATAAAAGTTTATAATTCAGAAACCGTTCATGATAGGTCAGTGTAGACGCGGGACCAGTGTTGCCACCTCAGTGTAGGGTGTTCCATCATTTCTTCCTTCCTCCACCACACTGTTCATTCCTTAATCTTTACTACAAACACCAAATCACCACCTCAAGACATCCCATTATGGTAACAATAGCAACTGATAGAAAAAGTTACAAGAAAAGAGCAACAACAATGCTAACAATAACAACAACAACAACAACAACAACGCTAACAACAAACAAAAACGCTAACAACAACAACGACAAAGTTAACAACAACAACCGTTCTTCCCTCAGGTCACCAAAGCAACAAAAATATTCGTAACTCCTTCACTGGACCTCAAAACCTTTCGTCCTTTTCAGGTAAAAAACGAAACGGTGAGGAGAAGGCAAGGTAGGAGGGAGAGGGAGGAATGGATGGCTAGATATATATTTTTGTCGTTCAGAAAAGCGAGAATTCTTGGGAAGTTCGAAATCCCATCGTGGGGTTGGAAAAGAAACACACTCAGACACACACACACACACACACACGCACACACACACACACACACACACACACACACACACACACACACACACTCAATACCTTCTTTCTAGTCCCTCAAATTTCCACATTTTCTGCACGCAACTTTTCTCCTTCAATACATTTTCAGCACACACACACACACACACACACACACACGCACACACACACACACAACACCTCTCTAGTCTCTCAAATTTCCCCATTTACTGCACTCAACTTTTCTCCTTCACTACCTTCTCAGCCCATCCTCCCGCCTGACATCCCTTCATTTTCTACCTTCCTTAACTTCCTCTCCTTGTCACTACCTATATTTTTAAGCTTTTATTCCCCTGGCCTCTGTTACACCCTCCTTGATATTCTGGCTCTGGTCTCACAAGGTCTCACAAGGTTTCTCTTTCCTCAGCGTTCCTTGTTTCCTCTCACCTCATCTCTCTCATTTGTTGTGGGTTTAGGCCTTCACAATAGCATCATCAGACGTTAGGTAGGGTCAAGTAGTGCCCTTGAAGCCACTCAGGCGTTCTTGGGGGGGGTTGAAGGTGGGCGTAGAGGGGGGGTTGAGGGGATAGCAGAAGGGAGGGATGGAAAGAAAGAAAGAGAGAGAGAGAGAGAGAGAGAGAGAGAGAGAGAGAGAGAGAGAGAGAGAGAGAGAGAGAGAGAGAGAGAGAGAGAGAGAGAGTTGGGCAGGCGAAGGTGAGGAACCGTGGGAGGAATCGATGAGAAGAAGAAAAGTTGGAGGGATGAGGGATGCTTTCAGTCCGGCCAGCGGTGAGAGAGAGAGAGAGAGAGAGAGAGAGAGAGAGAGAGAGAGAGAGAGAGAGAGAGAGAGAGAGAGAGAGAGAAAGGTTTTTTTATATGTATTAGAGGCAGTGGTGAACAATATAGCATAAATGGCATTCTTCTGCGATACATTGGTGATGATAGAAGTGAAAAATCCAGGGAACGAGCGAAGATCGAACCGGCTAACCACAGAATGTCGCGCCAAAGTTCTATCCACTTGACCATCGTGTATGTGAGTGTGTGTGTGTGTGTGTGTGTGTGTGTGTATGTGTGTGTGTGTGTGTGTGTGTGTGTGTGTGTGTAAGAGGTTAAAAACACAATATGATAACCCCTACTCTTCTCCCCCCCCAAAAAAATACATGTCAATTCCAAAACAAAACAAAATTTCCATGACTGAACTCCTCCTCCTCCTCCTCCTCCTATTCGAGCTTTCAACTCAAGTGACAACAAGAAATAATGGTTTAAAACTAAACGGTCAACGTTGCATCACCGATCTCCGTAAAAATTATTTCAATGTTAGAGTCGTTGATCGATGGAACAAGTTACCAGCAAATGTTGTCGGAGCCAGCACAATAACTGCATTCAAAAACAGACTTGACACGCACTGTAAAGTAAATGGGTATTGATAGTGCGAATTCGTATCTAGTCCCCCGTATCGATTAGTCGTGTGGTAGTGGTGTTGTAGTTAGTATTTTTCATATCTATCTTCTGCACTATGAAAACTCATGCCTATCCTCTTTAACAAGGTCATTTCCAAACTTTTCTTACAAGTAGTTAATAGTAAAGTATTTAGTGACCACGATACCCTCGCCTTGCACTCATAGTTCTCCTGTTCTGTCTCTCCATGTATCCTATGTAATCCTCCTCCTCTCCTCCTGGAACAGAAGGCACGCATAGATGGAATTATCAGAGGAATAGAGAGGATTATATATTCAGGGAAATGGAGAAGAGGGTACAGAAATGTAAGAGATAGGGAATAGAGGGAGAGAGAGGGAGAGTATGTGACTAGAATATGAATGAATGAACGTGTGTGTAAGGGGAAACAGGGGAGACTGTAACAGAAAAAGGGCTTAAGAGGACCCGGGAGACAAGGTTATGGCGAGTAAAAGGCAAGCAGGTAGGACAGGTAGGATAAGGTAATGAGGGGAAGTGAGTGTGCAGGGGAGGGGGTTGAATAGAGGGGAAGCGAGTGTGAAGGGGGGAGTGAATAGAAGATAGTAACAGAAAAACGGTTTAAGAGGACCCGGGAGACAAGGTTATGGCGAGTAAAAGGCAAGCAGGTAGGACAGGTAGGATAAGGTAATGAGGGGAAGTGAGTGTGCAGGGGAGGGGGTTGAATAGAGGGGAAGCGAGTGTGAAGGGGGGAGTGAATAGAAGATAGTAACAGAAAAACGGTTTAAGAGGACCCGGGAGACAAGGTTATAGCGAGTAAAAGGCAAGCAGGTAGGACAGGTAGGATAAGGTAATGAGGGGAATAAAGGGGAAGTGAGTGTGCAGGGGAGGAGGGGGTTGAATAGAAGGGAAGCTAGTGTGAAGGGGGGAGTGAATAGAAGATTGTAAGAGTAAAATGGTTTAAGGGGTTCGGGTGACAAGGTTATGGCGAGTAAAAGGCAAGCAGGTAGGGGAAGGTATTGAGGGGAATAAAGGGGAAGTGAGTGTGCAGGGGTGACTAGAGGGGAAGCGTACGTGAGGGGACGCAAGACTGCACTGAGAAGCAACTTTTGAGCTGTATATGTACTGTAAAAGTTACCTTGGAATCGCAGGTAGAGTTACTCGTGCTGAAGCGGCAACTTGTGGGAGAGAGAGAGAGAGAGAGAGAGAGAGAGAGAGAGAGAGAGAGAGAGAGAGAGAGAGAGAGAGAGAGAGAGAGAGAGAGAGAGAGAGAGAGAGTTGTGTTGGACAGTAGAATAAGGAGGTATAGTAAACAGTCAGAGGTTAAAATATAATGGTTGGGTTACTGTTAACACACTAAATAAGCGCAAAATTCTGCAGATATCTTGTTTATTTCACCCCCCCCACACTCCCCCACCCACCCACCCACACCACCCACCACACCCACCACACACACACACACACACACACATATTCAATCACACATCACACACAAGCACAAACAAACAAATAAACAAACCGTCCAACCACACATCATATTTCCATGGGCATTCATAATATCAGGGGTTTTTTCACCATAAATATCAACATTCACACCACAGCAAAACAAAAAAGAAAAAAAAAACGACGAAGCCCCCTCTAAAAGAAAATAAAACTGAAAAAATGAATAAATTAACATATACATACTCAAAAATACATGAAACTAACACCCCCCCAAAAAAAAAAAATCGAAAAAAACCAAAAAAAAAAACCAAAAAAGTGATAAAAGGAATAAATATACATATACATAATCACACAAAGTACATGAAACTAACCGTAAACAAAAAAAAATGGGATAAAATGGTGAAATCAATAAAAATATAAGTCTTTAGATCCACCATACTTGAGTGCAACAATAATTGAAGTCATTTTAAAGCAGCGTTTTCTTCCTAGGTGAGACATTGAATCCAGCCGCGCACCTGTCAGATATAAATAAAGAGTCGCGCACTTGAGACAGCTTTCCTATTAACAAACTCGTCAAGAATTAAAACTGCAGCTTAGATTCATAAAAGTTCTATGAGTTGGTTACTGTCACTCTCAGACGTTGGAGTGCGAGGAGGAGGAGGGGGGGGAGGAGGGGGGGGAGGAGGAGGGAGGAGGAGGAGGAGGAGAGAGGGGAGGGAAGGAAGGAGAAAGGAGGAGGAGGAGGAGGAAGGATAAAGGAGGGAAGAGGAGGAAGAGAGGAGGAGGAGGAGGAGGCGGAAGGATAAAGGAGGAAGAGGAAGGAGGAAGAGGAAGAGGAAGAGGAAGAGGAAGAGGAAGAGGAGGAGGAGGAGGAGGGAGGAGGAGGAGGAGGAGGAGGGAGGAGGAGGAGAGGAGGAGGAAGAGGGAGAAGACAGAATTAAATCAGTAACCAGAACATGAATAGAAGAGAGAAAAGTTCAGAAGAGGAAAGAGGAAAGGAAATGAGAAAGAGAAGGAGGAAGAGAGAAGGAAATAATACATTGAATATAAGAAGAAGAACAGGAGGAGCAGGAAGATAAGACGAAGTAGAACAAGTACAGAACAATATCAAGAACAGCATACATGATGATGATGATGATGGAATTATCTGTTGAAAGAGTAATAATTATTTTTTCGTACGGATTCTGGAAACAACAATAAAAAACGGGTAAAATATTTGTTAGCTACACTGCACAGTAGGTAAGTTTAACCTTTGTTCTCCCTTTCAGTGTAGTACTAAAGTAATATGAACTGCCTTGATAGGACAACAAGAGGGCCTGGAACCGATATTTTGGGCGAATAAAAAAATCTACGAAAAGCATTCAGAAACAGATGCAAAATAATTGAGACTTTGATCTTTATTGATTGGGAAATTGAATGAAAAAAAGCTGCCTCAATGCCTACCGAGCATTTCTCTGCTAATTTGATTGGAATCCCAGAGACCAGAAAGCTTCAAGGGTTGATCTTGCAAATCCTTTTTTTTTTCAATTAAATAAAAAGATTCGCACAGTAAATATATAAAACTGGAATAAATACGACTACAATATATCACATGGAGGCGGCGAAGGGCAGACGAGGACTATAACCTTAACACGTGACCACATTTGATACGAGAAGCAATATATATAAAACATAATTCCACATATTAATTTGACATCTACCCTATATGGCACTTCTAGAGGGGACAGTCGCCACCCATGTACAAACTCTTGGCCCCGCATAACCCGCCTAGTAAATTATTGGGTAGTTGGAGATATGACGGAAGCCATTAAGATAAGAAATAGTGGGCGATAGCGCAGACGGGAGGAATCGATGAGGCGCAGATTTCACGACCAGATTCGAACAAATGTGGTGCCATCAGGAGGGTCTGGCAAGGGTGGTGGTGGTGCCGGACGATCACGTGAAGGAGGGAGGGAAGGAGGGAATCTAAGAGCCTCTCAGAGCACCTTAGGGAGGGCAGCATCTCCTTCAGAGGCTAGAAGAGGCTCATGACAACACTAGACTCGGGATTAGGGTCAGACGTCACTTTTTCCAACGCTGATTTCGTATATTTCGTGTTAAATTTCCCGTGTTGTTCTTCATCCCATCGATAACACAGAGTACTATGCCCAAGTTGTCATAGTATTACCATTGTTGGATCACTGAACTATACTTTATGCAGTGAGATATGAGACTATATATGTGGCTCGAAAGTCTCGTTAATCATACTATTTTCCCTTACGTAAGTTTAATCCTTCGAATCTGTAGTAAGTTAGTGTCTGTGATGTCTCGAAGTTGTTGTTATTAAGACCACATTCATAGATTCCTGAATTTTTTTTTTTTTTTTTTTTTTTTTTTTTTTTTTTTTTTTTTTTTTTTTACATCACAAGGAACTGGCCAAGGGCACAACAAAAATGGGTAACACAAAGCCCGCTGAGTTGCCAGTCCCTATAAATAAGACAGTAAGAGAATAAAATAAAAACAGAGGGTAGGCCAATTAAGTTCGGAGGGCAGAATTACTTTAAACCAGTAAGCGTTGTTCTAGTTATTATACTCTTGACCCCCTGATAAATGAATGAGGTATCACACGTCAGCAGGGATATTAATGACGGCGGTGTAAGGAACGAGGGTGTTAGACAGTCATGTGAGTTAGGGAGAGTGAGTGGTGAGGGACGTACTTGTAACACACGCAATACATCAACACTATCTATCAACACAAACTGAACTATACGTCATGCAGTGATATATAAGACTATTTCATCATTTTGTATACACGTTAGCGTCGTGAGCCTGCGTGTAGAGTCCCTGCATTCGGTCAGTGGTACGAGTCCACCAAGTTCGTCATGGCGTGGTGGCGCTTGGTATAGTCAATAACCTTGTAGTTGGTTCTTGCAAAGTGTCTAGATAGGATCAAAGTATCTTATCTTATCTTGTATACACGTTACGTATTGCGTCTTAACATTAGACACAATATTCATACCACAATTCCGAGTTCAGATTCTTAGACAAGTATTACCACAATGCATAAGATAATTAGTTTACTTATTACTTTACTTTATACTTTACTTATACTTATATACTATACTTTACTTATATTTACTTATAATTTACTTTACTTACATTTATCATTTATTCATAATTCATTTACTTTTGCCCTGTAGTAAATATAGTGGCATTAGACAGTTCTTCCTAGGCACTGTGTAATATTCATAGTCATAGGCCATATGCTTATAGCTCTTTTTGCTGCCATGTTTTCGTTATCTCAGGCACAGCAAAGACCTTCCAATGCTAGTACAATAAACGATACGAAGGATAATTACGATAAACAATAATAAACGGTACGAAGCAGCCCTTGTCTCCTGCTAAGAATATTTGGTCCGTCATCGTATTTGATGTGAAAATACTCATGATTTTTTCCCCTTGCATTCAAGATTTATTTTTTCGCCATGAAATGTTTATATAAGCAACAAAAACGTGCCTTGGTGTTGGTTGTGGTGATACTAGGGATGACGAGTGTGTGAAGTGCGTGGCTGCCCCAACACACTTACACTCCCTGCCCCCAACACACTCCCTACCACAAACACACTCCCTGCCCCCAACACAAACACACTCCCTGCCCCCAACACACTCTCTACCACAAACACACTCCCTGCCTCCAACACACTCCCTACCACAAACACACTCCCTGCCTCCAACACACTCCACTCACTAGACCAGGGACGCAAATCTCTTTAATGGAAGATGGCTCACGATAGCTAGATCTCTCTCTTCTTCTCTCTCTCTCTCTCTCTCTCTCTCTCTCTCTCTCTCTCTCTCTCTCTCAAACACAAACACACAACCTTCAAACACACACACACACTCACACACACACACACACACACACACACACACGTATCTGCAGGACAAGTCATTAACCAGCATAAAATAAAGCCATGTACATATGTAGTAACCTGAATACACTGCTGCAGAAAAACGTTGTTACCGCAGTAGGGTGTCAGGCCAGGGTTGAGGGGACCACAGTAATCCCGTTAAGCCGACCACCGACCTCGACATACCCGCCACGTAGACGTTTTTTGGATATAGTTCGCCGAGTCGCTGCGTGTGTGCATTCCACTCACGTTAAATGGAAAGGCGCCGCGGAATTTAATTGAAACGACGCCGGGAAAAGTTGGCAGAATGGAATACATATGTAGCTTGTTTGCCTTTCATCTGATGTCAATTTGTCTTATTTTATTACTTCAAAGGTTGTGAAAGGCCTCCAGACATGTGGCGTAATGATGTAGCGTTGCAGTAAGTAAATATTTCGCCCTTGATCCATTAGTCATTTGGAAATTAACAGTAATTCAGACATGATGTATTATTTTTAGCTTTCGTAATGCAGCGTCAAGTTTTGTGTCGTTTTGTTCATTATGTAATCTTTTTTGTTGTGGTTATCTGTTAGATGCTCGTCTGACGTCATATATTTATCGTGTGGCGACAAAAACACAACACACTATCTAGCAACATGTTCAGTAATGCAGCGTCAAGTTTTGTGTCGTTTTGTTCACAAGGTAATCTTTTTCGTTGCGGCTGCCTGTCTGATGCTAGTCTGGCGTCATATATTTGTCGTGTGGCGCGCAGGAACTAACACAACACGACACTATCTAGCAACATGTTCAGTAATATAGCGTCAAGGTTTTATGTCGTTTTGTTCACAAGGTAATCTTTTTCGTTGCGGCTGCCTGTTGGATGCTAGTCTGGCGGCATATATTTGTCGTGTGGTGCACATGGATTAACACAACACGACACTATCTAGCAACACGTTCAGTAATATTGCGTCAAGGTTTTATGTCGTTTTGTTCACAAGGTAATCTTTTTCGTTGCGGCTGCCTGTTGGATGCTAGTCTGGCGTCATATATTTGTCGTGTGGTGCACATGGACTAACACAACACGACACTATCTAGCAACACGTTCAGTAATATAGCGTCAAGGTTTTATGTCGTTTTGTTCACAAGGTAATCTTTTTCGTTGCGGCTGCCTGTCTGATGCTAGTCTGGCGGCATATATTTGTCGTGTGGCGCGCAGGGACTAACACAACACGACACTATCTAGCAACACGTTCAGTAATATAGTGTCAAGGTTTTATGTCGTTTTGTTCACAAGGTAATCTTTTTCGTTGCGGCTGCCTGTTGGATGCTAGTCTGGCGTCATATATTTGTCGTGTGGTGCACATGGATTAACACACACGACACTATCTAGCAACATGTTCACGTCAAACAGAATGTATTACAACGTTCTGCATTGTAGCATCCATGCGTGTGTGAAATAAAACCTTTACTAAAAACTAAAGTATTACAACATTCTGCATCTCTGTGTTAAATATACTTCCGGCGTGTGTGAAATAAAACCTTTACTAAAAACTCAAGTATTACAACATTCTGCATCTCTGTGTTAAATATACTTCCGGCGTGTGTGAAATAAAACCTATACTAAAAACTCAAGTATTACAACGTTCTGCATCTCTGTGTTAAATATACTTCCGGCGTGTGTGAAATAAAACCTTTACTAAAAACTCAAGTATTACAACGTTCTGCATCTCGTCCGTTAAATATACTTCCACGCCGGTAAAATAAAAACTAGAAATACAATATGGAAAAATAATAAAATATCAACATAGAAACATACAAACTAGAAATACAAAATGGTAAAAAAAAATCAACACATACCTTTTTTGGAAGCGAGGTCAGCAGGAAGGGAGAGTCGTGATCCTGTGTGTTGGTTACTCGTCTGTGACTTGTTCTGTTCGCGTTCTAGTCACGTCTGCCACACGTCTACACCACTACTACTACTATACGTGTTCTCTTTTATTGTCACAGAGAGAGTATAACTGAGTTTATTTTCAGGAGTCCAAAACTGTTTAACAATATCTTTTTCTTTCGTTTTCTTTGCGTATATGTTTTCACTTCAGTTTAATGTTCACTTCACACTGCTCTGGGGGGCTCAGGGGCGGGGCGGGGCTGACCTGCCTCTCCCGACCCCCAAGTTTGTATCCGAAAGTCACTAATTTTAGGTGTCTAAGCATCACGAGAAGAGTTCATTTTGTTCTGGTACTTATTATGCTGCCTTGAAAGAGAGGAAAGGGTCGTTAGCATCACTGAAGAGGCACAGTAGTTACGTATAATTATAATTTGTTATTACATAGATTTGTTTTTCGTTTTTTCTCAATAGAGTTTTCATGTATCATAGTTATGTTAGCCAGAATGTTACCTTACGTGTGTGTGTGTGTGTGTGTGTGTGTGTGTGTGTGTGCGTGTGTGTGTGTGTGTGTGCGTGTGTGTGTGTGTGTGTGTGTGTGTGCGTGCTCAGTAGTGTAATTCAATTTTCCGGGTCATAATGTAAAGATTATTATTTTGACCAAAAATATGATAATAATGTAACTTGTGTTTATTATAATATATCTGTAATTATGGGTTTTTTCAATAAACCAACTAACTGTGTGTGTGTGTGTGTGTGTGTGTGTGTGTGTGTGTGTCTGTGTGTGTGTCTGTGTCTGTGTCTGTGTCTGTGTGTGTCTGTGTGTGTGTGTGTGAGTTGTTCTATTGGTAAACACTAGTAAACCATAATATCATACAATCTTAACAAGTAATTATAGGATTAAATGACAAAATTAATCATAGGCATCTTTGTACAGAGTAATTAATATACTTTCAAGTCTCCCTAACTTACTCTGCTGTCCATCTTCCCCTCTTCTCCTTCGTCTGCCTCTTCCCATCATTACTCCCGTCACTCTTCCTCCCCTTTTCCTCTCCATCTCTTCCACTTCCCCACCCTTCCTTACGTCCCTCTCCATTCTGTCTCTTTCCTATCCATCTCTTCCACATTTTTTTCCTTACGTCCCTCTGCCATTATGTCTCTTTCCTATCCATCTCTTCCATATTTTTCTTCCTTACGTCCCTCTTCCATTATGTCTCTTTCCTATCCATCTCTTCCATATCTTTCTTCCCTCCATCCCTATTACTCTTTCGCTATTTGCCCCTTCCCTACCCTTTCCCTATCTACCTCTACATCCCTTTCTTCCTCCCACAACCCCCACATACACCTGCAAACCTCACAACCCCCTACATACACCTGCCAAGCCCCCCAACCCCCCTCACATACACCTGCAAACCTCCACCTCCCCCTCACATACACCTGCCAAGCTCCCCAACCCCTCACATACACCTGCCAAGCCCCCCCTCCCCTACATACACCTGCCAAGCCCCCCAACCCCCCCTCACATACACCTGCAAACCTCCCCTCCCCCTACATACACCTGCCAAGCCCCCCAACCCCCCCCCTACATACACCTGCCAAGCCCCCAACCCCCCCCTACATACACCTGCCAAGCCCCCCAACCCCCCCTCACATACACCTGCAAACCTCCCCTCCCCCTACATACACCTGCCAAGCCCCCCAACCCCCCCCTACATACACCTGCCAAGCCCCCCAACCCCCCTCACATACACCTGCAAACCTCCCCTCCCCCTACATACACCTGCCAAGCCCCCCAACCCCCCCTCACATACACCTGCCAAGCCCCCCCTCCCCCTCACATACACCTGCAAACCTCCCCTCCCCCTACATACACCTGCCAAGCCCCAAACCCCCTACATACATCTGCCAGGCCCCCCAACCCCCCCTACATACACCTGCCAAGCCCCCCCAACCCCCCTCTTCCCCCTTCAAACCTTCCCTTCCTTCCTTCTTGCTAATCCCCCCGACTGTCTTCTTTCCGTCTCACTATCAGTCATTACCAGGTTAACTTTGATCGCTTGCAGTCACGAATCTTACAAAAATATAGGTCAGTCTACTGGTTGAGGTCTGTCTTCTGATTGTTATAATTATAGCTAATGTCACGTATCATATTATTGACTGACGCAACCTTGTGTGTGTGTGTGTGTGGGTGTGTGTGGGTGGGTGTGGGTGGGTGTGGGTGGGTGTGTACGGCTAGTCAGGATCGTAATGTTATGTCCACTAGGGCAAAAAAAGAACCCTGTAAATGTGTAGCCAGTCGACGGAAGAAAAATATTGACAAAATGAACTGTTTCCATTTTTTTTCGCCACCGGACTGAGCGATGTATTTGTGTTTTTTATTTTGTGTTATTTGTTTGGTCCATGCGCTGCTGACAGAGAGTAAAACAAACCCAGCACAGTACACAAACAGGTGGACCAGATAACGAGAGAGAGAGAGAGAGGAGAGAGAGAGAGAGAGAGAGAGAGAGAGAGAGAGAGAGAGAGAGAGAGAGAGAGAGAAACAGACAGACAGACAGACAGACAGACAGACAGACAGACAGACAGAGAGAGACAAACAGACAGACAGAGACAAACAGACAGACAGACAGAGAGAGACAAACAGACAGACAGACAGACAGACAGACAGAGAGAGAGAGAGAGAGAGAGAGAGAGAGAGAGAGAGAGAGAGAGAGAGAGAGACTGGATGATATTAGATCAATAGACAAAAGGAAGGGTCGAGGAGAGATGAAGGAAGGAAGGAAAGGTAAACACACCGCTGGCCCAGTGGATAAGAGCGCAGCGAGCCATTCTGTAGTTCGCCGGTTCGAATCCCCGCTCGATCCTGATCATTTTTCACATGACAAATGCGGGTGGTTACTGTCCCCTTGTGATAGGGAATGGAGTGTGTGTTGTGTGGGGCTCCATTATTACTCAAAGATCGGTTTTATGAGCTCCAAACTTTTTCCGATAGGGTGAAACTGATGATCGGAGTCCAGCCCGCGTGGACAAGTGCGTGGGTGATTACACACACACACACACACACACACACACACACACACACACACACACATAGATGCACACTTACACACTCACCTTTTACGAGCCTTTCACAATGGCTCTTTCCCTTTTTGAACACGTAACACAAATTGAAAACTGACGTTGATAGTAACGTGATAATTGAACGAGAGACAGAGAGAGAGAGAGAGAGAGAAAGAGAGAGAGAGAGAGAGAGAGAGAGAGAGAGAGAGAAGAGAGAAGAGAGAGAGAGAAGAGAGAGAGGAGAGAGAGTAGAGAGAGAGAAGAGAGAGAGAGAGAGAGAGAGAGGGAGATAATTCTAACAATAAATTCCCAGCACTTGGTTGGGACTTCCCCTCCAGTATTTACGTGATCTGCTAATTATGGCAATTTGTATACTACCGGCTCAGCGTGGAAAAAGACCACATCTAATTGAGCTTGTTTAACGAAGCGTCACAGTAATCATTGACCGAATTATACTTATTTATATACATATTAATTATTATATAGGAAGGTAATCTCTCTCTCTCTCTCTCTCTCTCTCTCTCTCTCTCTCTCTCTCTCTCTCTCTCTAATGCGCAGGCTTAAGCGACCAGACACGAAACTGAAATATGCATTCGTAACGATTATTTTTATATATATAACTCTGAAACACACACACACACACACACACACACACAGACGAAGAACGACAAAAAGCACAAGATCCTTAGATGGGTAGGAGTGGAGAGGGGGCAAGAGAGAGGAGGCATAGATAGGAAAGCGCTCGGGCGGAAGGAGGGGAGGGAGGAATTACATCAATCCAGCTTGGTGGACTTCCCCCCCAGATTCTGATGCCTAATTATGGCAATTTGATACCGTGAGGTGGAATACGACCACATCAATTGACGCTTTTAACCGAACGTCCATAATCCTTGACCCAATTATCACTTATTATAAACATATTCTATTTTTACCCAAGTTAATCCCTCTCTCATCCTCCCTTCTCTACTCTTCCATCTCCTCCCCTCTCCATCTACTCTCCTCTCTCTCCTCCCCTTCTCTCCCCTCCTTCCTCCATCCTCTCTCTCCTCTTCTCTCCAATCGCAGGCTTAACGACAGACACGAAACTGACAATATGCATTCGTAACGATTATTTTATAATATAACTCTGAACACACACACACACACACACACACACAACACACATACACACAGCATCCTTAGTGGGTAGCAGTTGGTGTCCGACGAGTCCATTCTAGGTATTCATTCCCTAGCTGCATTTATGTTCACAAGTGCAGTAAATCACCCTGCATTGCATTACTCCCGGTTGCTATAGTGAATTCCTGACGCAGCAGCTTTGTAGTGTGGGGGTGAGAGAGGGTGACCAGGGTCCGGGGTTAACATGATTCCCATACATCTTGGGTTCATAGTTACTGGGCCATCACAGTCTGGACACAGGGACTTTCGGGTCCGGAATGACTTGGGTCCAGATTGACTTGATTCCCATATGTCTTGGGTCTATTGAATTGGTGCCGAAATGTCTTGAGATCTTGACTTCATAGATACCAGCCTCATACCATTACTGTAATCGAGCATTGACATACTCTGACTCTCTCTCGTCCTCTTCTCTCCCTCTTCTTCTCTCTTACTGTCCTATCTTCTCTCTCTCTCTTCTAATAGCGCAGGCTTAAGCGATAGACACGAAACTGAAATAGCATCGTAACGAAGTATTTATATATATTAACTCTGAAAACACACGCAGAAACACACACACACACAACAACCACACACACACACACACACACACACCGTAGTGTAAGGGTACACCTCGGTTCACAACCGAGAAGCCCGGGTTCGACCCCAGGTGGAGTCGGAATAGGTGGGCTGCTACCTTAAAAGCCCGAGCCCCTGTCCCCCACCCAGTGAATGGGTACCGGGTGTTTAGCCGGGGGTTTGACCCCCTCCGGGTTTTGATGGCTTCGGCCAAAACTAAGCACTAAGAATGAATGATAAAAATGTTGATATGGAGACGGGGCCATACGAGCGTTGCTCAGGCCCTGTAAAATACAACTAGATGAATACAACTAGATGAATACACACACACACACACACACACACACATTATGCGAGTATACAGATAGTAGATGGAAAAATAGGTAGAAAGAGGTAGATATTTACATGTAAAAGTAAAGGCATGTCGCCTCCGTGGTGCAGTGGCTAGCGTGCCTGGCTACGAATCTGCGGGCCCTGTTCGATCCCGGGCCAGGGCAAGTCGGTGACCAGCCTACCCAGCTATTCTTCCTTCCTTTCGGGGTTGATAAATGGGTACCTGGGGTAACCTGGGGAAGGTAACTGTGGTAACCCGGGAGTCACGCTAGCCCTGTGTCCCGGGGTAACGGGTCCTCACCCACCACAGGCTCTAAGGGCTAATGCCACGGATATGAGCACCGAATGCCACGCGCAGCATAGCGTGTATCTACATTTACATGTAGATACAATTATATATATATATATATGTACATTTATTGACGTATTCATTCATGTATTTTTCGTTACATATTCATTGCATATTTTTCCATTACATTTACGCTACACACACACACACACACACACACACACACACACACACACACACACACAGGGGAACTCCGTAGTGTAGTGGTTAGCACGCTCGGCTCACAACCGAGAAGTCCCGGTTTCGATCCCCGGGCGGAGCGAAGACAGACGGGCGGTCTTCTTAAAACCCGAGCCCCTGTCCACCCAGCAGTGAATGGGCACCGGGTGTTAGCCGGGGGTTTGTGACCCGCCTCCCGGGGTGCTGGCTTCGGCCAACACTAAAGATGAATGAGAAAAATAAATGTTGATATGGAGACGGGGCCATACGAGCGTTGCTCAGGCCCTGTAAAATACAACTAGATGAATACAACTAGATGAATACACACACACACACACCTAACGACCAGCATCTTATCAGGACCTCAATAGTTACACAACACGCAACCCACGCTTAATAGGAAGTTTCCCCACCGGAGCATCAACAGCTGTGTCGGGGTCGTGGGGGCCCTGAATAGCCCTGGCACAACCCTGAGCGCGTCTTGGGGGCGGCGGCGGCGGTCGTGGCACTGACACAGTAACACAGTTTATGGAGCTCAGCGTGGCCCTGTCAAGGACGGTCATTGTACCCGCAGCTTCCTCTCCCCCGGGCTAGGATTTAACTCTAACACTTTCTGCATTTGATTCCCATTTTTTGCTCCTCGTTCCGGCACCGCCCTCACCCCTCATCCCTTCACGAGGCTACATACAGCGATATGAATCTCCCCTAAATGTCCTAATTTCTACAGGCATTCCTCGTTCCTCTCCCAGACCCAGATTTCCTCCCCGCAGCTAATTTGAATTGCATAATATTTTTCGTAGGGACCCCATCCAAAACTGGAATCACTGTACCTCGGGGTCTAGTCGTGGTCAGCAGCAGCTTCAGGCCGTGGCAAGCCGGAGCCTCCTTGGGGCTTACCGAGGTTCATGGAGCTCACACGGGGCGTAAAACTCCCCCAGACACTTTATCTCTTAATAAAACACGCCAGGAGGCGACACAGTGAAATTGGGTGAATCTCTCCCGGGAGTTGTGAGAGCAAGGCACCTCCACAGCCTCCCTACTCCCGTCCCTCACGCCGGAGGCTCTACACCCACTCACAAAGGACGATCATACTATCCTATACACACTGCCATCCGTTCTCCTGGCGTGGTGGAGGCCCAAGGAAGTATTACCTGAGCAGTGGCCGGCTACGCCCGTGTAAGGTTGTCACACGCAGGCCGCGACACACTCACTCTCGCACTGCCCTACCAACACTGACCTCCCTCCTCTGCGCCACCCTCGAGTCCGCGGGGAGACGCCGGGCTGCCACTGGTTCGATACTCACCGGGAGACTAGTAGGTCAGACTAAGGAAATTAGAGACACCGCTTCTCAGCATGTGATTAAAGTGAGGTGACTCTCCCATTGACGTCAGAGTGGCGGGAAAGGCTATACTCTTCCGTTACAAAGACAATCACAATGGTCTTTGGTAATGGTGAACGTGATTAGCTTGCCAGATGTGCAGTTTGTAAGGACGTGTTTGTGTGTGGAGTGAGGTAAAGCTGTGCCTTGATTGTTGACAGGGGGAGTGTTGGTCCTCGATGCTCCGTCATGGCGGGCCAAAAGTGGACAGGGGATGGACACACACACACACACACACACACACACACACACACACACACACACACACACACACACATACACACACACACACACACACACACACACACATACACACACACACACACACACACACACACACACACACACACACACACACACACACACACACACACACACACACACACACACACACACATATCTTTACTGCATTGCCTCAAACCCCATAGCCTCTCACCACACAATCACTTCACCAGGACACAATACGCACCTTACGAGTTGTCGGCAGCAGATGAGTGTGTGTGTGTGTGTGTGTGTGTGTGTGTGTGTGTGTGTGTGTGTGTGTTGTGTGGTGTGTGTGTGTGTGTATGTATGTGTGTGTGTGTATTTTCTGTACGAATTTGTCTCGCAGTAGGAAGAGCAACTGCTGTCTGAATACTCATACAGGGAAGCTTGGGGAGAAGAGATTAAGCGAAGGAAGGTGTTGTGGAAGTGTTGAACCCGTGCCAGGCGACCTTTACACACACTCCCCTCAAGCAAGTAAAGGAGCGAGGGAGACACAGGGAGGGATGAGGGAAGAAGAAGGGAAAGGAAATGACAACTAATTTACCTGATGGCTGTCGTTTTCATCCTGAATTTGTTTTTCCTTGCAGCACTTTATACAAACATCTGGTGAACTCTCGCATTGACGACACGAAAGAAATACTCTACATATCCTGCAACGCTACATGCTTTATGAAGAAATGATGCGGACTAGAAGATATAAACGTATATTTAGTGTTAACGCCAGTAATTCTTTTTGACGTGGCTGCTGGAAGGGACAGGAGAGAAGTGAAGGAAGGAGGCAGTCGCTGGTTATATCCCCCATCAGTCTTGGGTTCTCGTAGTGGGTGTAAGCGGCGTCACAGGGGATTAACAGTAAGGCTGGACGTCGGGGGAACTTTGAGATATTTATACGTGCTTCTTTCGTGCTTCTTTACCCCCGTGAGAGGATTGGGTCGTGTGTAAGAGGCTTTTGGACGAACATGACACCTTTTGCGCCGCTTGGGATCAATGACCGATTGCCTTACAGCACCTCTTGGAGGTAGTGAAAGGAAGATTGTTGGAAGGGTGAAAATAAAGTATGGGGAATTGAGACGTTTAAAAAAAAATATAAAACTAGTAAAATGTAGGAAGTAGTTAAAAATAAAGAGGTAAAGATAGATAGAAAGGTTTTGTCATATGTTCAAAAGTCTTGAGAATTTTTGCGTACATGAAAATTTATCTTTTTTTGGGCATGGTTGTGTCTAATTTTGTCTCGAAACATCGTCTTCATCCTCTGAAATATTTTTTTGCCAATGGATTAAGAACAAAAAATGCACTGAATCCCTTCTACTTGTTATTACGTCATCCACACATACACACACACACACACACACACACACACACACACACACACACACCACACACACACACCCACCCACCACCCCCACACACACACACACACACCACACACACACACACACACACACACACACACACCACACACACACACACACACACACACACACCACACACACACACACACACCACACCCACACCCACACACACACACACACACACACACACACACGTTAGTACTGTATTCCTGAGTGTACGTATTTCCTTCTCTATTCGTGATGTGTCTGTGGCGATGCTCCTGACGCTCCTCCTGACGGTCCTCCTAACGGCCCTCCTGACGGTCCTCCTGATAGGGACTAAATTGGTGCCGTCACGCGAACATAATCCAGACAGCAGTAGGAGCCGCCCATATATCAGTGTGTCCATGTGTGTGGTGTGTGTGTGTGTGTGTGTGTGTGTGTGTGTGTGTGTGTGTGTGTGTGTGCCCCGTCCATCACGCCGCCGCCCCACACACTAACGACTTGACGCACCGGCGGGAGGGAAGTAACGTCCCCAAAGAGAGGCTGCGAGGCCGCTACTAATAAAATATCCTTCGGCGGTGACTGGTTCTGTCTCTCCTACTCCTACTCCTCCTTGTCTTCCTTCTCCTACTTCTGCAATTCCTCCTCCTCCTTCTCCTACCACAATCTCCCCTCCCCCCCTTCCCCCCCCTCCTCCTTCCCCCTCTCCCTCC
>JACEEZ010025734.1:72500-100768 GCA_016584305.1 Chionoecetes opilio | reverse complement strand
TTCTTCTTTTCATTTCCCATTTCTTTTCTTCTCTTTTCTTCTTTTTTTGTTGACTGCCCCTATTTTTTATATTGATTTATTCTAGAAAACCTGCCTATTTTTGTTTTTTTCTCTCTCCTTTTCTCTAACTCCTTTTCTTCTTTTTCCTCTCTCTTCTCTTTCTCTCTCTCTCCTCTCTCTCTCTCGTTCCCCTCTCTCTCTCTCTCTCTCCCTCTCTCTCCCCTCTCCTCTCCTCTCTCCTCTCTTCCTCTCCTCTCTCTCTCTCTCTTCTCTCTCTCTCTCTCTCTCATACAAAATCTTTTACTACCACCCTACCATTCCATAAACTTTATCTTTCCTTTTTACATTACTCCCACCCAACCCACCTACACGCCCACCACCCCCCTTTACCTCCCCCTATCCCCAACCCCCCCTCCAACCCCCCCAACCCCCAAAAAAACCCCAACCCCCCCAAAACCCCCCCCACACTCCCCCAAGCCCCCAACCCTCCTCCACCCCTCCAGCCATGCTCAGAGAAGTGTGATTAATAGGTCATTTTGAAGTGAAGAATGGCTACAAGCGGAGGTCAGGGGCTCTCTTGATTTCCTGGGGCGCCTCACTCACGTCTGGGCCGCCCTTGGAGTCCCCTTTGTTCCTTGCGTCTTCTGGAGGAGGAGGAAGGCTGGTAGTGGATTTGTGGTGGTGGTTGAATATATATTTTTCCTACAGGTTTATTGGATGGAGGAGGAATTATGACTTCCTCCTCCTCCTCCTCCTCCTGCTCCTCCTCCTTTTCCTCCTCCTCCTCCTCCTCCTCCAGTCTTCCTCCTCCTCCTCCAGTCTTCTCCTCCTCTCCAGTCTTCCTCCTCCTCCTCCAGTCTTTCTCCTCTTCCTCCTCCTCCTCCTCCTTGCATTGGTTATTCCTTTCTTCTCCTTTTCCTCCTTCTTTTGCTTCCTCCTCGCTTTTGTCTTATTATCTCGTTTTCAGTATTAATATAATAGATTAGTTTATTCTAGCAGGGAACTTTTTTATTTTTTCCGCTCTATTGATTTTCATGTATATAAGCCAGGAGCTAATTGCTTCTTCCTATTCTTCTCTTCCTATGTTTCTCGTCCTATTTCCTCTCCTCTTCCTCCTCTGCTTCCTCCTCCTCTTCCTCCTCCTTCTCTTCCTCTTCCTCTTCCATTAATTAACACATCATCATCTCAACTCATTCACAGCTTCCTTCATTTCCTCCATTCATACGTGATCTATTCTCTCCTCTCTCCTTCACCCTCCTTCACCCTCCTTCTCTCCCTTTTTTCTCTCCCTTTTTTCTCTCCCCTTTCTGCTTTCGTCTCCCTTACTCTATATGTATCTCATCTTTTTTGTTTCTTCCTCGACTTTTTTCCCCTATTTTTCTTCTTTTTCCCCCTTTTTTATGAGTTGCCTTTCCTCTTTTAGTCTTCCATCCTTCTCTTTATTCTTCTCTCACTTTCTTCCCCTCATTTTTCCATTATTTCTTCCTCTCATTCTTTCTCCTTATTACATTTTCCTCTCACGTCTCCTATGTTCCCTCCTCTTTCCTTCCATCATTTTCCTGTTATATATCCTTCTTTCTCATCTTTCTGCCTTCTTAATTCTGTTTTCCCTTACCCTATGCTACACCCTTCCTGCCAGTTCCCCTTCTCTCCCTTCCTTTCCCTTCCTTTCCCTTCCCTTCCCTTGGCTTCCCTTCCCTTCCTGATTCTCTTCCCTTCCTTTCCTAATTCCCTTTCCTTCCTCCTTACCTCACTTCCCTTCCCTTCCCTTTCCTTCCTCCTTTCCTTCCCTTCCCTTCCCTTCCCTTCCCTTCCCTTCCCTTCCCTTCCCTTCCCTTCCCTTCCCCTCCTCCCTCCCTTCTTTATTTCCCTCACCCTTTGGTTTATTATTCTGGGCTAAATTTTTCTTGTCCTAAAGCATGTGTGTGTGTGTGTGTGTGTTGTGTGTGTGTGTGTGTGTGCGTGTGCGTTCTGATACAGATAGATGAACTACCAGGTGGTCTTAACAGCTGGTCTACTGATCTCCTCCCCCTTCATCCTTCCCTCCCTCCCTCCTCCCCCTTCCCTCTACCACCCCCACCACCCCCTTCCCACCTGACACCACCACCACCACCTCTGTCATGAACGTTCACTATCATAAGCTTGAGGGAGACAGATTATGACATATTATGAGTTGACGGAGATGAGGCGAGGAGACTAAGGTGGGAGATGAGGAAGAGATTTGGAGGCATCATGTGTAGGATATGTTGAAGGATGGAGGAGTGTAGGATTTGTGTAGGACTAGTGTGGAGTGGGGATGGAAGATAGGAAGTAGGAGAGAGAGAGGGATAAAGAGAGGAGAATGAGGGATGATGAGAAATGGAAGATAGGAGGTAGGAGAGAGAGAGGGATAAAGATAAGAGAATGAGGGATGATGAGAAATGGAAGATAGGAGGTAGGAGAGAGAGAGGGATAAAGATAGGAGAATGAGGGGTGATGAGAAATGGAAGATAGGTAAGAGAGAGAGGGATAAAGAGAGAGAATGAGGGATGATGAGAAATAGAAGATAGGAAGTAAGAGAGAGGGATAAAAAAAAGAGATTAAAGATAGTAAGCAATTGAGAGAGAGAGAGAGAGAGAGAGAGAGAGAGAGAGAGAGAGAGAGAGAGAGAGAGCATGTGTCAATAGTGTTAGTTAATGAAATACATTTTTTTTCCTTTACTCTTTTTCACCAACCACTTTTCCATTAAAATTTCTTGGGACAACCTTCAACTTTGACCTCGTTTCCTTACGGTATATATTTTGTTCCAACAGCTTCGTCTACACCAAAATATCTATTGATGTTTACTTATTTTTCAACTTTGTATTTCTTTATTTTTTTCTCATGGTCGTCCTTGTCACTTTCGCCGCATCGTGACCCGTATTTCTGCCCTGGACTCCTTACTTCCGGGTTCCCACGACGTCGTAACACCCGCCTTACCACCCATCCCTCTCTATCTGCCTTCTCCTTACCTCTTCTTCCCTCCCTTTCCTCCTTCTCTCCCCTTCTTTCCTCTCCAATCCATCTCTCCTTCCCCTCCTTCTCTCCCTCTCCTTCTCATGCCCTCTCTCACGCCCTCCTTTCCTCCCTGCCCCTCTATTCCTTCTCCTCCTTCCCTCCACTCCTTCTTCCCCTTCCCTCTCTCCCTCCCTCCCTCCCTTTCTGACCTCTCCTTCACCCCTTCTGCCCCTCCCATCTTGCTGTTGTAGTGCCAGGCAGGAGTAGGTGCCTCCCTGTGCCTCCCTCCTTCCCTTCCTTCTCACCCTCCTCCTCCTGTTCGTGTCTTCTCTCCTCCTCTCTCTTCCTTCCTTCTTTCCTCATTTCAATTTCATCGCTACATAAGTCAACCTTGTCGATAGTCACTGGAGCTTTGTTGAGGTTAAATAATATGCCTCCCCCCCCTCCTTCCTTTCTTCTTCTCCTCCCCCCTGTTGAAAAAAATGTTCCAGGGTGGGAAAAAAAGTCGAATAAATAAACAGCCCCCTTTGGTTAAAAGGGAATCAAAAATCTTTGGGAGAAAGCCCGAGCGTTAAATTTTACAAGCGATAAATGCGGACGGCGTTTTATAAGAATACAATGACGAAAAAACGACGTTGAAAGGGGTTTAAATTAAAGATAAAAGCGCGGTATGAAAAAAAAAATTGAAAAAGGAAATCCAAATAAAACCCAAAAAGGTTTTTTCAAATCGTTCGAATAAAAAAAAAACGTAAAAACTAGTAGGGGCCCACTGAAGATAAAAAAAACATTTTGGGAAAAATGATAATAAGGGCAGGCAGTCGTACTAAATGTTTATTTTTAATCCCCGGTATTATAAAGAAACGAAGCCCCATTCCCAAAAAACCGTAAACATTATGGGGACTCAAAAGGATAGATTGGAAATGGGAGAGAAAAAACGAAGTAAAAAAGTTTTTGCAGAAATGACCCAGCAAAAACCCGTGGGGGGGACGAAATTTCGCCGTTACTCGCGAATTCAAGTAACTTTCGCTCCACTAAAGTTTATCCTCAAAAAATGAAGGGAAAAAAAAGTTCCTTTTTGGAAATTAGAATGTTAACCGATATTCAGAAAGGGGAAAGACCCCTCGCAAGAAATTATCCCCCAAATAATCAAACGTCGTGATTTTTAAACTTTTGAAAAAATTTTGGGGGATAAAATAGTGTCTTTTTCGATGAAAAAAACTCAATATTAAAAACCGCAGCATGGATTTCGAAATAAGAGATCCTGCTTAAAATACGGGTTTTTTTTAATTCATTTATTCAAACGGGGAGCTAAAATTCCCCTCGGAGTAATATACCTTGTTTTTTCAAAACCCCTTTCGATACATTTCCCCATAAGGACTTTTGACCAACAAAGGGGCACATGGCTTGGGAGAGCAATATGTTCATGGTTTGGCATGGTTTTAAAAATCGTAAACACGGGTAGTAAAAAATGGGGAAAATTGTTTGGGTTGTTTTACTAGGGGGTGCCTCAGGGCTCGGTTTTGGGGTCCCCTTTTTTTCTGAATATAATCAACGTTTGGGACTGGGACTTGTATCTAAATACAAAATTTGCAGACGACACCAATTAGGGGAAAAAGTATATAGAAAAAACGGGAAAACTCATACAAAGTGACCTCGACAAACTATCAACGGGTGATAAATGGCTTTTAAAAAATTCAATTCCGAAAAAATGTAAAGTAATGCATATAGCAACGAAAACCCTCAAAATAACTAAAAAGAAAAAAAATCTTTAACTGAAGACAGCAGGAAAAGGATTTGGGTGTCACCTCAAATGATCTAAAAAACAGTCCGCTTTCCCTAGGGAGTAAAAAGGGGAATATGATTTTGGGGCTTATTAAACGAATTTTGAAACAAAACCCCGAAAGTAATAACAATTATAACGCCCTTGGTTAGGCCCATTGGAAATATGCCGCCCAAATTCTGGTCGCCCCTTTTTTAAAAAGCCCAAAAGAAAATTGGAATCTGAAAAGAAGAGAACCAAAAAATTCCATCTCTCAAATTTTCATTTATGAAGAGAGACTGCGGAAATTTAATATTTTTTTCCTTAAGGGGTTTGTAGAATCCGGGGATTTGATAGAAACCTTTTAAAACCCCTATAAGGATTTGGGTCATAATAAGAGAACCTTTTGAGTTTTCAATCAAGTGAAACAAGAAAAATGGTTTAAAACAAAAGGGGTAACTTTTCATCATGTTTCCCCGAAAAAATTATTTAATGTGAGAGTCTTTGATCGATGGAACAAGTTCCAGCAATGGTCGGCAATACACAATAAAAATTTTAAAAAAAAGACTTACGCGCACTGAAAAGAAAATGGGTATATAGTCCCCTGCGAATTCATATTAGCCCCCGGGCGATTATTGTATGGTAGGGTATGTTTAGTATTTTTAAAACCCTATTTTCTGCACTATGAAATTCCTGTTCCTATTTCTTTAAAGGACATGGTATCCTTTTCCAACTGTTTTCTCAAGTAGTTGATAGTTAGTATATTAGTTTTAGCGATACCCTCGCATGGACCAAAAGGGCTCCGGGCTGTTATTCCTATGTAATTTTGTAAAAAACCTCCCCGTCCTCGTCCCCTCCTCCTCCCCGTCCCCGTCTCGTCCTCCCCCTCCAGCCTTCTATTTCCCACCCTTTTTCCTGATTTATTTTGTGTAATGTAGTTAAATCAAACGCCATGTAAGGCCTAAAGGGTCTGTTGCTGTTTTTGTTTTTTTGTATTTTCCCCCTCCCCCTCTCCTCGACCCGGTCTTGTCCTTACATTTTTCCCCCGTGTAGTAGTAGAGTAGCTGTAGTATATTTTTTACTTGTTGTTAGTATGCGGGTATGTGATATAATGGTTAGCGTTGCGGTCGGCTTGGGTTCGAATCTGTAGCCAGTCCAAGGTAACCAGGACAGCGTGTTAATTAAGGCCCTTTGTTTACCTGACAGAGGAAAGGTAGTACAAATATTCATGCATTCATTAGAGGAGATAGACATTTGGGGGGAAAGAAGAACTATATAGGAAGAGTTTGAAAAGAAAGTAAAAAAAAAATGAAAAAATAGTGTTTTTTTTTTTTTTTTTTTTTTTTTTTTTTTTTTTTTTTTTTTTTTTTTTTTTTTTTTTTTTTTTTTTACATCAAAGGAAAAAGGCCCCCGGCACACCAAAAAGGGTAACCACAAAGCCGCTTTTGTTGCCAGTCCCTATAAGAGACAGTAAGAGAATAAAATAAAAAAAAGGGGGGGTGAGCCAATTTACGGGAGTACAAGGAAAAATGTACCGGGTGCTACAAGAACTAAACGCAACTCAACAGTCTTGTATTTACCTGTAGTTGTAGCATAGGCCTAAGACTCGTTTGTGTGGTGTGTTGTGTGTGGTTTGTGTGTGTGTGGTGTGTGTGTGGGTTAACAGATATAAAACCAACACAACACATCTTCCCTCCACCCAATCCCCCCCAAAAAAAAAAACACATGACCCCCCCCCCCCCTTGGAACAAAAGACTTTTAAAAGGGAAAATATTACAGGCCAAAAGAGCTTGTCCAGTGAAGAGGGGGAGGGGTGGGGGGAGTGGAGGAGGGGTGTCAGGGCTGCATTGGTGGTATAGTGAATTTTAAGGGAAAAGGGGCGAGGGAAAGGAGGGGGAAAGGAGGGAAAAGGGGGGAACAAAAAGAGATTCAGAGGACCCTGGGGAAAGCTAATTATTTAAATGACGTCTAGGGGAAAAAAAGAAAAGAAGGGAGTCAAGGAATACAATGAAGACTTAAAAGGATTAGGGGGGGGAAAGGGAAGGGAAAAAAACAAAAAGGGAAATTAAGTGACAAGTATAGAGGAGTTACGAAAAAAATAAAATTTTATGGGTAATAATGCAAATTGGGAGAAGAGAGAGAGGGAGAGGAGAGAGAGAGGAGAGAGAGAGAAGGAAAAGGGGAGAGAGTCACCTCCGCGGCAAGAAAAAAAAGCAGGAAGGGGGGAAGAGGGAAAATGGAGTACTACATTATCGAGGGGAGAGAGAATGAGGGGGAGGAAGAGGGAGGGGAGATAAAGGGGAGTAGCTCGAGAAAAGAAGAGAAGGGAGAGGAGGAGAGGAGAGAAAAGAGAGAGAGAGAGAGATGATTATGAACTCTTGTTATGTTCTTTGTTATCATCATCATCATTATTCTCACCATTTTTTTTTATCAAGGCCAATAGTTATGTTATGTTTTTGTACGTATTGTTTATTAATATTCTTGTAATTATTCTCTCTCTCTCTCTCTCTCTCTCTCTCTCTCTCTCTCTCTCTCTCTTCTCTCCTCTCTCTCCCCTCTCTCTCCTCTCTCTTCTTCCCCTCTCCTTCTCTCTCTCTCTCTCTCCTCAGTGTCACTTATCTTTAATTAGCCCTTTTTCTCAACAGGTAAGTGAAATGGAGAGGGGATGTGCGTGCTTCCTCCTCCTCCTCTGCTCCTCCTTCTCTCCTCCCCTCCTCCTCCTCCTCTCCTCTCCTCCTCTCTCTTACCTTCCTCTTGAATAAAAGCACCAACGTGTCATGCTGCTTCATTTTGTGAGTATTATTATTATCATTATCATCATCATTATTTTTTTCTTCCTTTATTATTGACACTTATTATAATCATTATATTATTTTATTATTGGTGTTTTATTGTGGTTTAACTTGTTTTATGATTGTCGTTGTTGTGGTGGTTGTGGTGATTGTTGTTGTTATAGTGGTGGTGGTGATTGTGTAAAGTAAGGGTAATAGAAGGAGGGGGAAAACAACAAAATAAGGGGAAATAACAAAGAAAGGGGAATTTAAGGGGAAATAACAAAATAAGGGGAATTTAAGGGGGGAAATAACAAAATAAGGGGAATTTAAAGGGGAAAATAACAAAATAAGGGGAATAGAAGGAGGGGGAATAACAAAGTAAGGGGAATTTAAGGGGAAATAACAAAGTAAGGGGAATAGGAGGGGGAAAATAACAAAATAAGGGGAATAGAAGGAGGGGGAATAACAAAGTAAGGGGAATTTAAGGTGAAATAACAAAGTAAGGGGAATAGGAGGGGGGAAATAACAAAATAAGGGGAATAACAAAGTAAGGGGAATAGAAGGAGGGGAAAAAGTACAAAATGAGGACGGATAAGAAGATTTACACGACGCAATCAAGTCGTTTACGGGATCCACAGCTCGAAGTGACAGGCTATTCCCCTCGCTAGGCGGTCATAGGGAGAAGAAAGGAGCTGCTCTCTCCCCTCTCACCTTCCTTCCCCTCTCATATCTCCTCTGCGACTTTCCCTTCTCTCCTCTTGCTCCTCTAACCTCATTTTCCCTTCCCTTCAATCTTCTCCCCTCACTCTCTTCCCCCCATCCCCTCCTCTCCTTTCCCCTTCCCTCCCCTCGCCTAACCTAGCTCCCCCTTCCTTCTATTATTCCCCTCCCATCACCTGTCCTTTCCTTCCTCCTCCCCTCCTCTCCCCTCACCTCACCTAACCTCATTTCCCCTTCCATTAATCGTCTCCCCTTTCCTTCTGGCCCATCTACTCCCGTCCCCTCACTTCTTATCCCTTCCGTGACCTCATTCGACCTGACTTCCCCTCCCTTTAAATCCCTTCCACCTCCTCTCATTTTCCCTCTCCTTTTATAACTTCCCTTCCTTTTCTTTCTTTTCTTTTCTTCCTTTCCCTTCCCTTCCTTTTATTTCCTTCTCTTCCCTTCCCTTCCTTTTATTTCCTTCTCTTCCCTTCCTTTTATTTCCTTCTTTTTTTTTCTCTTTTTTTTTTACGTTTGATATTAATTTTGCAGCCAAAAGTTCCCGGTGAGGTGCCGATAACTATCTTTAGTCTGCACATTTACTAGTTGTCTATAAGTTTACTAATTATCTGCAGATGGCATCAGCCAGGCATTCACTGCACACTTGAAGATGTGGAGTGTGGCGGCCTGGTGCATGTCAGTCTGTCGCACTACACGGTTCCACAGCCTGCTGTATCGCGGCAGGAAGGAGCGGAAGAAGGTCTCTGTCCTGGCGAAGGGAACAATGAGTTGTTGGTCCCTCTTGTGGGCGTCCCTGGTGGAGTATGGGTGAGGTGTCGCCCACCGCTGCCGGAGTGTAGCGAGGTGCGGGGCGCCCAGCGACGCCCACAAGAGGGACCAACAACTCATTGTTCCCTTCGCCAGGACAGAGACCTTCCGCTCCTTCCTCTTCCCTTCCCTTCCTTTTCTTTCCTTCTTCCCTTCCTTTTTTTTCCTTCTCTTCCCTTCCCTTCCTTTTCTTTCCTATTCTTTCCTTCCCTTCCCTTAATTTTCACTATCCCTTTACTTCCCCTTTTCTCACTCTTCCTCTCTCTTTCTATTCTTCCCCTAATCCTCCTCCCATTCCCCTCTTCTCATCCTCACTTCACCTCCCCTTCCCTTTCCCCAAGCCATTTTCTTCCCCTCTTTTCAACTACCTCTTCTTACCTTCCTCTAATCTGCTTCATCATCCTTTACTTATTTCACATTTATTTTCATTTTTCTTTCTGATTACTTAGTTTCCTCCTCCTCCTCCTCTTCCTCCTCCTCTTCCTCTTTCTTTCCTTTGACGCAGCTTTTTCCTCGCCTGTTATGTCACCTGTCCATGCAAATTATGATAAAGGAAGGAGGAAAAAAGCTCTGTTAAAGAATTCAAAGGCCACGCTGACCTCGCTCTTTACAGGTCAACTAAAAATGTCAGGTCGTGAATAAAAGTGAGGCTGAAAAAGAGAATAATTGAAAGTGAAAAGAACATGGGTCTGACACACTCTCTCTCTCTCTCTCTCTCTCTCTCTCTCTCTCTCTCTCTCTCTCTCTCTCTCTCTCTCTCTCTCTCTCTCTCTCTCTCTCTCTCTCTCTGGTTATTCATTTGATGTTTTTTTAATATCGTTTTTTGTAGTGTCCATTTTTTTTTAGCTGGTTGTCCTCCTTTCCATGTGTTGTTTTTGCATTTATTTATTCTGCTTGTGGTTTTTTGTCTTCATTTGTGTTCCATTTATCTGTGTATGAATCTAGTGCCGGTTTGTCTGTATGTCTGTCTGTCTTTTATATCTATCTATGGAGCTGTCTATTATCTATTGACGCCTTCGTGGTATAGTGGCTTGTGCGCATATATATAGCTACGAATCTGCGGGCCTTTGTTCGAATCCGGGCCATGGCAAGTCGGCGGTCAGCCCAATCAGCTGTTCATCCTTCCTTTCGGGGTTGGTCGATAAATGGGTTATACCTGGGAAAACCTGGGGAAGGTAACTGCGGTAACCCGGATGGCACACTAGCCCTGTGTCCCCGGGTAGCGGGTTCTCACCTACCACAGGCTCAAGGGCTTATGCGACGGAGATGAACACCGAGGCCACGCGTATGCCCCCATCTTTACCTTTACCTATGGATCTGTCTCTATAAGTGTCAGTCATTTTATCTATCCATCTTTATATCTATCTTATTGTCTAAATATTTCTGTCTAATTTTCAGATGTTTGATATATTATTTTTGTTTATTTTCTGTCTTTCTGTCTTCCTATCTAAATATTGTATCTCTCTGCACTGCCTGCCTACATGTGCAGTACGTAGGCCTATGTCTGTCCAAAATTGCCTATCGGTCTAAACTCTAAACCAACCTGTCTGTCTATATCTGTCTCCATACTGTACCTGTCTATAGGCCCATCTGTCCAATATTATCTGTCGTTCTGTCTGTATGTATTCCCTGTTTACCTATCTATCTATCTTGTCTGTGTATATATGCCTTGTTTACCTATATATCTATCTGTCTGTCTGTCTCCATACGCCCCCTGTCTGTCCACCCGTCTGTATAATATTACCTGTCGTTCTGTGTCTGTATTCCCTGTTTACCTATCTGTCTGTATGTCTGTGTCTGTCCGCCCGTCTGTCTAATATCACAGGTATAGAAGGTCAGTCTGGTCGTCCCTGTCCCATCAATAATAAATGGAAGGGCAGGTGTGTGTATAGGTTGGCCGAATTACCATTGCTATTTGTCTGAGGGGAAAAGTGCTAATAGTCTCTCTCTCTCTCTCTCTCTCTCTCTCTCTCTCTCTCTCTCTCTCTCTCTCTCTCTCTTCTCTCCTCTCTCTCTCTCTCTCTCTCCTCTCTCTCTCTCTCTCTCTCTCTCTCGTCCTCGCTCCTCTCTCTCTCTCCTCTCTCTCTCTCTCTCTCTCTCTCTCTCTCTCTCTCTCTCTCTCTCTCTCTCTCTCTCTCTCTCTCTCTCTCTCTCTCTCTCTCTCTCTCTCTCTCTCTCTCTCTCTCTCTCTCTCTGTACATGTAGTGTAAAGTGTGCTTGTTTGAGAGAGATGAGGGCGAGGGTGAAGGTGGAAAAGAAATTAGTGAAAAGTGTGGAAAGAAACAAGTCGTTGAGAGAAATAAAGTGAGTCGGGAGAGAGAGAGAGAGAGAGAAGAGAGAGAGAGAGAGAGAGAGAGAGAGAGAAGAGAGAGAGAGACTGGGTGGGTGGTGTGGGTGGGTGGGAGGGAGTAAGAAAACTGAGTCAGGAGGGAGGAAGAGGGGGAGTGAGGGGACTTTTTGAGAGGGTCCTGCCCCCTTCCCCTCAAAAAGAAGGACATTCCCTCCAGGCACCACGCTGCTCTCCCCTCACCCCTCGCTCTTCTCCCCTCACTCTTTGCGCTCCCCTCACTCCCTTGCGCCTCATTTTGTCCCCTCACACCAACGATTTAGAGAGAGAGAGAGAGAGAGAGAGAGAGAGAGAGAGAGAGAGAGAGAGAGAGAGAGCGAGCAACTCCAGCAACAACAACAACAACGACTACAGCAGGAGCAGTGACGGGATGATCCCCGCTCCCAGCTTGATAGTCTGGGGCACCGGAGGAGAGTCGGTGCCCTCACAGTGTTGCACAAGGCCCAGGTGCAACACTCTTCCCACCTTGCAGGACTTCGGGTCCCGTGGAGGAGGTCTGTGCGCGCTACGAGGACGGTAGTGTCAGGTGATCTCCTCCTCGAGGCCCCGAGGACCCACACCGTGATGGGCCAGCGAGCCTTTACTTGGGCCACGGCGACACTGTGGAACGCCTTCACGGTTGAGGTGGATGTCGTGGCCATGAACACCCAGCAGGTGAAGGTGGCGGCCCACAGATGGTGCCGCTTACATCCGCCTTAGTGACCGTAAGGCGTGATACAGTGTCGTGTCATTAGTGACACACAGTGACACACACATAGTGACACACATTGACACTTAGTAGACACAGTGACATACCGTGTACGTATCAATAGTGTGCCTGACAAGTGCCTGTGACGGATAGTGACCCTCAGCCTGTGACACTGTGTACTTACTTACTACTTAGTTATTTTCTTACAAGGCATAGCTTTCGGATAGATGTCCCCTGGACAGGGGACATCTTTAGCTTCTGCCACTTAATGCCTTCATCAACCTCCTTACCAATTTGTAGCCCCATGTCAACCATGATGTAAGTTGTTTAAATAAAAATTAAATAAAAAAAAGAAAGAGAGGGGGGGGTGCACAGATACAGACAGATGTAGAAATAAAATAGGGAACAGAAGTAGATAGAGAAGGAGAAGGGGACAGAGAGAGAGAAAGAAAAGAGAGAGAGAGAGAGAGAGAGAGAGAGAGAGAGAGAGAGAGAGAGAGAGAGAGAGAGAGAGAGAGAGAGAGAGAGAGAGAGAGACTAAAGCAGATAGACGCAAATACGCAATGAGGCAGAGGCAGACAGAGAAAGAATCTGTGACACCAAAGGCAAGTGTGATACAGACAGATCACACAAAGACATAACCGCGGCACAGAAGTTAACAGACAAAGTATCCCTAGACAAAGACAAACACATAGACAGACAGAAGGTTCCACAGACGAGCAGATATCTATAACGCGAAACGAAGAATGTCAAAAAAACTAGATGAGTGAGAAACAAAGAAAGGTAGATATGGATAGCAGATAACACACACACACACACACACACACACACACACACACACACACACACACACACACACACACACACACACACACACACACACACACACACACACACGAATATGTTGGCATAGAAACAAAGACAAAGTGATAGAGATGCAACAGGACGGACAAAGAAAGTTAAGACTAGAATATCGAAAAAAAGAAAGAAAAATAGACAGACAGACAGACAAATAGGACAGAGATCGGAGAGGACAATCGAACCCGGAAATAGTTGGGTCCTTTTTCAGGGTTACATTGTGGCGTGGGCGATGGAAGGGCGAGACTTGAAACTCCTCCTCCTCCTCCTCCTCTTTCTTTTCTTCGTTCTCGTGCATCCTTTGTTTCAGTGTCATTTTTGTTTTATTAAATTTTTTCATATTCAATCTTTTTGTTTGTTTTCCTATTCTTTTTCATGTGCAATTTTTTTTCTTCTACATATGATATCGCATTTTAGTGTTCTTCTGTTCTTTATATATTTTGTTGATTATATCCTTTGTTCCTTGATTCAAAAACTCTCTATCCTTTATTCACCATTTTTTTAGTGTTCTTTTTTATAGTGTCGTTTTTTTCGTATTTTTTTTCTTTTTCTTTATCTATCAATTTATTTTGTCTGTTCTTTTCTTTTCCTTTTTATCTTTCAATATTTTCTTTCTTACTTTTTTTATGGTCAATTTTTTTCTGGGTGACGTGTTTTTGTGTTTTTTTTTCTTTCGTGTTCATATTTTCTTTCTTCTTTTCTTCTTTCACTCCGTTTTAGTTTTGTTTCCTTTGTGCGTGTGCTTGGGTGTGCTTTGTCTTTAACGAGTCTTCTTTCGTTCTCAAGGTTAATATTCTTTTATTATACAATATTTCCTTTCCACTTTTTTTTCATCGACCATCCATTCCATCTATTCCATTCCACCATTCCACCATTCATTCTTTTCCTCTACACTTTCCTCTGCTCATGACACTTCCCTCTTCTCTTCCCTTCCTCTTCTCTTCCCTTCCTCTTCTCTTCTCTTCCTCATCCTTATTCTCTTCTTCATTGCTTTCCATCCCTTATTCCTTCCCTTCCCTCATATTCTCTCATTTACTTTAACATCCCTGACCTTCCTCTTCTTTCCTTCTCTCCTTCCTTTCTCTCCTTCCTTTCTCTCCTTTCCTTCTCTCCTTCCTTTATCTCATTTCCTTTCTCTCCTTTCCTTCTCTCCTTTCCTTCTCTCCTTCCTCTCTCTCCTTCCTTTCTCTCCTTCCTTTCTCGCCTTTCCTTCCTTCCTTTCTCTCATTTTCTTCTCTCCTTCCTTTCTCTCATATTATCTCCTTTTCCTTTAACATCCCTGACTTTCTCCCCCTCCCATTGTTTCTCCCCCCCTCCCCCTCCTGCTGTTTCCCTCCCCCCTTCCCCCTCCCCTCTCGCTGTTAACCCCCAGGGGCGAGAGAGTGACTGAAACTGTGGTAAAAAGGTTGAGGCATAAAACCCCTGGAGGAAAAGGGAGAGACGCCAACCCCCTTCTCCCCTTCCCTCACCCCTTCCCCTCCCATCTTTCTCCCCTTCCCCCTCCCATCCCTCTCTCCTTCCCTTCAGTCCTTCTTTTTCCTGGCTTGGTGTTGAGTGCGACGCGAAGGGGGGAAGGAGAGGGGAGGAGGGGAAGAGGGAAGAAAAGCGAATGAGAAAAAGTTGCAGTTTGGAAAAGAGAAAGAGAGTAACAACGTCGTGTGTGTGTGTGCATGTGTGTGTGTGTGTGTGTGTGGTGTGTGTGTGTGTGTGTGTGCATGTGTGTGTGTGCATTGTGTGTGTGCATGTGTGTGTGTGTGTGTGTGTGTGTGTGTGTGTGTGAGGTAGAGGAAATTAGACTAAAGAAGAGGAGGAGGAGGAGGCCAAATTTCTGGTCTTATCGCCTTCCTATAAAGATAAATATTAGGACAATGGACCAGATAATCAATTCTTGTGTGTGATTGTGTGTGCGTTTCTTTGTATTACCCAGAGCTTATTACTGTTTATTAATTACTTATTCTGACACTACTACTACTACTACTACTACTACTACTACTGCTACCGCTACTACTACTACTACTACTACTACTACTACTACTACTACTACTACTACTACTACTTCTACTACTACTGCTACCGCTACCGCTACTACTACTACTACCACTACTACTACTACTACTACTACTACTACTACTACTACTACTACCTCTACCACTACCACTACTACTACTACTACTTCTACTACTACTGCTACCGCTACTACTACTACTACTACTACTACTACTACTACTACTACTACTTCTTCTACTTCTACTACTGCTACTACTACTACTGCTACTACTACTACTGCTACTACTACTACTACTACTACTACTACTACTACTACCACCACTACTTTTACTACTACTACTACTACCACCACTACTTTTACTACTACTACTACTACTACTACTATCACCACTACTTTTACTACTACTACCACTACTACTACCACTACTACTACTACTACTACAACTACAACTACAACTACTACTACTACTACTACTACTACTACTTTTACTACTACTACCACTACTACTACCACTACTACTACTACAACTACTACTACTACTACTACTACTACTACTACTACTACTACTACTACTACTACTACTACTACCACCACTACTTTTACTACTACTACCACTACTACTACTACTACTACTACTACAACTACAACTACTACTACTACTACTACTACCACCACTACTTTTACTACTACTACCACTACTACTACTACTACTACTACTACTACTACTACTACTACTACTACTACTATTACTTTTACTACTACTACCACCACTACTACTACTACTACTACTACTACTACTACCACCACTACTTTTACTACTACTACTACTACTACCACCACTACTTTTACTACTACTACCACTACTACTACTACTACTACTACTACTACTACTACTACTACTACTACTACTACTACTACTACTACTACTACAGACCAAAGAGACCATACCATAAACATACTCTGCTCATTTTTTTTTTGTCATTAATTCATTCTCTATTTATTATCACTACCTATCTTTTCAACTATCTCTTATTTTACATAAGTCTCCACCTCCCCAACATTCCCCTTCCTTTTTTCTCCCTTTCCCTTTCTGTCCCTTTTCTCTCACACCTCCACCACCAAACTCATTAAAAAACTTGCTATAGCCTCCCTCCCCTCCCCTCTCCCCCTCCCATTCCTATCCCTTTTCAGGTCTTCTTTCTCTTCCTTAGGGCGAGGCTTTGCTCAGGGTCAAGGGTGTCAGCAGAGGAGGAGGGAAAGTGGAGGGAAGAGGAGTGACATTGAAGGGGGGAGGGGGAAGAAGGGAAGGGAAGGGAGGGGAGAGGGGGAAGTAGTATATTATGTTTGGGTCTTGTGGTTGCTGTGGTTAGTGAAATGCTACCTTCTTCTTTTTTCTTTCTTCTTATTCTTAGTTATTATTATTTTATTTATTTTCCTACAGCTTTTTTTCCATTTTTTTCTTTTTTTTCTTTTCCTCATCTCTTATTTTTTTTTCTGCGTCTTTTTCTCTTTTTATTCTTTTTCTACCTCCTATTTTTTTCTTTTTCTTATTTTTATTTTTTTATTTTACTTTATATTTTTTCCTCTTTTTTGTTATTATTATTATTATTATTATTATTATTATTATTATTATTATTATTATTATTATTTCTTCAACCAGCTAGACAAAATTGAATTCTTTATTACATAGATATTGTGTTACTTTTCCTATATCTCCTCCTCCTCCTCCTCCTCCTCCTCCTCCTCCTCCTCCTCCTCCTCCTCCTCTTCTTCTTCTTCCTCTTCCTGCTGATGTTCGAGAGGTGTCACAACTCTTTCCATTAACAAGCAAGGTGTGGGAATTTTTATATTTTTTTATTATATATTTTGTCTGAGTGGGCGAGGCTTGGGAAGTTTCGTGCTGGACATAATTTTAGAGAGAGAGAGAGAGAGAGGAGAGAGAGAGAGAGAGAGAGAGAGAAGGAATGTGTAAGGATGCGTATTGTGGCGTGTTGTTGTAGCCTGTGTGTGTGTGTGTGTGTATGTTGTGTGTGTGTGTGTGGTGACTGTGGTGTGGTGTGGAGAGGTGTGGTGGCCAGTGTGGGTGTGTTCTGTCAGCGGGGAGTGTGATGTGGTCTGTTGTGGTCAGTTTTAAGTGTGTGTGTGTGTGTGTGTGTGTGTGTGTGTTTACGTAATGTGGGGGAAATAGGGAGAGGGCCCCTAGTGACCTTGAAATGGGCCTGGAGGGAAGAAGCGAGGGGCGGAGAGGTTTGTCAGGAGGGATGAAGAGGAGAGAAGAACCCCTCTCCCCTCCCCTCCCCCCTCCCCACACTTGTCTCCTCCATATGTAAAGGTGGGGCCCTCTTCCGTGGCTCATTTACCTTCCGTCCCTCCCCTCCCCTCCCCTCCCCTCCCCTCCCCTCCCCTCCCCTCCCTTCCCTCCTTACCTGTCCTTCCATAACCTTCCGTGTCTCTCTTCATTGATTTCTGTCCCTCCCTCCTTCCTTCCTCTTTTCTCCCTCTTTTATCTTTCTTCTCTTCTCCCCTTCTCCCTCCTTCTTCCCTCCTCTTTTCTCTCCTTCTTTTTTCTTCTTCTCCCCTTCTCCCTTCTTCTTCCCTCTTCTTTTCTCTCCTTTTTTCTTCTTCTCCCTCCTTCTTCCCTCCTCTTCTCTCTCGCTTCTTTTTTCTTCTCTTCTCCCCTTCTCCCTTCTTTACTCCTTCTTCTTCTTCAGGCCCTCTAGCTTTTTTTATATTTTATTTTTACTTCTACCTCCCTTCTCTCTGCCCTTTCCCCTCTTCCTTCCTTTCTTCCCTCCATGTACCTCCAGAGCCTCGCCAATGACCTACAACGGAGGAAAGGCTTTATTGTGTGTGTGTGTGTGTGTGTGTGTGTGTGTGTGTGTGTGTGTGTGTGTGTGTATGTGTGTGTGTGTGTGTGTGTGTGTCTGTGTCTGTGTGTGTGTGTGTAAGAGGTTTGTCTCATTACTAGTTTTTTTTTCTTGCTTGTCTGTATAAACAAAACACGCTCGTATGTCATTTATAATTTCTTCCACATTTTTATCTATTGATCTGATTGTTTGTTTGTCTTGTCTGTTTTGTTGATTAATTGGGTCTTGTCAGTCTTATTTTACTCTCTCTCTCTCTCTCTCTCTCTCTCTCTCTCTCTCTCTCTCTCTCTCTCTCTCTCTCTCTCTCTCTCTCTCTCCCCTCTCTCTCTCTCCTCTCTCGACAGTCCCCCAGGCGGTGACTTGGCCGCGTGTGGGTGAAAGGGGAAAAAATTGATGAATAACTGTAAAATAGGTGTGAGGAGTCTTTGTGGTGTGTGTGTGTGTGTGTGTGTGTGTGTGTGTGTGTGTGTGTGTGTGTGTGTGTGGGAGTGAATAAGAGTCAGTTTGATTAAATGTGTATAAGTTAGAGAGAGAGAGAGAGAGAGAGAGAGAGAGAGAGAGAGAGAGAGAGAGAGAGAGAGAGAGAGAGAGAGAGAGAGAGAGAGAGAGAGAAGGAGCAGGTAAGGTAGTATGTAGTACCTTGAGAGATAACAGATTAGATTAAAGTGAGAAAGGAGGAAGTGAGAGTGGAGATAAGGAAGGAAAGGTAGAGGAATTTATGAGAAAAAGAGAGGTAGGGAGATCAGGAAGGTATAAATATATTAGTAGTAGTAGTAGTTGTAGCTGTAGTAGTAGTAGTAGTAGTAGTAGTAGTAGTAGTAGTAGTAGTAGAAGTAGTAGTAGAAGTAGTAGTAGAGGAGAGAAAGGGAGAGAGAAAGGAATAGGAAGGGAAGGGAGTTAGTTATAGTAGTATAGTAAAAGAGGAGAGGAAGGGAAGGGAGTATAGTTATAGGAGTATAGTAGAGGAGAGGAGAGAAAGAAAGGAATAGGAAGGTAGGAAGGGAAGGTATAGTAGTAGTATAGTAGAGTGAGAGAAAGGGAGAGGAAGGGAGGGGGAAGTACGGGAGGCAACCAGCGGAACTCACCCTCAGACTACACCCTCAGACTACAAGTGTGTTATTATACCTGGTGTGTTGTGAGTCTGTCCGCGCACCACAACACCCCTCATCCCCAACCCCCGCCCTGCCCCGCCCTACCCCAACCAAGGTCGCCCCACCACCACCACTCTCCCTTGCCTGCAGACACTAACACACACTCACAGTAGACCTCCTCCTCCTCCTCCTCCTCCTCCTCCTCCTCCTCCTCCTCCTCCTCCTCCCCTTCCCTTCCCCAACATATTCCTCGCCAATGATCTTCCTTTGTTAAGAAAAGAGAAATGTTTGTGTATCCGCGTGTTTGATTTTTTTTTTTTCGTAACTCTTACATGTAAATTGTTTATATTTTTTTTTATTATTTGTCTTCAGGTAATCACGGGTTAGTATTTTAGAATGATTATTTTCATCGTATGTGCATTTTTTGGTAATTTTCTTGATTCTTTCTTCAATTATCTCAACATTCGTTCCGGTATTTAAACGAAACTTTTATTTTTACACTAGTTGTCTTCATATAATCACCGGTTTAGGTTTTTGTATCTATTGGATGTTCATATTTTTGTAACTTCTTGATTTTTTCTTCAAGTATCTCAAAAGTCGCTTCTGTATTTAAACGAGAACACAAGACAAGGCGTGGGTGGTGCCTCTGTGTGTTGTGTGTGTGTGTGTGTGTGTGTGTGTGTTTCTTGTTGTGTGTGGTGTGTGTGTGTTTCTTGGTGTGTGTTTCTTGTTGTGTGTGTGGTGTGTGTGTGTGTGTGTGTTTCTTGGTGTGTGTGTGTGTGTGTGTGTCATGGCCGCAGAACACCAACGGCTGCGTGGTGGCGGCGACGGTCGGAAGGTGTCGGTAAATAGGTATCATCGTTCGGTAATAAGTAGGTAGGTAACGGTGGCGTGGATGGGGCTTTGAAATATGACCGTCAGGAGGCTGGGGAGCTGTCTGATGGAGGGACGCTGGAGGGTGGAGGGAGCGGCAGCCACTACCACCTGCAGCTGTACGAGGAGGAGGAGGAGGAGGAGAGGTGAGAGAAGAAGAAGAAGAAATCGTAGAAGAAGAAGAAGAAGAGAAGGAATAGGAGGAGGAGGAGAAGGAAACAGGGGTGGTAATAGTGGAGGCTATGGTGATGGAAGGACAATATGAAAAAAGAGCAAAAGTTAAGATCTAAAAAAGAAAATAAGGAAGAAGAGAGTCTGGTATTCGTAAAGGAAAAGAAAATAGAATACGATGAAGAACTGGTGGTAGAAGAAGAAGAGCCTTGGAGCAGGTGTCAGATGTTGGTTAGATGAAGCGGAACCACCTGAGGCCCTAGCTGTGTCCTACAGGTGTACCGGGGGCGTGATGGGCGGTGGAAGAGGTGGAGCACGTCACAAGGCAGTGGATGAATGGAATAGAATGTCCAGCTATACGGCATTAGTTCAACCATCCATGCACCCTTCTTCTTCTTGTGACCTTTAGTATCGCTTCATAGGTCCTCTTCAACTTCCTCTCTTTAGTAGCACCAATAGCACCCCACAACCCTTTACCGGCTGGCTGGCTGGACGGCTTGCGGAAGAGAGTGGACTTGTCTCTAAGGGGTGTGGATAGGGGTGAAGGAAGGAGGGAGGTGTGTAGTAGATAAGGGTATCTGTAAGGGGTGTGTGGATAGGGATGAAAAAAGGAGGGAGGTGATGGTGTGTAGTTGATGGGGGTGTCTGTAAGGGTGTGTGGATTTTAGGGGTGAAGGGAGGAAGGAGGGAGGGAGGTGTGTAGGTGTGTAGTAGATGGGGGTGTCTGTAAGGGTGTGTTGATGTTAGGGGTGAAGGCAGGAAGGAAGGAGGAAGGTGATGGTGTGTAGGTGTGTAGTAGATGGGGTGTCTGTAAAAGGGTGTGTATTTTAGGGGTGAAGGAAGGAGGGAGGTGTGTAGGTGTGTAGTAGATGGGGGTGCTTGTAAGGGGGTGTGTATGTTAGGGGTGAAGGCAGGAGGGAAGTGATGGTGTTTAGGTGTGTAGTAGATGGGGTGTCTGTAAGGGAGTGTAGATTTTAGGGGTGAAAGAAGGGAGGTGTGTAGGCGTGTATAAGTAGTAGGTAGAGATGCAAGGGTACAGGTATTGTCTATCGCCCTTGTTCTTGCAATGACTTCTTTTTGTGTGACGCCTGGAAAAGGAGACGGCAAGGCAAGGACGGGGTGAGGCGAGCTGTGGTGGTGCCCTGTTCAGCCCGGCGGGAGGATGGGCGAGAGGGTGGGTGGGGATGTAAGGTGGAGATAGGTGGAGGGGCTGGGTGGAAGGGCGGAGGGGGTAGCTAAGAACCCGTTCGTCCTGCCTTCGTAACCTTCACATATCCGACCTGCCCCGCCGCCCGCCCGCCCGCCCGCCCGCCTGCCTTGCCTGAACTAGCCTCCAGGAAGGGGTTTTAGGGAGTTGGTGTTTTCATGGTGTTGTAGTAGTTGGTGTTGGCGCAGTACTCATGTAGGAAAATAGGAACTCTTTCATCACCAACATCACTACTACCACCTACCACTTTTGGGGAGGTGGTGTGTTCATGGTGTTGTAGTTGTTTTGGTGTTAGGACAGTACTCGTGTAGGAAGATAGGGACTCTTTGACAACCACTACCACTATACTACTATAACTACTACTACTAACTTCTATAGCTTATACTACCAAACATGAGGGAAAACCGGCAGGGCAGCAAGACAGTAGCTTTCTTACAGGAGAATAATTATAACTGCAGCCGAATTTAGTACAATGGTTGGTTGTTAAAGGTACAGGGAGAGGGAGGAAGGAAAGAAGGTGTGCAGAGAGAGAGAGAGAGAGAGAGAGAGAGAGAGAGAGAGAAGAGAGAGAGAGAGAGATTAGTCCCTTAGGGTTTTAAGAAAGGAGTTTTTATCTCCAGATCTTGTTTGGGGATGTGATTGTGTCCGTCAGGTTTGTGTGTGTGTGTGTATGTGTGTCAGGTGTGTGTGTGTGTGTCCATACATAAAAAGCAGCTTCTTTGTCCGTCCCTCTTTATTGACAAACTATGTTTCTCTCTCTCTCTCTCCTCTCTCTCTCTCTCTCTCTCTCTCTCTCTCTCTCTCTCTCTCTCTCTCTCTCTCTCTCTCTCTCTCTCTCTCTCTCTCTCTCTCTAACACATTATCCAGGGAAAAGCAGGCAGGGAGTAACTGGTTAGAATAGAATGGCATCGAAAGAGACAGAGAGAGAGAGAGAGAGAGAGAGGAGAGAGAGAAAAAAAGAGGAGGAAGAGTGGGAGGGAGGGCACAGATCTTGGTTTGAGGGGGAGAAGTGTCACCCCACAACCTCCCCCTCTCTCCCCACCACCACCACCACTACCTTCCTTACACGGCGCTGGTGGTGTTGCAATGTTCCCCGTCGTGGTGTTGGTAATGTTAAAATTGTTGATGTTTGTGTTTCTTGGCTGCACGAATTTCAGTGTTTTGGTATGTTTGTTGCAGTTGATGCTTGTGTGGTGTTAGTGGTTGGGAAAGATAGACAAACATATAGACATGTGTATAACATATAGTTGTGTGTGTAGTGGTAGTGGTAGTGAAAGACAGACAGACAGACAGACAGACAGACAGACAGACAGACAGACAGACAAAACAGATATAGGAAAAGTGTATATATGAGCAATAGGGAGGGTGAGGAGAAGAAAGGAAAAATGGGGATTGATGGGGAAGCTGGCAGGCCATGTACTAAACTGAAGAAGAAAAAAATTCCTCTGATTTCTCTCCTCCTCCTCCCCCATTCACCACCAAGAAAAAAAATAGATGAGGGGGATAAGTAAGGAAGGTCAGTGCTATATTATGATAAGGAGGCCCGACGCGTGACCACCTGGCTGTATGACCTTATTTGACCTATACAGCCTTGACCTTTGTTTTGTTGGTCAGCCGCCTTCCGCCTTACTTCCGCCTTGCTCCTCCTATAGCTATACTAACGAAGGCGTTGTAGGAAGAGCATTATTGAGGTTATACAAGAAAAAAACTCTTCTACATAATATTATACCTTGCTTGTTTGGGTGTGTAATTGTATACTGATTGAGACTAACTTACTGTATACTGATTGAGACTAACTTACTGTATACTGATTGAGACTAACTTACTGTATACTGATTGAGACTAACTTACTGTATACTGATTGAGACTAACTTACTGTATACTGATTGAGACTAACTTACTGTATACTGATTGAGACTAACTTACTGTATACTGATTGAGACTAACTTACTGTATACTGATTGAGACTAACTTACTGTATACTGATTGAGACTAACTTACTGTATAGTGATAGATTAACGTACTGTATACTGATTGAGACTAACTTACTGTATACTGATTGAGACTAACTTACTGTATACTGATTGAGACTAACTTACTGTATACTGATTGAGACTAACTTACTGTATACTGATTGAGACTAACTTACTGTATACTGATAGATTAACTTACTGTATACTGATAGATTAACTTACTGTATACTGATTGAGACTAACATACTGATATGAGGGAAAGGATTTGACGGTAGAGGAGGAGGAATACTAATAGTGAGAGATGTGAGATATTATTGACAATCTAAAGATGAGTTACAGACCATTGATGAGACAATCCAATTATATATGTTTGTATCTTTGTCTTAGAGAGTCATCAAATTGGAAATAATTGACTACCAATGACGATCTTAAGCCCTTTGGAGTATTTTGAAACTTTCTTCTAGCTATCTTATATCTTCTTTAGCTATCTACCTTCTATCTCATTCTTCTATCTTCTATCTATCTTATATCTTCTTTATATATCTACCTTCTATCTCATTCTTCTATCTATCTCTATCTTCTATCTTCTATCTATCTTATATCTTCTTTATATATCTACCTTCTATCTCATTCTTCTATCTATCTATCTTCTATCTTCTATCTATCTTATATCTTCTTTATCTATCTACCTTCTATCTCATTCTTCTATCTATCTCTATCTTCTATCTTCTATCTATCTTCTATCTTCTTTATCTATCTACCTTCTATCTCATTCTTCTATCTATCTCTATCTTCTATCTATCTCTTTTTCTCATCAACATCGTATCTTAAAAGAGGAGATAGGTTAAGCTATGCCAGTCTCCTCGTAGAACACATTTTGTAGTGGAAGGAATTGTCTTTGAAGCTCTATGGTGAACGGATTCTCTTCACAGTATTCTTAGCATGAAGTTATGGTGATGAAAACTGCCCTGCATATAAACCATAACTGTGGTGCAGATGGTGATGGTGAGGAATGTTAAATGCTTCTTCACCGTTAGATGGAAGATGAATGATGGTGATGGTGGTGGTGGTGGTGGTGGTGGTGACGTGCTGAAAAATGAAGTACAGGTAAAAGGAAGGTAGAGAGAGAGAGAGAGAGAGAGAGAGAGAGAGAGAGAAGAGAGAGAGAGAGAGAAGGAGAGGTGCTATAAATGTTTGAGCTGACTGATAACTCCATGAAGCTTATTACTACAACACACACACACACACACACACACCACACACACACACACACACACACACACACACACACACACACACACACACACACACACACACACACACACACACACACACACACACACAACACACACACACACACACACACACACACACACACACACACACCACACACACACACACACACACACACCACACACACACCACACACCACGCACGCACGCACAGCACGCACGCACGCACGCACGCACGCACGCACGCACGCACGCACGCACGCACGCACGCACGCACGCACGCACGCACGCCACGCACGCACGCACGCACGCACGCACGCCACGCACACGCACGCACGCACGCACGCACGCACGCACGCACGCAACGCACGCACACACCACACACACACACACACACACACACACACACACACACACAACACACACACACACACAACACACACACACACACACACACACACACACACACACACACACACACACACACACACACACACACACACACACACACACACACACACACACACACACACACACACACACACACACACACACACACACACACACACACACACACACTCCGAGTGTATGTATGTCTGCATGTGTCAGAATACGAGACATTGAGTTGTAGGAGAGAGAGAGAGAGAGAGAGGATGAGAGAGAGAGAGAGAGAGAGGAGAGAGAGAGAGAGAGAGGGGGGGGGGGAGAGGGGAGAGATCATAGCAGTAGGGGTGGTAGTGGTGGTGGTGGTGGTGGTGGTGTAGCATCGGCAGCAGCAGACCATCCCCCTTATGTTGTGCTGTTGTAGTACTGTAGCACCGCTGTAGAATTTTTAGTTGTCTCCCTCCCTCTCTCCTCCCCCCTCCACCACTCCCTGTTACCTCCCGTGTGCGTGTGTGACCTCTCTCTCTTCTCTCTCTCTCCTCTCTCTCTCTCTCTCTCTCTCTCTCTCTCTCCCCTCTCTCTCTCTCTCTCTCTTCTCTTCTCTCCTCTCTCTCTCTCTTCTACCTCTAGCCATTGGACTATCTACATCTCTCTCCCTCCCGCCTGTCCGCCCACCTTTACAGTCTATCTCTCTCTCTCTCTCTCTCTCTCTCTCTCTTCTCTCTCTCTCTCTCTCCTCTCTCTCCTCTCTCTCTCTCTCTCTCTCTTGCATCTACACTTTTTATACCTCAGTTCCATACCTCCTCTCTCCCTCCCTTCCTTCAACCCTTTCTTCCTCCTTCTCTCTCTCTCTCTCTCTCTTTTTTTCTCTTTTTTTAAAACATACAAATACAATAAGCCCAAAGGTGCACTGTCGTGTGCTACCTATCTTAAGGGCAAGTAATAGTATAACTATATACATATACGTATACATGCAAAGACCTAAAAACTAACGTTATATTATCTCTCTCTCTCTCTCTCTCTCTCTCTCTCTCTCTCTCTCTCTCTCTCTCTCTCTCTCTCTCTCTCTCTCTCTCTCTCTCTTCTCTCTCTCTCTCTCTCTCTCTCCTTTCAACCCTTTCTTCCTCCATCCCTCTCTCCCTCAAGCCTTTCTTCCTCCATCCCTCTCTCCCTCAAGCCTTTCTTCCTCCTCTTTCATCCTACCTCCCTCCTCCCCTTCCTGCCTATGGTTAAGAAATTAAGATATAATAAAGACAGACATGTTGAGAGAGAGAGAGAGAGAGAGGAGAGAGAGAGAGAGAGAGAGAGAGAGAGAGAGAGAGAGAGAGAGAGAGAGAGAGAATCTTCTACAGCAGGTATGGATTAAAGGGATCGTAGAGTGAACGAGAGAAAGGGAGGGAGAGAGGAGAAGGAAGGAAGGAAGGAGGGAATGGATGTAAGGTAGAAATGGAAACTATAAGCATGTAACCGCATCACTAATTCCCTGGTGTTTGGAAAAAGAGGATTAAGGAGTGTGAGGGAGGAGGAGGAGGAGGAGGAGGAGGAGGAGGATCTACAGCTACTTTGAAAAGATCCATTGAACGCCATTGCAGCACCGAGAGAGAGAGAGAGAGAGAGAGAGAGAGAGAGAGAGAGAGAGAGAGAGAGAGAGAGAGAGAGAGAGAGAGAGAGATAGAGAGATGTGAGTGTCATGTTTGTTTATGTGTTTATCATTGGTTGTCATCGCCGTCTTCGTCATTCTCTTCCTTTCATTTATTTTCCTCCTCCTCCTCAACAGAAAGTGAAGCCTGGTCATGCGTGTGTATAAGTATGTACTTGTATAACCATTAATATCAGAGGCACCGACAAAACAAACACACACACACACACACACACACACACACACACACACACACACACACACACACACACACACACACACACACACACACACACAACGCATTGATTAGGATAGATACGGAGGATGTGGGCAAAGTATAAGTGAATCAGGGAGTGGGCAGGAGGAGGTAGGGGAAGGGGAGGGGTAGAGGTGTACGTAATTATTGGGGGTGCGTTGGGGTAATTGTGTTATGGGGGAGACGGGGTTAACGGGGAAGGAATTGAGTTGGGTTAGGGAAGCGGTAGTAGGGGAGGTGGGGGGAAAGGTGGAGGTGGTGGGTGAGGGAGGGGGGTAGAGGGGGGACAGGTGAAGCAAGCGTAGAGGACAGAGGTGAATTTGCTGCTCTAGGTAAGCCTCTTGAAGCTAGCTATACCTTGCTCCTCCTCCTCCTCCTCCTCCTCCTCCTCCTCCTCCTCCTCCTCCTCTTCCTCTTCCTCTTCCTCCTTCTCCTCTTATTGTTCTTCTTGTGCTTGTTCTTGTTCTTGTTCTTCTTGTTTTTCTTCTCTTCTTTTTCTCCTCCTTCTTGTTCTCCTCCTCCTTCTCCTTCCTCCTTTTTCTCCTCCTTTTCTTCTTCTTGCTCCTTCTTCTTGCTCCTCCTCCTCCTCCTCCTCCTCCTCCTCCTCCTCCTCCTCCTCCTCCTCCTCCTCCTCCTCCTCCTCCTCCTCCTCCTCCTCCTCCTCCTACACGACCAACCTTCAGCCATCATTGAATGTCACTGCTCTTGTACACTCTTTGCGTACAATCTGGCACACTCTTACCCTCTTGTGATCTGGCACTATCTGGAGTGTACGCGAAGAGTGTATGAAGTGCAGCAATGTGGCACGCTCTTACTTTTAGGGCCGAATTAGCAAAAGAATGAAAATTTGGCAGAATTGTAGATTAATTTTAAAAGTGCTAATCTCCAGGTATAATAGTGGGGTATATAGTAGTAGGGCTTACATAAGGATATAGAGGAGACGGAGGTCGTGGTTAGTGGACCCTACTATATAACCTTATATCTGGAGATTAGCGCTTCCAAAATTAATCTACAGCTCTGCCAAATTTCCCTTTTTTGCCAATTCGCCCGTAAAAGTAAGTATATCACAATGCTGATCTTGTACACTCTTAGCATACATACACACACATACACACACACAGGAAAACCTAGTCTCTCTCTCTCTCTCTCTCTCTCTCTCTCTCTCTCTCTCTCTCTCTCTCTCTCTCTCTCTCTCTCTCTCTCTCTCTCTCTCTCTCTCTCTCTCTCTCTCTCTCTCATTCAACTCCTGCGTCCGCGATTTATGGCGTCTTGCTCCCTTTCATGGCGGGTTTAATTTTGTCGTGTGTGCCACCATGTGCGTGTGTACGTGTGTGCGTGTATGTATATATCGACCTTTATGGCCTATGTGTGTGTATGTGTTGTGTGTGTGTGTGTGTGTTGGTGTCTCTTGTGTCACTATTCTACCCCACACTTACACACACACACACTTCACACACACACACACACACACACACACACACACACACACACACACACACACACACACACACACACACACACACACACACACACACACACACAACACACACCACACACACACACACACACACACACACCACACACACACACACACACACACACACACACACACACACACACACACCACACACACAC